>JAQIUQ010001070.1:0-582500 GCA_030378365.1 Hybognathus amarus | reverse complement strand
GTCATTTGGTTTACAGCGTTCTTCAAAATGTCTCACTTTGTGTTTCAAAGAAAGGAAGTCATGATGAATGACTCCGGTGAACTGTCTCTTTAACGTTCAATCTGTCTCTCGGTGTGACAGATTTCTGACAGCAGAGGGAGACATTTCACCCAAACACCAGACAGATGAGCTGTGTTTCAGCTGTTTTAAATAATGTTTCATAGGTTTCGGTGTGTGTGTTCTGACCTCTGAGTCTCTCGGTCAGCAGCTCGACAGCGGTGGGTTCGGGCAGCATTGGCGTCTGGATCTGGTGTTTCTCCAGTGTGCTGACAGGAACCCAGTGCAGCGGGGGGTCAGACGGGGTCAGCGGGGTCGTGACCTCTCTCAGGGTCACCAGCAGCACGTTACCCTGCCTGTCCTTCAGCGGCTCGAAGTACACCTGCCCCAGATCCACACACCCCACTGACGCCTGCGCAGACACACACCAGACACCTGACTAATGAGCTGCATTATATCATTCACAACTATAGGACTCTGAAGACTAAAAACAACAAACTGAAATAAAAAATAATAAAACTTTATAGATTTGTTTAGAAAAAAGCAAAACAAAACAACTAAAACAAAAAATGTATGAAACTTTATAGACTTGTATACAAAAACTATAAAAAGCTAAATGAAACAATTAAAACTGAAATGTTTAAACTGCCTTGTTTAAAAAACAGTAAAAAAGCAAAGCAAAGTAAAACAAAACAAAAAATTTATGAAACTGTATAAACTTGTTTAAAAAAAACATAAAACAGCAAAACAAAACAAAAAACTAACTAAAAGAAAAATTAATAAAACGTTTGTACTTATTTAAAAAAAAACAGTAAAAAGCAAACCAAAATAACTAAATCTGAAATAAAAATGTATAAAACTTTATAGATGTGTTTGAAAAAACAGTAAAAGCGAAACTAAACAAATAAAAATGTAATAAAATTAATACAAATTTAAAGACTTGTTAACAAAACTATAAAAAGTAAAACAAAACAACTAAAACCAAAATTAAAAATGAATTAAAAAATAAACTTAATAGACTTGTTTAAAAACAGTAAAAAAGCTAAACAAAACAACTACAAATTTAATAAAAATTAATAAAAATTTAAATACTTGTTAAAAACTATAAAAAGCAAAACAAAACAAAAAAACTGTCAAAATCAAAACAAAACAACTAAAACAAAAATGTATGCAACTTTATAGACTTGAACTAGACAAAAACAATAAAACAACAAAACAGACTTATTTAAAAAAAAACAGTAAAAAAGCTAAAGAAAACAACTAAAACAAAATTTATGAAACTTATAGACTTGTTTAAAAAAACATAAAACAGCAAAACAAAACAAACTGAAAGAAAAATTAATAAAAACTTTATACTTATTTAAAAAACAGAAAATGTATAAAACTTTATAGATGTGTTTGAAAAAAAACAGTAAAAGCGAAACTAAACAACTAAAAATTTAATAAAATGAATACAACTTAACATTTGTTAACAAAACTATAAAAAGTAAAACAAAACAACTAAAATCGAAATTAAAAATGAATTAAAAAATAAACTTAATAGACTTGTTTAAAAACAGTCAAAAGCTAAACAAAACAACTAAAAATTAATAAGAATGAATAAAATGTAAATACTTGTTAAAAAACTATAAAAAGCAAAAGAAAACAAAAAAAACAGTCAAAAGCAAAACAAAACAACTAAAACAAAAATGTATGCAACTTTATAGACTTGAACTAGACAAAAACTATTAAACAACAAAACAGACTTATTTAAAAAAACAGTAGAAAAGCTAAAGAAAACAACTAAAACAAAATTTATGAAACTTTATACACTTGTTTAAAAAAACATAAAACAGCAAAACAAAACAAACTGAAAGAAAAATTAATAAAAAACTTTATACTTATTTAAAAAACTGAAAATTTATAAAACTTTATAGATGTGTTTGAAAAAAACAGTAAAAGCGAAACTAAACAACTGAAAATTTAATAAAATGAATACAACTTTAAACATTTGTTAACAAAACTATAAAAAGTAAAACAAAACAACTAAACTGAAATTAAAAATGAATTAAAAAATAAACTTAATAGACTTGTTTAAAAACAGTAAAAAAAGCTAAACAAAACAACTACAAATTTAATAAAAATTAATACAAATTTAAATACTTGTTAAAAACTATAAAAAGCAAAACAAAACAAAAAAAACAGTCAAAATCAAAACAAAACAACTAAAACAAAGATGTATGCAACTTTATAGACTTGAACTAGACAAAAACTATAAAACAACAAAACAGACTTATTTAAAAAAACAGTAAAAAAGCTAAAGAAAACAACTAAAACAAAATTTATGAAACTTTATAGACTTGTCTAAAAAAACATAAAACAGCAAAACAAAACAAACTGAAAGAAAAATTAATAAAAAACGTTATACTTATTTAAAAAACAGAAAATGTATAAAACTTTATAGATGTGTTTGAAAAAAAAACAGTAAAAGCAAAACTAAACAAATAAAAATTTAATAAAATTAATACAACTTTAAACATTTGTTAACAAAACTATAAAAAGTAAAACAAAACAACTACAACCGAAATTAAAAATTAATTAAAAAATAAACTTAATAGACTTGTTTAAAAACAGTAAAAAAGCTAAACAAAACAACTACAAATTTAATAAAAATGAATAAAAATGTAAATACTTGTTAAAAACTATAAAAAGCAAAACAAAAAAAACAGTCAAAAGCAAAACAAACCAACTAAAACAAAAATGTATGCAACTTTATAGACTTGAACTAGACAAAAACTATAAAACAACAAAACAGACTTATTTAAAAAAAACAGTAAAAAAGCTAAAGAAAACAACTAAAACAAAATGTATGAAACTTTATAGACTTGTTTAAAAAAACATAAAACAGCAAAACAAAACAAACTGAAAGAAAAATTAATAAAAAAACTTTATACTTATTTAAAAAACAGAAAATGTATAAAACTTTATAGATGTGTTTGAAAAAAAAAACAGTAAAAGCGAAACTAAACAACTAAAAATTTTATAAAATGAATACAACTTTAAACATTTGTTAACAAAACTATAAAAAGTAAAACAAAACAACTAAAACCGAAATTAAAAATGAATTAAAAAATAAACTTAATAGACTTGTTTAAAAACAGTAAAAAGCTAAACAAAACAACTAAAAATTTAATAAAAATGAATAAAAATGTAAATACTTGTTAAAAAACTATAAAAAGCAAAAGAAAACAAAAAACAGTCAAAAGCAAAACAAAACAACTAAAACAAAAATGTATGCAACTTTATAGACTTGAACTAGACAAAAACTATTAAACAACAAAACAGACTTATTTAAAAAAAACTGTAAAAAAGCTAAAGAAAACAACTAAAACAAAATTTATGAAACTCTATAGACTTGTTTACAAAACAAACTGAAAGAAAAATTAATAAAAACTTTATACTTATTTTAAAAACAGAAAATTTATAAAACTTTATAGATGTGTTTGAAAAAACAGTAAAAGTGAAACTAAACAAATAAAAATGTAATAAAATTAATACAACTTTAAACATTTGTTAACAAAACTATAAAAAGTAAAACAAAACAACTAAAACCGAAATTAAAAATGAATTAAAAAATAAACTTAATAGACTTGTTTAAAAACAGTAAAAAAGCTAAACAAAACAACTACAAATTTAATAAAAATGAATAAAAATGTAAATACTTGTTAAAAACTATAAAAAGCAAAACAAAAAAAACAGCCAAAAGCAAAACAAAACAACTAAAACAAAAATGTATGCAACTTTATAGACTTGAACTAGACAAAAACTATAAAACAACAAAACAGACTTATTTAAAAAAAAACAGTAAAAAAGCTAAAGAAAACAACTAAAACAAAATTTATGAAACTTTATAGACTTGTTTAAAAAAACATAAAACAGCAAAACAAAACAAACTGAAAGAAAAATTTATAAAAAACGTTATACTTATTTAAAAAACAGAAAATTTATAAAACTTTATAGATGTGTTTGAAAAAACAGTAAAAGCAAAACTAAACAAATAAAAATGTAATAAAATTAATACAACTTTAAACATTTGTTAACAAAACTATAAAAAGTAAAACAAAACAACTAAAACCGAAATTAAAAATGAATTAAAAAATAAACTTAATAGACTTGTTTAAAAACAGTAAAAAAAGCTAAACAAAACAACTACAAATTTAATAAAAATGAATAAAAATGTAAATACTTGTTAAAAACTATAAAAAGCAAAACAAAACAAAAAAAACAGCCAAAAGCTAAAGAAAACAACTAAAACAAAATTTATGAAACTTGTTTAAAAGAAACATAAAACACCAAAACAAAACAAACTGAAAGAAAAATTAATAAAAAACTTTATACTTATTTAAAAAACAGAAAATGTATAAAACTTTATAGATGTGTTTGAAAAAAAAACAGTAAAAGCGAAACTAAACAACTAAAAATTTAATAAAATGAATACAACTTTAAACATTTGTTAACAAAACTATAAAAAGTAAAACAAAACAACTAAAACCGAAATTAAAAATGAATTAAAAAATTAACTTAATAGACTTGTTTAAAAACAGTAAAAAGCTAAACAAAACAACAAAAAATTGAATAAAAACGAATAAAAATGCAAATACTTGTTAAAAAACTACAAAAAAAACAGTCAAAAGCAAAACAAAACAACTAAAACAAAAATGTATGCAACTTTATAGACTTGAACTAGACAAAAACTATTAAACAACAAAACAGACTTATTTAAAAATAAACAGTAAAAAAGCTAAACAAAATAAATAAAACTGAAATAAAATTAATGCAACTTTAAAGACATAAATTAATAAAACTATATAGACGTGTTTAAAAACAGTAAAAAGCAAAACAAAACAACTAAAACTGAAATAAAAAGTAACAAAACTATATAGACCCATTTAATATTTAAAAATTATAAATAATAAAAATGATTTTAATTCAAGGTTTATTTAATGAGTTAAATAAACAAACATTTACTATTAAATGTTAAATTTTCAATTCAATTCACCAAAAGTGACCTAAATTGACAGCAGAGCAGAAACTGCATGAGTGATGGTGGAGGAGTGTGTGGAGCGGCACCTGCAGCTGAGCGACGGCCCGCAGGAAACTCAGTCTGTTCTGCAGCAGCGATGAAGATCGAGGAGAGCGATGAAGACGACAGCACCTGCAGCAGGAACGACACCTGCGTCCACGCGCATGACAGCTGTGACACACACACACACAGTCAGATGCAGGGCAAACACAGGAGAAACACACACACAAGTGACGCTGACCTTCGAGAATGACAGGTGGCAACACACTCACTATTTCACACATTCACTCCAGCCTGCAGGGGGCAACACACACACTCACTAAATCACACACTCACTATATCACACACTTGCTTCAGCCTTCACACACACACACACACACACACGAGTGACGCTGACCTTAGTGAACCACAGGAAGTCCTGTGTGACGGAGGCGGAGCAACACTGAACCTCCACTAGAGGAAGCCGCTCGTCACATGACACCAGGACACACTCCTTCTGATAGAAGACACACGCCAGGTACACACCTCTACACACACACACACACACACACACACAGAGATACATTACAGTAACACACTGAAAGAAGTTTAGGACAACAATGCTGTCAAAATGACCCTTGTTCACACAGATCTAGAAATCAGTTTTATAAACGAGGCTTTATAATTTATCACGGTTTTACAAAACTGTGAGAATCCTCATTCTTCAAAGACACAAAAATTAATTAATAATAAAATGAAATATATTAATGTATAGCTAATTCAAAGAAATGTTTAATCTTATTTGAATGGTTTGAAGCCATTTTGACACCCCCTGGTGGAGAAAGGCTGACGACTTTACAGTGCGGAAACCGCATTTGACGGGATGTAGGCTTGTATCTATATTTGTGTACATCATATATGGTGTATTTGATGTGATTTCTGTTCGGTGTAGATGTGTTTCTCACCTCTGTAACAGGCGAACGGCCCTGCTGGAGTGAAAGAGCTGCTTCAGGCCGCGAGACACAGACACTTTCCTCACAGAGCTGCTGTTCTCTGAGACACACACACACAGGTGTTTATCGGTGGGTATCAGTGGGGTGTGTTTCTTCATGTATTTTGTGTGTGTGTGTGTACCTGTGAGGAGCTCAGGCTCTGTGATCTGCTGTGAGATCCTCCTGACGGCTGAGGCCTGATCCCTGCGTCTCACCGTCACACCGAGACACTCGCTCCAGCCTGCAGGGGGCGACACACACACTATATCACACACTCACTCCAGCCTGCAGGGGCGACAACACACACACCTCCAGCCTAGCGCACACAATCCACACTCACTCCAGCCTGCAGGGGCGACACACACAATATATCACACACTCGCTCCAGCCTGCAGGGGGCGACACACACACTATATCACACACTCACTCCAGCCTGCAGGGGGCGACACACACACTATATCACACACTCGCTCCAGCCTGCAGGGGGCGACACACACACTATATCACACACTCACTCCAGCCTGCAGGGGGCGACACACACACTATATCACACACTCGCTCCAGCCTGCAGGGGGCGACACACACACTATATCACACACTCGCTCCAGCCTGCAGGGGGCGACACACACACTATATCACACACTCGCTCCAGCCTGCAGGGGGCGACACACACACTATATCACACACTCGCTCCAGCCTGCAGGGGGCGACACACACACTATATCACACACTCGCTCCAGCCTGCAGGGGGCGACACACACTATATCACACACTCGCTCCAGCCTGCAGGGGGCAACACGCACACTATATCACACACTCGCTCCAGCCTGCAGGGGGCGACACACACACTATATCACACACTCGCTCCAGCCTGCAGGGGGCAACACACACACTATATCACACACTCGCTCCAGCCTGCAGGGGGCGACACACACACTATATCACACACTCACTCCAGCCTGCAGGGGGCGACACACACACTCTATCACACACTCGCTCCAGCCTGCAGGGGCGACACACAGCCACATCACACACTCGCTCCAGCCTGCAGGGGCGACACACACTATATCACACACTCGCTCCAGCCTGCAGGGGGCGACACACACACTATATCACACACTCGCTCCAGCCTGCAGGGGGCAGCACACACACTATACTCACACACTCGCTCCAGCCTGCAGGGGGCGACACACACACTATATCACACACTCGCTCCAGCCTGCAGGGGGCGACACACACACTATATCACACACTCGCTCCAGCCTGCAGGCGGCGGACACACACTATGATCACACACTCGCTCCAGCCTGCAGGGCGACACACACACAATATCACACACTCGCTCCAGCCTGCAGGGGGCGACACACACACTATATCACACACTCGCTCCAGCCTGCAGGGGGCGAGACACACACACTATATCACACACTCGCTCCAGCCTGCAGGGGGCGACACACACACTATATCACACACTCGCTCCAGCCTGCAGGGGGCGACACACACACTATATCACACACTCGCTCCAGCCTGCAGGGGGCGACACACACACTATATCACACACTCGCTCCAGCCTGCAGGGGGCGACACACACACTATATCACACACTCGCTCCAGCCTGCAGGGGGCGACACACACACTATATCACACACTCGCTCCAGCCTGCAGGGGGCGACACACACACTATATCACACACTCGCTCCAGCCTGCAGGGGGCGACACACACACTATATCACACACTCGCTCCAGCCTGCAGGGGGCGACACACACACTATATCACACACTCGCTCCAGCCTGCAGGGGGCGACACACACACTATATCACACACTCGCTCCAGCCTGCAGGGGGCGACACACACACTATATCACACACTCGCTCCAGCCTGCAGGGGGCGACACACACACTATATCACACACTCGCTCCAGCCTGCAGGGGGCGACACACACACTATATCACACACTCGCTCCAGCCTGCAGGGGGCGACACACACTATATCACACACTCGCTCCAGCCTGCAGGGGGCGACACACACTATATCACACACTCGCTCCAGCCTGCAGGGGGCGACACACACACTATATCACACACTCGCTCCAGCCTGCAGGGGGCGACACACACACTATATCACACACTCGCTCCAGCCTGCAGGGGGCGACACACACACTATATCACACACTCGCTCCAGCCTGCAGGGGGCGACACACACACTATCACACACTCGCTCCAGCCTGCAGGGGGCGACACACACACTATATCACACACTCGCTCCAGCCTGCAGGGGGCGACACACACATATATCACACACTCGCTCCAGCCTGCAGGGGGCGACACACACACTATATCACACACTCGCTCCAGCCTGCAGGGGGCGACACACACACTATATCACACACTCGCTCCAGCCTGCAGGGGCGACGACACACACTCTATCACACACTCGACTCCAGCCTGCAGGGGGCGAACACACACTATATGCACACACTCGCTCCAGCCTGCAGGGGGCGACACACACACTATATCACACACTCGCTCCAGCCTGCAGGGGGCGACACACACACTATATCACACACTCGCTCCAGCCTGCAGGGGGCGACACACACACTATATCACACACTCGCTCCAGCCTGCAGGGGGCGACACAAACTATTGCCGCTTTTTCACCACACAGTACCAGCTCGACTCGAACTCGGCTCACCTTTGTTTGGTTTTCCACTGTGTAAAAGTTGTACCTGTACCTGCTTTCGGGTAATTTTTTATACCATCTCCGGCGAGGTTCTGAGCGAGCTAAGGCGATACTAAATGTCACGTGGAAACAATGCCGACTGCTGATTGGTCAGAGAGAATCGCCATTCACTGCGCCATCATTACACGCGCCAGATGGAGTATCCAGAGTAACCCGCTATTGTTAAATAGTTTGGCCAGAGATATTTACTAAACTTACAACTATTATTATGGCAACTCGGAAGAATACGCCGTGGTCAAACGAGGAGGTGCAGATTTCCTTTGTTTGGTGGCTAAAGAGAGGATCCAGCGAGAGCTTGATAGGGCAACGAGGAACGAAATAATGACTATTGTAACGCTTGATGTAAAGCAAGTCAAAATTGTAGTTTTCTTATGTCTCATTAGAACTACAAAAATGGGATCGGATCTGACAATCTTACATAGTGTGGTTATAGCAGATAAACAGGGATGCAAATACATGTATGGTCAAAAAGAGAGAGGTAATCGAAGCCCTCGCCGCGTAAAATATCCAGATACTTACATCGCCACCAACCCCTGCCATCCTCGCCCACCCCTAAGCACATATATGTTTCAGTCTTTAAATCATTTTTCACAAAAAAAGTGTTTTATAAAAAGATTAAAAAAAATTTTAAAAAAAGCTTGAGTCTAAAAGCTTTTTTTTTATTAATAGTAAAATCCGGTCCAATTTTCCCGTGGCGTCTGTCGTTGCTAAGCATCCATGCACTGCACTATAACACAACGACAAAGTTTTAATAGCTAATAGATATATCACTTCCGAAAAACGCTTGCTGTGGGTCTGCTACAATATTTATTCACGGCGAAGTTCTTGTCACGTGAAATGCGATGCGCTCGCGGCATTCTGAAAAGTTTTCATCTCGCTGCGCCTGGAAAAAATCACTTCAATTGTGATTGCGATTCCCGCGCACCTACATTTGAAATAGCGAACTTGAGAGCGCAAAAGACACAGTATGTGAACGGCCTACAGCGTTTATTTAGTCTCAAAACTCGCGCACAGGATATGAGGGCAAAAGATAGTATACGCGCAGAATGCCATCCACTCGCGGGCACGTTTCTGCACAGTGAGCGCGTGCGAGAATGACGAGCTACCTCCAATCTCGCGCGCATGCTGCTGCTTTTGGCCCGCAGTGTTCTCATTTACTTATCTCCTAGCTTGTTTGATGGAGGCAATCCAGGATTACTGTTCATGAAACTATAATCAGACACCCCCCACCCCCCCTAAAAAAATATCTTTGGATCTGCACGATTTCACACAAGTCACACAAACTGACGTGAAAAAAGCGGCACGCGCCGAAAAGCATCCCTGGATAAAGGACTCCAGAAGTGCCTTTCACCCTGATACCACTTGAAACGATTTTGGAAACATTATTTTAAAGTAAAAAATCTTACGTAGTGTTGCTTTAAATGACAATATCCTGGCCGGAGTGATATACGTATATGACATGAACATGATTTCTTAATGTCTAGTGACATATCAGGGCTATTTTATGATTAATTGAAATATATGTCTCACATACAGTTCCTTTAAGCATCTGGATTTGTATGATAGTGTTGGTTGAGTAATAACTCTGATAATATGTCTGCAGTTCTCAGTACTCACTGGAGGGGGCGAACACTCGTCGGGCTGCTGCTCACACACACACCCCAGCCTCTGATGTTATACGCACTGACCCCGCACGTAATACTGCACACCCTACAAACACACACACCAGTCAGAGTCTGTGTGTATCATAGGTATGAGTGTATGAGTGTGTGTGTCTTACAGTCTGCAGGCCGGTGATGCTGAACTCTGTGTTTCTGCTGTCACTGATGAATCCTCTTCCACACAGAGGATAGAAACCAGCGGAAGTGCTCCATTCAACTACACACACACACACAGGTCAGTGATGACATCATCAGGGAACAGTGTGATGATGATGATGTGGCGTCTCACCTCTGTATCTGGTGATGAGGCCGTGTGTGTGACCGCAGGGCTCTCTGACACGCACACACACACAGCTGTCGCCCGTCACCAGCAGAGCGGCGCTGAGCGGGAGGACCAGGAGGAGCTGAGGGACACACACTTGGGTCACATGACATCTGAGTGTGAGTGTGAGAGAGTGTGTGTGTGTTCATACCTGTCGAGTGGAAATTCTCCCTCATGCGATGGTAAAGTTCACAGCGTTGCGTCCAGACTTCGACGCTCTTCTGCGCGTCTGCGTGCGACTGAAGCTCCGCCTTCTCTCTGAGCTGAAGCTCCGCCCTCCCCTCCTCCAGCTTCTGCTCGGCCAATGACACCAGCTCATCCAGCTTCAGCGACCAATCAGAGGCAGAGCTCACTGCGGCGGGGCGGCGAGAGGAGTTACTTCATCAACACACTGAAGTGTCAAATCTGCTTAATTTGATCAAAGTTATGTTGTGAGTGTGTGTGAGAGTGAGTTACTTACAGTTGGGGTTGTGTTTTGCTCCGGCCTTCACCAGCACCTTTAGCAGTGAGGCATTGTGGGTAAGAGCGGCCACGTCCAGCGGCACCAGGCCGAACTCAGTGACTGCGTTCACTCGCCCGTCCGTCTCTCGCTCTCTCTCTGGACAACAGGTGCTGCACGGCCAGGGTGTCTTCACTCTCCAGAGCGTCCCACAGACATGCGTACTACACACACACACTTGTGTAAACATCATGACATCTATATTAATACTCTATGTGTGTGAGTGTTTGTATGTGTGTGTGCAGTTATTACATCAGCTGGTCCTTTGCTCAGCCGTCTCCTCCCAATCAGAGTGCTCCGCCTCGGTGTGGGAAGCTCCGCCCCTCAGCTTGACGGACAGGCTCCTGTAGATGCGTTTGGGGGAGACTGGGCCGAAGGAACGCCTCCTCTGGGCCGGAGCCATCACAACTCTGACATCACTGCACACCGGATGACATCAATATATATAATAATAGAACGAAAAATCTAAAAGTAGTCATACTTATGAGATGAGAAGTCGAAATGTCTTAAAAGTCTAAATTCTTAGTTAGTATGTCATCATTTCCACTTTTTAAGAGAAGTTCTAACTTGACATGTCACGCTTTTAACTTTTTTGCCAAAAATTATGGCTTTTTATACAAAAATTATGACTTTTTATACAAAAATTATGACTTTACGTAGAACTATTACATCGAAACTTCATCATCATCATCAGTCTCTAGTTCTTCGGATAATCACAGAGGAACTGCTTCACTTTTCACATGTTTTTAAAAGTGTTTATCTGATTATTTCTGCAAAGCTCATGATGATAATCATCTTCCTCTTTGTCTCACTCTCTTCCTACTTTTACTGTCAAACTTACAGTATTACTTTACATTCCGACCAAACTATAGTGAATATTAGGCGATATCTTTATATTATTATCATCATCACCAGTAGCCTACAAGATAAGATAAAAGTGTTTTATGACATCATGTTGAATCTTAATCATGTTATAAAGCGAAATTCGGTTGATGTAAACAAATCTTCGGAAGTTTAATGCCTTATATTTGCAGAATAATCTCTCTGTAAAATGTTGTTCAGAGTTTCTATACGGTTTTCTGTGAGACAGTCAAAGTTTTTTTCACATAAACCAAGTCGCGCTAGTCCGTTATAGCCTATTTGTGAAGCACATTGAAAAACATGAATATACATGTATTAATTCGGCAGATGATTTGATATTGCCCACTGCTGTTTACACATATGAATCAGAATGACATTTTACCGTTTTTAACGAGCGCAGATGAATCTTCTCCAAAGTTTCACAGATCGTTTTAAAATTAAACTCCGATGTATAACGCCATGGTGAACTTAATTTAGAGATCTCAATTCCCGTCATTAAGACGAACTCTATTAATAACACGACAGTTGTGCACGAGCCCGCAAACACCCACATGAGCGCGCGCTTCACGGATGTGCGTGTGTGTGTGTGTTGTGTGCGTTTAGATATTGAAATGAGGACGTATCCTATAAACAAACTTTGACATGCTTTATAAATAATTAGGCTACTATAGCCTACACCAAACACTAGCCTTACTAACCCATGAATAAAAATAAATAAATAAATTAGCTACTAAAATGAAAGTTAAACACATGACCGGAACTTTGAGGATAACATCTATTAACGTTAGTTTTTAAAAAATAAAAACTTTGAAACAACATTTAAAGCTAAATGCTGGTAAAACGTTTAGCAAAAACAACATTGAAACCGTTATGTCGTGTTATTACTTTAAAGCTTTTTGAGCATAAAATTTGGTTTCAAAGATTTAACAAAATAATTATAAATCAACACTGAAATGATCAAGATCTTTACGAAGTTTGTTTCAAGACATTGATGTTGCGGTATTAACGCTGATCCAATATGCCACAATTAAAACAATTCGACATTGAGTCAGCACGAGTACATCTCTGAGACGTCTATTAGATGCATTTACATCTGCAAGAGGTATTTTGAGAGTCGTTTGCTCGTCTGCAATAGGACGTTTCCTGTTAGATGTCATATGGACATAGAAGATGTCTTTAAGATGTCTGATTTAGTTTGTAAAACTGCTTTTCTAAGATGTTTATCAGATGTTTTACAAATATTTTCCAGATTAACAGATCTGTATCAGTCTGACAGATGACCTGTTGTGCTATCTTGTAAATGTATCTTTGTATCTTTGTCTTTGTACTTGTGTCCTGATGCTGATTATGACTGATATATTTGTATAGCTCCTTCACACACTTGTACTATACACTCCTTTCTAGCACTGTTTCTGGACTTATTGCTGTTTCCACGAAGGTGGCGTAGGATCTCACAGCTGCCTACACGTGGAAAACAACACAGTCATGATTTATGCTGGTTAAAAATCAAGACCAGTGAGGGTTGATCAGCATTGTTAAGATTCGCTGGCTCCATTTGCATAATAAACATGAATATGTTTTGTATAACAGACTCAAGTGTGTGTGTGTGTCTTGAGTGTTTGTCATGATGACTGTGTGAAATGTTCACTGTGGTTTCTGCAGACACTCGTTCTTGTCTCAAACAGGTCAGAAATGACAATAAACCCACACACACACACAAAGCCACAGAGATTTCAATACACCAACACACACGCTTCTCTTCTCCTTCAGATTCGCTGTCATGAGCTCTACTGTAACCATTCCTCACTTCACTGCTTCTAACTGGAGCCAAATGGTGATTTGTGGACAATTAAACAACCTTTGACCTGCGTCAGTAACAGGAAATGGAACAACAGTCTCACTCGCCGGACACTTTGAGATATATATATGTATCTCTCTAAAGCCACAGATGTCGTGTTGAGAAATCGCTCGATGAAACGCCAACAGGAAGTGGTTTCACTGCTGAGCAGAGCCGGCGTTTAAACTGTGGTTGCCATGGAGATAAAACACTGACAGACAAGTATAACTGAAACACACTAACTTACACACACACACACACACACACACACACACATGTATTTGAGCATAGAGTCTAGAGTCTTCAAAGCAGATTTACAGTAAAAAAAAAAAATCACCAAACTCAGTTTCAGTAATCATGAAAGTAAAACTGTCATCTCCATCACACAGCAAACAAAGCACTCATCACTTAATAATAAACTTTAGATTAAACCACTGGAGTCGCATCATGTATTTAAGTTGTATTATTTGAAAGTGGTAGTTGCGTAGACTGTCAATGCAGGAACAGAAATCTCAGATTTCATAAAAAATATCTTCATTTGTGTTTCGAAGATGACCGAAAGTCTTGCAGGTTTGGATAGATGTTTTACTAAATTATTTATATTGTTTATTAATTTTTCACCATAGATTCTGCATGGTTTGTGAGAAAGCACACTATCTAATGCATACACCACTGACACCTGGAGGGAAATCAGGGTTATTACAGAACATATTGGAGGATAAACTGATGTTAAACAATTTTACCTTCAGCAGATTGCCAGTAATAATATTGTAACAGCTGGTATTGGTAATAGGAGTGCGCAAATTACATGTATAGAATCCCATGGACACATGTAAGAAGCAAACAGTGTGTTTTATTATTTTTGCACAAATTAATAAATGTGGTTTCTAATTAGCTTCTTGTGGTGTATTTGCAGTAACCTTGCAAATACAGTGAAGCACACACACACACATATATGCTTTTAGGGGTGTACCGATACACAAAACTGACGGTTTGGTTTTTCCACGGTTTTGACGTCTCGGTTCGGTTCCGATTCGGTTTTGAAAGCTAAAATGGCTTTTTTTCTTTCTTTTTTTACCAGTGGTTTAATGAAAGAAATGGTCTTTGTCTTTAAATTAATTAAATTACAATTAAACATTTCACAAGGATTAAAAAAATCTGCTATGCTGTAAACTATATAGGGAGCCGCACATTACTATAACATTAAAGGTTGTAGACTTTTAACCTAAATTCAGATGCTATTTATTTTTTAGATATAATAATCAACACACAACACATTGTATGAAAACATGTAAACTGAACATAAGGAAGTTTTTGCATTAAGTTGTGTTTTTACTCTTACTTGTTGAAATATAATAATTTACACAGTTGTAATTTTCATGAAAGATATTTTAAACATACATTAAATAATCAAGATATCACAAACAGGTTAAGCAAAATATAATATACATAGTGGTGCATTTATTTAGTGCAACAGTTCATTTATAGGAAGTTGTGGACACTGAATCACTTGCCTGTAGAGGTAAATATAATGCTAGTGACAAGCTATGCTGTTTTATTGACGTCTTTCCGCGGCTGAAACACTGATTGAGTGATTACACGAGTTATGATGCCTTTCAGTAAGTATACTGTGTCTTTCAACATACCTTCAGGTGTCTTTTCTGTAACTAAGGAAGAGATGATCGCGTTTACTCGTGCGCCGCGCTGCCGCTTGAAATGAGGAGCCCACAGCGATCTGTCACGCCACATCAAAGAACGCCATTTTTCATTTTCGTGATCAAATAGACAGAATTGGAAAGATTACACCTTGCTTGTTATCGAAAGTAACAAAACATAGAGCTTGTTATTTGGTGTTAATGGTGGTTAGGCTACAAATCTGAATTCGTTGTGTACTGTATACATAAGACGTGAGGTCCATTGAGCCGGGTTGGGCGGGGCCGGGGTAGCAGGCGGGCGGGGCGTGTGCGTTACGTAATGACAGTATCGCGATTCGAATCGTGAGTTTAGTATCGCGGTTTTTCGGTTCGGTTATATATATATATATATATATATATATATATATATATATATATATATATATATATATAAGCACCATTAAACTCAATCCAACACATTACAACTCTAATCACTTCAGCATGGTATTCCACCTGTTTAGTTACCCATGTGCTCCCAATAATACACCACTGTCAGAGCGCCACCCAATGGACAAATATATGATTGCATTAAAATGGCTCTTACAATAGCCCCTTTTCCACCAAAGCATTTTGAGAGCCGGTTCCGGAGCCGGTGCCTGCGCGCGAACCAGTTCTTTGTGTTTCGACAGCCAAAGAACCGGTTCTCGGCCAGGAGAACTGGTTCCAAAGTGGCACCAACTCTTTGCTGGACTAGAACCGTTCTTTTACCACGTCATGCTTACGTCGGGGGCTGGGCGGGTTTAGATGTGTTCTAAACATCTTTTCTGACCATAATAATGGATCGCAAAGCCAAGAGAAACATTTGCAGAAACACAACGGAGTTTGCCTTTGTAATTGTTAAGCTTGAAGTTAACGCAAGCGTTTCTATTTTTTTTCCCTATTTTTTTTATTGAAGACATTATAGACACAAGAAAGGGGTACATAACTTATCAGAAAAGATTACATATCAAACGAAAATATTAAAAGACTTACACATTTCGATTGTTTTTAAAGCCTTCTTGATACACGAGTTAGAGATAATCCCAAAGTAATGTTGTACTTGCAAGCGTTTCTAGCCAAGATGTATGGCGACGTAAACAGTGACGTAACGATGTCGTTCCCTGCGCGCTCTAGTCAGTGGAAAAAAAAACAGGTTCTGAAGCGGTTTGCAAGTTGAATCAACTCCAAACCAACTTTGAACCAGCACCAGTTCCGAACTAGTTCTTTTTTTGGTGGAAAAGGGGTAAATATGGTTTGTAGGAGCTACTCTCTAATCTTTGGTATATATGTATACACTGTACACACATAACCCCACTTCTATCTGTCGCAGCAGTTTTAGCCAGTCTTACACAGACACCACCCCTTATTGTTTTATTTTTTTTATTTCATTTTTTTATTGAATCTTTATTACAAAAAAAAACATTTTCAACAGTTTAAATACTTTTTTTTACAGTTTTTCTTCCTGTTCTCAACAAGTTATTGCAACTTTGCCAGTAAAAATACACAAATATAAAATCAGTCAGAGCGGCTGAACATGAACACCGCAACAAGCTTAAATACAAACGGCTTAAACACACAAAACAAACTAATATTAACAAGTCAAGTCAAACTACCTGACTATAAAAAACACTGATCACCATAATGGGGACCAAACTCTTAATTTTTAATAAAACATCAAGAACATAATCTCATAATTCTCAATAAAAACTTCGTATGATAGATCTAAGCATAATAGACACATACAGAGGTTGTAGATACAATATAGTATTATGTAGTTGAACGATGTTTGATTATAAGTCCGTCAAGAATCGTTTTGGGATGATTTTATGCATTTTTATATGTAAAGTTTCGGTTCTGTACTATTAAGAGATTTCAGCCTTGGGGTCATTCAGGGGTCCTCAAGAAGGAGGTGGTCTGTTTTAAATCCTTTGTCTTGTGATCAAACACTCTCTGCTGTTATCTTGGTGGGTCCTGAGCCGTGCCATCCAATCAATTGAACATCCAATCACTGTTTGAATGAATCACATGGAAGATTAACATGTGTTCGATTCACCCTCAAATCCTACACAGTTCCCCATTTCAGTGATTTGTTTTTCATGGTCATCAAGTTACGACCAAGTTATGTTATTGCACAACTCATGATCATTTGGCGCAGGGCGGGGTCAGAAACATTAGCGTTAGCATCCGAGCTAACAGCACCATTAACTGCAGATCCTCATCTGCATATTTCCATATGATTATTCATCTACGTGAAAACATGTTTAACGGTACAAAACATTATGGATAAAATAAGATACGAATGTGATTATTGTGAACATAATTGATAAAACGATATCGAGAGGTCGATAAATGTTCGATAATGTTTATGCGCCAAAAGCGGAACGAAACTCATTTGAATTTACCGATATCGACTGATATAAAAAAAATTATCGTGATATTTTCTTTTGGCCATATCGCCCAGCCCTAATCTAATTGCGATTTTTTAACCAATATTGTGATTGCGATTTAATATACGATTACTTTAAGTTCTTTATCTTCTGTATTAGTCGACAAAGACAATAAATACATCTTTAGGCAGCTCATGATCCAATCTATTTATTTTTCTTATTAATTAATCTTAATAACACTTTAAAATATGTATTTAATTACATGTGTAAAAACGACATACTTATAAATCATTTAATTAAACGAATTACATGTTAAGACTTAACTGGTCGTGTTTACATTAATTTCGCATCATAAAAGCATTTTGACATGAAAGTACATTTAACCAACGAGTTCGATCACAGCCGCATGCATGAGACTACCAGTTATTACAATATACCACATACATTCAAAATAAACTGTTCTTTCCTGTAGGCTGTCCTATATGCGTAGCATGTCAAGTTGATGCTTGATCTTGCAGACTTCTTTTCTCTCGCGTGTCACGTGACCAGTGTAATCGCAGCTTTTGTGGTTACAAAATCGAGTTTCATCATATCGTCGATATTATCGCAAATGTAATTAATTATTCATGCCCTACACTGGATTTATGATGATTAGGACTCATAATGAAGATTTAAAGTGGTTTTCCTTCCTTTGCCATCAGATCTCCTTTGCTGTCGCCAAAATACTCTGTCTCCAAACGTTCTACACATCGCTCAGAGTTTACGTACAGAAGCTCAAATGTTACCGCTAAGTTTGCTTTTATAAATCACAACTTATCCGTGGGAAGTGGCGTACGCCTCTTTCAGGGCCTGTTTTGTGCAATGCAGGGGTTATAAATGAGGCCACGGGATTGGTCTAACTAGACTCTGGCACATCTGTTCAACCAATCAGAACCAAGCAGTTAACAGACTCATGGTATAAAATAGTTACCTCCTCAGTTTACACACAGTATTTCCCCTCTGGTTGTTTCTATCTGAGCCGTAACCAGGCATCTTCTTTATTATTTTCTTTAAATTGCCCACTGAAAATATTAAACAAAAGAGAGATAAGACACTCTACTGCATCAGTATCACAGTTCAAAATCTCTGATGTGATATATTGCGGTTTAAATTGGATAACTGTAAGATCCAAGTCTTATGAGGACACAGAGGTATGGAAGTAAAATAATGACAAATGTTTTTGAAACAAAAAAGCTTGTTGAATTGCACTACTTGAAATAAATCTGCACCCCCTGCTGGTGAGACGGGCTAACAGCAGATGGAGATTATCAATCAGCAATCTACTGATATTCCTGCTGTTCCTGGATGTCTAATGTTTAATTTTCTGTCCAATTTTAACAACTGGATTTGTGGAAGCGAAATAAAATTAACCAATAATTGCCAGTTGAATATTATAGGTTGTACATTCACCTAAAGGATTATAAGGAACACCTGTTCAATTTCTCATTAATACAAAATCTAATCAACCAATCACATGGCAGTTGCTTCAATGCATTTAGGGGTGTGGTCCTGGTCAATCTCCTGAACTCCAAAACTGAAATGTCAGAATGGGAAACAAAGGGGATTTAAGCAATTTTGAGCGTGGCATGGTTGTTGGTGCCAGACGGGCTGATCTGAGTATTTCACAATCTGCTCAGTTACTGGGATTTTCACAAACAACCATTTCTAGGGTTTACAAACAATGGCGTGAAAAGGGAAAAACATCCAGTATGCGGCAGTCCTGTGGGCGAAAATGCCTTGTTGATGCTAGAGGTCAGAGGAGAATGGCCGACTGATTCAAGCTGATAGAAGAGCAACTTTGACTGAAATAACCACTCGTTACAACCGAGGTATGCAGCAAAGCATTTGTGAAGAAGACACAACACACAACCTTGAGGCGGATGAGCTATAACAGCAGAAGACCCACCGGGTACCACTCATCTCCACTGCAAATAGGAAAAGAGGCGACAATTTGCAAGAGCTCACCAAAATTGGACAGTTGAAGACTGGAAAAATGTTGCCTGGTCCGATGAGTCTCGATTTCTGTTGAGACATTCAGATGGTAGAGTCAGAATTGGGTGTAAACAGAATGAGAACATGGATCCATCATGCCTTGTTACCACTGTGCAGGCTGGTGGTGGTGGTGTAATGGTGTGTGGCACACTTTAGGCCCCTTAGTGCCAATTGGGCATTGTTTAAATGCCATAGCCTACCTGAGCATTGTTTCTGACAATGTCCATCCCTTTATGGCCACCATGTCCCCATCCACTGATGGCTACTTCCAGCAGGATAATGCACCATGTCACAAAGCTGTGAATCATTTCAAATTGGTTTCTTGAACATGACAATGAGTTCACTGTACTAAAATGGCCCCACAGTCACCAGATCTCAACCCAATAGAGCATCTTTGGGATGTGGTGGAACGGGAGCTTTGTGCCCTGGATGTGCATCCCACAAATCTCCATCAACTGCAAGATGCTATCCTATCAATATGGGCCAACATTTCTAAAGAATGCTTTCAGCACCTTGTTGAATCAATGCCGCGTAGAATTAAGGCAGTTCTGAAGGCGAAAGGGGGTCAAACACAGTATTAGTATGGTGTTCCTAATAATCCTTTAGGTGAGTGTAGTTTTAAAGGGGAAATGAAGCAGTGAATCAAGTTTACATGATTTAGAAGATGGATTTCCAATATAATCAACAATTATATAAGAAACATGACAAATGTCAACATTTAGAAGAAAAAAAGAAAAACCTTTATATCTTTCGCCGCAGGGCGCCGCCATTGTGGAGTATTCTAACATGTGACGTCACGGGTTGGTTGGCTCAAGTTTAACAGGCTCTGGGCAGTGAATATCGTGACATCAAACTGTGTTTACACCAGTGTTTTGACCGCGAACGACTAATGTTAGGTGCAGTCGTTAGACAAAAAGACGACGTCTAATGTTATATGTTGACAAACTGCACATAGAAACATTGTTCGCGATGTCTGCCATCATATTCCCGTCTCGTCAACAACATGTAAGTTAGCATGTATTTGTTAAAGGGGAAATGAAACGTCCATGTTTTCGCACTGGCAGTGCTAGTAGCTACAGCCTACATGTACTATGAAAAGTGTCTCCGCTCTGACATTCTTCAGGGAAAGCATCGTCGACACGTCTGACTTACCTCACGGAACAGCATATTAGTAAACGTGCGTGCCAGTGATGCAGAATTGACCACACAATACATGCTCAAGATCAACCTCTTGACAGCAGATGGACTCTGACACGGTAGGCATCGCAGAACAACAGCCACACTGACACCTGGTGGCGTTGCAAACCCGTCTTCGCCCCAAACCCCCACCGGCTTTTCTACACAGCAACGTAACTTACATGGTGTTGACGAGACGGGAATATGACGGCAGACATCGCGAACAATGTTTCTATGTGCAGTTTGTCAACATATAACATTAGACGTCGTCTTTTTGTCTAATTACTACCTAACATTAGTCGTTCGCGGTCAAAACACTGGTGTAAACAGTTTAATGTCACGATATTCACTTACTGTCTATGGATAGAGCCTGAGCCAACCAACCCCGTGACGTCACATGTTAGAATACTCCACAATGGCGCGCCCTGCGGCGAAAGATATAAAGTTTTTTTTTTTTTTTCTTCTAAATGTTGACATTTGTCATGTAAAAATATAAGAATATAAACTGGCCTCATCATGAATCTCATCACACACACACTCCAATTCACCTGAGCTGCATGTCTTTGGATTATGGGGATTTGTGAAACCAAAGAACCAGATTAAACCCAAACCAAAACTCTCTGGGATTCAAATGTTCTCGCTGTGACACGCGTCGAATTTACAACACAAAACCGTAAAGGAGGAGTGTATTTTGTGGATCCTCATTAATCAGTCACTACTCACCAATGTTCTTTTTCTTTCATTAAGATGTAAAGCACAAAAGCAACACCTGCCAGCACAATGACAACTGCAATCACATCTCCAATCGAATCATACTCAAAGAAAGCCTCTCCTTGGCAATTCTTGCATGCTCCATCTGTACACATGCAGAAAGATAAAAATAGTTTTAGGGAACAATTTCAGAATTTCAAAAACAATAATGGGTGAGAAATTGGGTAATACGATAGCTTTAATTACCCCATTTGACGATGATTGGTTCTTTGATGCTCTTGTGGGACACAAAACAATCATATTCTGCTTTTTCATCCTTATTTGATCTCCACACTCTTCCTCAGCTGATAGGATCCATCATGGTTTGGTCTGACTCCTGAGGATTCAATCTCATCTTCTGACAGAGATGTGCGATATTTCCTAATGATCGTGTATCACGTCTTTGGGGTAGAAGCCGTTGAACAGACAGGTCAGCTTCAGCTTGGTTTTGTCACTGATAGACTTCTTTGCAAACATATGAACATCTGGAGGAGCTGAAAACACAGAAATCAGTTCATCAATCACATTCATCATCAGCAGATGATCAAACACATTCACTCACAGCCGTTTCTGAGCTCCTCGTCTCCATATTCTCTGAATTTGTTGAGCCAGTCCACACACTCTTTCTCCAGGTAGCCTTTGGTGTATTGGTTTAGGATCGGCACATTGTCCCATTTTCTCTTGGTTGGTAGAGCTGCGTCAACTGGGGCGACCCATTGAGACTCTTCTATCATCAAAAGACAGGAAGTTTTCTCCATCATAGCTGTACTCAGATCACTGATCACATCACTGTGATCAGTGTTTGCTTTAGTTGAGGAATTTGTTGTTCATCATAAGTTGAAAACTACCAACTACATGAAACACTGATCACCATAATGGGGACCAAACTTTTAATTTTTTAATAAAACATCAACAACATAACCTGGTAATTCTCAATAAAAACTTGCGTAGCAATCTGGCAGTAATAAAGTCTGTCTAGTTAGTAATAATCATGCTGGAGTTGTTTAACCCTCTGCTGAGATCTTCACAGATGTAATGTTCTACCTTTTATTTCACCCTTTTTTTGCAGTGCGGTGCTTATTCCAACCAAAATTAAACATCTGTCAGATGTTGGAGCTCGACGTCGAACTAACGTTGGTTTTAGAACCCGACTATCACTTTCAACCACAATATGAACGTCTGGTCTGACTGTAATCCAACATCTTCCTGACGTCACAGCTGACCTATACTGTGTTTGTCGGGTATAACAGAGAGCCTAATTCAAAACAGAGAACAAAATATGACAATATGTGCACACACACATCTGGGTACATACTCATATTGTGAGCATCACACACAAAAAAGGCTGAAAACATATAAGAGATCAAATATATGACAAGTATTTTCCAACATTCATTTCACACGTTTAGTACAAATATGATGTTGCATTTCATTAATACAGTGTCTACTGTAGGAAACTCAAGACCAGGAGACTTGGTTGTATCTTCATGAGGATTCTTTATTGAGAACAAGAGCTGTCGGTAGCTGCAGTCATACAGTCTGATTAAAGCAGTATACAGTGTAGTTTATATACATTTCTAAGGGTAGGGATTACCTAGTGGTGGCATATAAATCAAGATACAGGAGTCAGCCCATTTCCCCAGTCCTGATCTCATCAGCATAACGGTCTTATTCACATACATTGATGATAATCCAATCAGCCTGACTATTCAACGACAAAACGTTGAAAACTCATTTAGCTTGGGACAGGAAACAGGACTGGCAGGACTCTCATGCTTAAAAACTGCTATCATCATAACCTTAGAATGTAAAACACAATGTACACAATTTTTCAGTTTATATGCCATTGTTTTGGAACCTAAATGAAACATTTTGTAATACAACTATACTTTGTCTTGATTTACCCCCCAAATAATAGAAGTGAATGTGACAACATGCCCCATAGGTGGTAACATGTAACACATTGTAACATGACCATATGACAGATTAAACAGTAATCTGATCTAATCAAGAAATAAACAAGACAAACTAAAGCTATTCTGTAGTAGAACTATTCTATTCAATAGAATACAATTATCAACGTTTTTAGATGAAAAATTACCTTCCATTATCATTAAATAAATGTTCAGTGATATCTTTCAAATATTTCAGAATTTATTTATCTTTATAGTGTTGATATGGCAGTAAATACACTAAGTTTTGTCATTTGTCATGGTTGGAAGCATATAAAACAACTGGTTAGTTTGAGCCCCCTCAGCATACTCTTCCTTCTCCTGTTCTCCTGGGCCCAGTTTTTCAAAAGTAATCCACTAGGATTTTGGATAACGGATTGGATCAAATCTTGAAAATGGGTTTTTCAAAAGAAAAATGGATTACATAATCGGATTAGATCACGTAATCCAATCTTCGTTTTGATCCAGATCAAACCTTTAGTTTGGGTTTTTCAGAACTTGTTTGTAGGATTTGGATCACTTTGATCCAAAAAATCTGGATTAAACTGATCCCATCAGAAGGGTGGATTCAACGTGGATTTCATGCCCAAAATGTAATGAAAACTTATTTGGATCATGCCGTATCTTACAAGATATGCTTTTTATTCATAAGTTTTCATTTTATTTGTTCATCTGTCAGGCTACA
The DNA here is from genome assembly GCA_030378365.1 of Hybognathus amarus. NCBI lineage: Eukaryota > Metazoa > Chordata > Actinopteri > Cypriniformes > Leuciscidae > Hybognathus > Hybognathus amarus. The sequence goes on along the minus strand of JAQIUQ010001070.1, from coordinate 557,857 downwards.
GTGATTAGATGCTTTAGTTTAGCGTATTCAGCCTTTCAGTATATGCCTACAGCAAAGTAAAGAGTTTGGCCTCATAAAATAATCCCTCAAACAGCTATCAAAATTGACCAAAAACAATACATTTTATTCTGTCACTAATTGATATATGTATATATTCATCACAATAGAAAATGTTTTTTATTTTTAGAATATTTATTAGTGATGCATGCAATGATTACAGAATAAATGAATGCAAAAAATGCAAAGAATGGCAATCACTGATTTTTGAAATCCAAAACAAATCCAAATCAGAAATAGTGTGTAACTATTGCGTCCCTTGTTGCACGTCCTTTTTGCTCGTGACTCTGCAGTAAACCAAGGCCAGACTTGAGATCCACCTCCTAAAGGCTACACTCAGACAAGCTGGTCTCTCCACATCAGATGAGGAAGTCTGAAATTATTGTGGAGTATTTGACTTAAGTCTTTTTTTTTTAATTCAATACATCTTGTTATAAATATCTTCAATATACAGTGTTTGTTACTTGTTTTGTCTACCTGTTGCTCTTTATTTAAGTTCTACATTGTGATTTCCTATCCTGTTTGAGCACTGGTTATCCAGATTTGGTGATCCTGAAAAGTTCCTATCCGGATCAGATCTGATACAATCCGATGTTACTTTGAAAAACTGGCTCAAAAGTAAGCTGGGTTACGTGATCACAAATCGCAAAAAAAAGGATTACTAAATCTGGATTAATTTTATCCGGATTTAACCTTTTGAAAAACCGGGCCCTGAAGTCATTCAACTGATCCGTTAGCTCACAAACTCATCTTTTGATATTTTTTTTGGATTTGACAGACACCATAATCCAAAGGATAACATATTAATGTGTAAACACTTATTTCAAACATGGTCCTTGGTATTAAAACACTTAACACAAAACAAAGACATTGCAAGACAAAGACAAAAACATTTAGCACAAATCATCCAACATTCAAAAACATTCCAAAATCATAGAATCATAAATCACATAAAAACAAAAGTCTACTAAAAAAAAAAAGCCTTAAAGGCATACTCCACTTTTTTTGGAAATAGGCTCATTTTACAACTCTCTCAGAGTTAAACACTTGGGTTTTACCGTTTTCGAATCCATTCAGCCGATTTTCTGTATATCACTATGGTAGTCAATGAGACCAGAAACTCTCTGTTTATTGATATTCTTCTAAATATCAGAAAATCAGCTGAATTGATTCAAAAACAGTAAAACCCAACTGTTTAACTCTGAGAGAGTTGTAAAATGAGCCTATTTCTAAAAAATGGAGTATCCCTTTAACCCATTGTCTAAAAGCTCCTCTGGTATTTACAAATTTAACGAAAGCGGCAAATTATTCCACAATATTATACCCTGAATAAAGAACTTATAACTGCATTGTTGACTCTGGGCACTTTACAAGAACGGACACTGGCCCTTGTATTATGATTATGCTGTGCATGAACCATTTTTATATGAGAGTATAAATATTTGGGAGCAGACATAATAATATAACTAAATATTGTTGCCTTCCACGAGCTCTGTTCCTGACAGCGACATGGGTCTGCGTGGTGATTAAAGCAGCACTACCATATCCAAAAAGTTTGTTATCTGCGTTCACAAAGATCCGCAGTCTTTATCAAAGGTGTCCCGTACATATGTGTTATTTCCATTATACTCGTAACAATGTTCAAACCTGAACATTCAACAACATATAAACTAAAATTGCAGCCAGAGCTCCCCAAGCACCTGACGCCATCTTGCGTCTCCAGTTTTTCCTCGATCTCAGGGAGATTCAGTTTCCAGTTTCAGTGATTTGTTTTTCATAGTCATCAAGTTGTTATGTTGATGCACAACGCTGGCTGGCGTTCCAAACCGCATACTTCTCTACTATTAAGTATGGAAAAGAGTAGGCGAGCGAAAAGTATGAATGAATCTAAAAGAGTAGGTGAGAATGACCTGGGTGACGTACTAATTATCGCGAGATTCTGACGTACGCATACCTGAAAGTGCGTTCGAATATGCCTACTTTCCTGACTATATAGTAGGCGACAACAGTACGTGAAAGAAGCAGTAACGTTCAAAACATCAGTATTCATAAAAGAGTAGGTGAGAAGTTCCCGGATGGCTTACTGCTTCCGCCCAGATTTCTGAGTGCTGTCCGATGGGTACTCGTGACACTAATCTATCCCAGGAGGCCATTCTCAAGGTCGACATCCGGGACTCTTGTCACTCCTGCGCGCCCATAGCAGACGCGCAGAGGGTAAAACAAACGAGCACCGCCATTAAGCAACACCGCAAGCGGAAGACAAACAAGCGCCTGAAAATAAATCTAAATAGAAATGCAATCTCAAATGAATGGACAAATTAAAGAATAACAAAATAATACCACTGCAGAGATGGCCACTCAATTTTCTGTTGCTATGTTATGACATTGCTATGCATAATGGTCGGCAGCTCTACACTGTTATGCAACAATGAAATGCACTAACGTTAGTTGTGTGGGGAATAAGATACAATTTTGGCTTTTTTGAAAAAAAAAAAAAAACTGTGTCCCTCACTGACATTGTACAAGCTGTGCCACTGACAGACTGAGCTCATTACAGCCATTTTGTAACAGTGCTTTTGAATTAACAGTTTTGTTGTTGTTGTTGTTTTTTTTAATGAATAAAAAAAAAAATCGATTACATAGTTAATGTAATTGATGCTTGATGGGTATTTAAACACACATGGTGTTCATACCAGGGGATTTGATGAGCTGGGCAATGCTTTTGGGTTGTTCTCCCAAGACTCCCATGGATGCCGATAGGGACAATATTGTAATGTTAAACCTACAAGCGACACCTTTCTGTGGTACCTGGTCAATGCAGGTGCTGGAGACTGTCTATATTTGATAAGTCATTCTGTAATAGAAGATGAATATACTGTATGTATTCATATACTGTATAGCTGCTAAGTTAGCGCCTTTCACAGACATGTAACGTTAGTCACAAAGCACTTAACATTAGTGTTTTATTATTCACGTCTCACCACCGACATACATTCGCATACACAGATATTATTTATAAATACAAAGTAGTCCGTTAGTATCCATAACTGACATAATCCACAGCAAAACTTCAGTGAACAGATAACTTTTTGATTTGCCTCGGGCATTGACTTCGGTTTGTTTTACCCTTCGTGGCTGGTTCTGGTGGATTTCTGCTTCTGAAAACTAAACAGCAAGACAGAAAAATATATTTCTTTAATGTTCTTTGTATTTTAAATTGATTGTAACAAAAATAACTGATGTTTAAAACAACTTCATGTTGTGATCATACATTTTTGATCAAATTCCTCATGAAAAAAGATGAAATACTCAAGGCGTGTCCATGAGACAATAAAATTCTCAGCGGGTCAACAGGGATACATTGGCCCTCATTTATCAAAAGTGCGTACACCAAATTTCCAGCATACACCTGGCGTACACCCAAAACCACGGTGACTGAGATTTATCAATATGGACGTTGGCGTACAGCACGCTCAAATTCTACACCAGCTCAGGAGGTGGTGTACGCACTGTTTAATACATGAATACAATCTTAAGAGTAATTATTTGAATTAATTTAGTTCAGAATAGGTCAAATGTGCTTGGAAAAAATATATGATCAGAATACTGACTGTAAAAGCACTGGGACAGAAACATGATCAGCAAATTATATTAAAGTTAAACCCACTATTACATTCTCTCAACAAAAAAAAAACATTACAATGTTATTTGTTATTTTTAGTAACAACCTCATTAAATCGATAGTTCATAAATTTTTCTTACATTTTTCTTACATTTTTTTAATGTCATAATTTAACCTTTTCAAATCTGTATTTTTTCCAGTGGGGGGTAAAAAGCAGAGTTGAGTAAATAATGACATTGTTCATCCATCCATTCTCCATGTATTTTGCACACACACACACACACACACACACACACACACACACACACACACACACACACACACACACACACACACACACACACACACACACACACACACACACACACACTCACTCTCTCACTTCTCTCTCTCACCAATTCACCTGAGCTGCATGTCTTTGGATTATGGGGATTTGTGAAACCAAAGAACCAGATTAAACCCAAACCAAAACTCTCTGGTTGTTCTAGCTGTGCTGCGTCACATTTACAACACAAAACCGTAAAGGAGGAGTGTATTGTGTGGATCCTCATTAATCAGTCACTACTCACCAATGTTCTTTTTCTTCATTAAGATGTAAAGCACAAAAGCAACACCTGCCAGCACAATGACAAGTCCAATCATAAGTGCAATCCCAACCTCTCCTTGGAAATTCTTGCATGCTCCATCTGTACACATGTAAAAAGATAAAAATAGTTTTAGGGAACAATTTCAGGATTTCAAAAACAAAAATGAGTGAGAAATTGGGTAATACGGTAGCTTCAATTACCCCATTTAGACGATGATTGGTTCTTCTGATGCTCTTGTGGGACACAAAACAATCATATTCTGCTCTTTCATCCTCCTTGATCTCCACACTCTTCCTCAGCTGATAGGATCCATCATGGTTTGGTCTGACTCCTGAGGATTCAATCTCATCATCAGGCAGAGATGTGCGATATTTCCTAATGGTCATCATCACGTCTTTGGGGTAGAAGCCGTTGACCAGACCAGGTCAGCTTCAGCTTGGTTTTGTCACTGATAGACTTCTTTGCAAACATATGAACATCTGGAGGAGCTGAAAACACAGAAATCAGTTCATCAATCACATTCATCATCTGAGGATAATCAAACAAATCCAAACACATTCACTCACAGCCGTTTCTGAGCTCCTCGTCTCCATATTCTCTGAATTTGTTGAGCCAGTCCACACACTCTTTCTCCAGGTAGCCTTTGGTGTATTGGTTTAGGATCGGCACATTGTCCCATTTTCTCTTGGTTGGTAGAGCTGCGTCAACTGGGGCGACCCATTGAGACTCTTTATCATCAAAAGACAGGAAGTTTTCTCCATCATAGCTGTACTCAGAAACACCTTTGAGAAACTTCACTTCACGTCCCTGCTGCCTCAACTTCACAACCAGTGTCTCCACTGAAGAACATGAAGATCTGACATGGACACAAATTGAAATGTTTGTAAGATGATAACAATAATAAATTAGAGTATATATGCACAGGTTAAACTTCCTCACCTGAATCATTGTGTCTCATGCGGTCCATCAGAATCCTGATATTGACGTTAAACCACTGTTCTTTGCTCTTCCTCGACTGAGTGCCTTTTTCCCAGTAATCTTCCTGCATTTTCTCCTTCATCCAGTGCTGTGTGGGAATCTTTCTCTGTTCTTCACTGTTGTAATAGTCGATCTGTGTGTCGTCTAGCAGACCCATAGCAGTGAATTCATAGATGCCCGGCAGATCCACAGGTTTGGACAAAACAGTGTAAATGTAATACAGCGAGTGTTTCTCTACAACGAAGAGGAATAACATATACATGAAATAACAGTTTACTTCAGTGTAAATGTTCTAAAGTATGTTTAAGTAAAATAATTAAAAACACTCTGGATAGTCTTAAAAATAGTTACAGAAAGATACAAATAAAAATCTATTAAAATAAAATATAAAGCAGGACTGTAATTCTCTGAGGGACACATTTGTAAATCACAAATCTGAAAGCAATCCAAGATCAAACAAGATCCTGTTGGATAAACTAAGATGTAACTATTTTTCAGTTTATTTAGCCAGTATCTGTTAATCTAGTAAGACTTTACCTTTAGATTAAATTAAAGGCTCCTAAACAACAATCCTGATAAACCCGTAAATTAACAAGAATGTTCTACGTTGACAAACCTCAGATACTTTAGTTATAAATATGAATTTCGGTTCTGTTGTACAAAGTCTGAGCAGGAAATGTAGAAACGTTTTACTTTCACTTTCGTTCTCTAAAAAACTCAGCAAATGTTCATAATTTACCTGCTTGAAGTGAAGAAGTCCCACAAAAGAAGAAAAACAGAAAGCAGAGCAGAGATCTTGGAGAAACCCGTGACGAAAGGTGAACATCCATGTTTGATTTGGATTTTTACGTTTCCATCGTTTCGTCCTTGTCAACATCTAAACGCCAAACTGTCCAAGTCCTCCCACCAGCAGCAGAATTCAGTTTAAAGTTAAACAGTCCAGTGTACATTCACAACGAGGCAGCGCTACTTCTTCTTCTTCTATTAGATTTTTTGGCGGTTGGCAGACAATGAAATGGTGCATTACTGCCACCAACTGGTAAGAGTGTGGAACTGAATGACTTTTAAGCTACTTATATATAATAATAATAAAAATAAATAAATAAAAAATAAATAATAAAAATTTAAATCCTCTCAATTATATTAATCATTCTAAGATAATGCAAAACAACTACATAACACTTATCTTTAGAATTTTTCCTAAAAAATTCTAATAAATCAAACCTCACTCTTTCCTTTTTCAAATTTTGGATCATTTCCGAGGCAGTGCTACATCTCTGCTTTGATTTAATAAACACACGGAAATACGCTTTTAGGTTTGAACTCCGAGAACTCTCACTTGTTTACTGGAGATTCTTCATCTTGCTTGTTCATGGCCGCCATTGTAGCGGGCTATCTCCTGCTGTTAGCATCCCATTGACTCCCATTCATTTTGGCGTCACTTTGACAGCGAATAACTTTACATCTGAGGCGTCCAAAGACTCCATTTATCCATTATATATTTGTAAAGAAACACGACAATGTATAAAAGGCTCCATTACTTTGTATGTTACGTCATGGCCCCGTAGAAGCCGTTCTTGTAAAAATAGGCTAAAAATTGCGTCATAACCACTCGACTGTCCATGGCGCAGTGGAGAAGTTACCGTATACACAGGAGGAGAAGCTCGCACAGCCTTGCAGGCAATCTTTTACTGTCTAAAGTCAGCCCATGGCATAGATAGAAGCAAAATGACAAAATAATTAATCAGAATACTTACAAAAAGTTGCTCCAGGTCGCGCTTCGCCGTCTCTGTGCACGATTAAAATTTGTGTAGGCACAGCTACTAGACGATTTACAACTGTCAGTCAGTTTGCTCACGTGACATCTACGTCGTTGAGCCTGCGCAGAACGCTCGACTTTCAGGAAGTGAGTGCCCATGTTGAGCTTCAGCTCTCTCCGTTGAAATCAACGGGGTCGCTGTGTCCATTTCTTTTACTGTCTATGGTTAGGAGTGAGTGTGAACGAAGATGGCGTCACCTATAAATATTCCTTTATATTTATATATCCTATATGTATATACTATATTATTTTATTTAATTCTGTATTTTTTCTTTAGATATTGTGTAAGAAATATGACTATCTTCATATGATTTCTTTCATGCAATTGTTGTAAGCTCCAATTTCATCTTAATTTTCTTGAGGTTGTAAATGAACATATTTCTTTCACTACTATATGTAGGGCATATTAATATAACATGCTCTACAGAATCCTTTTGATAACAATCACACTTTCCTGTCTCATGTCTCCCTATTGTCTTCAATGTACTATTAAGTGCAGTTTTCCCAAGTCTAAGTCTTGATATTATCGTTTCTATTTCTCCCCTGTTGTTCTGCCTTTATCTACGACTCTCTTCCTGTTCTTTCTTCCTCCCCCACCATCTATTCCTCACTTGTTGTTTAATAAAAAATTTCATCTCAGTCTTACTATGTTTTACCTTAATGTCTATATCAGCTTTATTTGTTGCTTAATTGTGCAATCTCATTCCCTTTTCTCCTACATGAGCTGGTACCTAGCAGCAATGCTCTTCTTAATCCTATCATCTGAATCCTATACACTGTTGAAGGATCTCAGTCAGCACTTCTGTATGAGATGTTTCTAATGCCATTAATTATGCCCTTGAATAGAGCATATCAGTGTCCTCAGTGTCTGTTCTCCTCAACCCATTGTATACAGATACATGATGACATTCCAACTTTACTTGGATATAAAATCACAACATCACTTAATCTGAACATGTGTTCAAGACTGTTACGACCACTAGGGGTCAGCAGGGGTGACAGGGAAATTAATGTGTCTCACTACAGACATGCCAAAAAGAAATGCTTTTTTTTTTTTAATGGTTTTGTCAGGGGCAGACAAGGACAAAAGTAACAAACAAAAACAATATCTTCCTCTACAATTCCTAAAACTATGTTCCATCATATTTATGCAAACAAAAATTGGAGACAAGAATGTTCTACCACGTGTCTATTTACGCAGTGTAAAAACTGGCGAGCGTGGCAGCGGGTTAACAAGGTTACAGCTCCCATTAGCCAGGCTTCTACATGCTTGGCTTGCTAATAACCTTTTTTCAAGGTGGGTCTCCACATTGACAGCATGTTGAATGGATCTGTGCAGCGTTGTTTATGATGCTAACCATTTAATACACAGACTGCCCATCCAGATAGCACAAGTCTCATTTGATGTAATATTTACATCTGGAAGACGTATCTAAAGAGTGTTTGCTCATCTGCAACACGTTATAGGACGTTTCCTGTCAGATGTCAAATGGACGTTTAGAAGATGTCAGTTTAACATGCATTCTAAGTCATTACATCATAAAGACATCTTCTAAACGTCTATTTGACATCTGACAGGAAACGTCCTATAGACGTGTTGCAGATGAGCAAACACTCTTAAAAAATACGTCTTCCAGATATAAATATTACATCAAATAGGCTTGTGCTATCTGGGGTCCGAGAGCGGTCCGCTGGTTCCGATGTCATGCCGACGTATGTACAAAATACTCTCGCGAGCGCAAGTGTCGGATTCTGCAGTCGCGCGCAGTTGCCTCTCCACCGACTGCGCTGATCAAAAGCATGATGGGAGACGACTTGCTGACGGCACAGCTTAACTACTTTAACTTACAAGTAGCTAAAAGCTTGTCAAACTACAGTTTCAGAGTAGCTTCCCCAACACTGCTAATTTCTGATCCTTAAAATAAATTGTTACCACATATATATATATATATATATATATATATATATATATATATATATACACATATATATATATATATATATAAAGGAATATGTAAAATTTTTTAAAAAAAACCCTGCAGGTAACCCAATTTTTACTTTTCATCGGGAACTTCCAGGATGAGTTTCCTCATGTTTGCTAAAGCAGCACATATGATAGGAATCTTGTCCAACCTCTGGGTCATGGAGATGAGGACAGTTTGGGACAGAATTTCGAAGACTTTAAGTCTTCGGATTGCCCTCTCCACATGTATACGGACATTGGCCACTCGTCTAGTGCGCGTTACCTCCTCATTGGCTCAATCGACCACGCTTGTAGGTTAAGGCAGGAATATTCAATTTCACCTTCCTTTCATGTAGTACATATCCAATCGCGAACCCCGTGCAGCCATTACCTCATCACCACGGCCTCCAGAAACTCACTGTTTATAGTGATGAACTTATCATTGCTTTTACCAGCATAGGCCTCTGATATAAACATTATCAGCCCATGAGGGGACACAGCAACAAGATATTTGGCAGTATTGGTTCCCTTGTAATGACTGAAAGTGGCATTCCTAAAAGTTAAGGTTTGTAGCTCTCTGAAATAGCCGTTTCAGCACAATTCGATGATGCAAGTGGTCTGGGGGTGTGTTCTCTTTAAAGGATGGTGGCATGTTTGCACGAATAACACTCCCTGGCAGCCAGGCAACCATGGGTCTGAAGTTGCTCACCCAATGTATCAATCCAGTGAGCAATCACCTTACTTCAAACTTACATCACCTTTAGACACTTTAAAGCCGCTTCTGCCACATCCCTAACACAAGGTTCAGTTTCATGAGGGTCATCAGTGTTTGGTCAACAACAGGAATACTACATGTCAAGTCAAGTCACATTTATTTATATAGCAATTTTTACAATACAGATTGCATCAAAGCAGCTTCACAGTGATAACATGAAAGTAATACAACACAGATCAATAATATTGTTGAATATTAAATGTCCCCAACTAAGCAAGCCAAAAGGCAACAGTGGCAAGGAATCAAAACTCCATTAGGTGATTGAATGGAGAAAAAAACCTTGGGAGAACCCAGACTCAGTCCAGGCCAGTTCTCCTCTGGCCGATGAAAGAACAGTGATTACAAAACAAATTGGATCGAAACATTAAGAGAATTGTCCATTTCCATCTGTTTGGAAGTTAAAGTAATCGCACCTGTTTGGAGACGAGATGTTGAGGATGAGTGCCGATGGCTGTCGTATTGATTAGGGTGGCACTTAAGTATGAGTCGGGCAGGTCCACCATAGAGGGTCCCCTCGGCAGAAACAGAAGAAACTGATATGATGATACATGATGATTTACTAAAGGGCAACATCGTTTTCACTAAAGTAAAAATATATAATAGACGCAGTCCTGTGTACAGCAGCGACGTATCATCAACCAGGAGCATATCGTCAGCCACAGTCTGACCCCCAGACTGCGTCGATTTTTTCATGTGGTCCAACTTTGCCGCATAGCTGTGGTCAGTTTTTGTTAAGGTCCTCCCATTGGGCTGCAGCATCTTTAAACTTTAGCTCAATGCACACTTCTAAAAGACAAACAACATCAACTATAAATGTATATACGCTACTGAACACAGGACAGAGACATATATCAACAGTCAAACTTGTGCTGCAAAATTTGGCTAACCAGAAAAATATCAAGGTACACTTACCATCCGATTGCGTGTCACTTGTGTTTCTGTCGACTTTACGTCTCTTTTGCTGGGGAGGTCTGCTCATATCCCACACTGCAGTTCCAGGAAATGGTTTTCCTCTGTGGGCTTTTTATCAATGAAGTGATAAGAACAAACAAACAGTCTTTTGGGCGGATTCTTCAACTTCAAAGCCGCTAGCCACTTCCGAGATTCAACATCTGGTTTTGGTTTCTAATACAACGCATACAGGGGAGCACATCCACATTGGCACCTTGTAGATTGTTCAAAACATTCTCCTTCCAAAATGACATCATGACTTTTGTCGTAACATACATGCCACTTTCGAATCAAGTGACGTGTTATCTATAAGCATTTTGAGCTATCCGCATGTCTCACGCCGTTAAATGTCCAGTGATTCCGCGTGTATGCACACGCCGTTAAATGTCTGACCGAAACAAAGCAAAATGTAGATCTACATCAGGGGAGCGATATTTTTTTTCCTGAGGATGGTAGGGGAAGTACTCTGGAAATGCTATTAACCCCAGTGACGGGCCGGTTTAGGGACGGGGTTGAGGTAAGTCATATATTTATATATACAGTAATTTAACGTGAAGTCAACAGCTTTCATAAACACGCTGAAAAGCGATTATGCGTGTTGACAGCACGCCAAAAATAGAAATAATCCCAGAGCCGTGTCAGCGTGTAACTACTTTTTTCTGCACGCTAACCGGAAGTGCTTGCGGACACAACCGGAAGTTGTCTGGAAGTGAAAGGCTAACAGCGGCCTGCCATTTCACTCAGGAAACTTGTCAATAAAACAAACTTTTGAAATGTTTATATGATACTGGAAATCAAGGGTGAAACTGTTTATAATGTAGTCTCATTCAACGTTCAGTCGTGTGTGTGGTGAAATATAATTTACTAAGTCATTTAAAAGCTCTATTGAGAAAATTAAAACATGGATAGTGCAAACAATGCTTCATGGCTTTTAGAAATACAACTCTTGATCTGCAAGCAGAATCAGCAGAAAATAAAAATGGACAATACATTTTTGATAAATGAGTAAAGAGTTTATTAAAAAATAACATGAAGGCAAATTTAAACATTGAGTAAAAAGTGAATGAGAAAGATCTTCTCTCTGACTCAGAAGAGCCAAAGCATCTCAAGAGAAGAAGAGAAGAAAGGTGTCCAGTTTCATAGATACTTAAAAAGTATATCTTGTGTTTGCATGGAAGAGAACTGGAAGAAGAACTACATGGGCAAATGAAGAACGAGTTAAAAAATTAATACCAGATTAACGTCTCTATTAAAAAGTGTTACGGCATTCTTCTCCATTATGAATTTTCTGGCACTCTTTCAGTTCATCTTCTGTACTGAAGGACACACACGCCGTGTTTTCTGTTGTAAATGCTCTTTCTTCAGAATGAGAAGTAATTTCAGAGAGAAAGCCTGAGTCTGCTTCTTCCCAGTGTGAACTCTCATTTAACGCTTAAGAGATGATTTGTGGGGCTTTCTCCAGTGTGGATCCTCATGTGAGCAGTAAAGTTTACTGATCGCGTGAAACTCTTTCCACACTGATCACACGTTTGCTGGCTTCTGTACAGTGTGTATCTTCTTATGTGTTTTCAGAGAAGATGACACACTGAATCTCCTGTCACAGTGTGAACACTTGTAAGGTTTTTCTCCAGTGTGGATCCTCTGCATGTGTTTTCAGAGTTGATGACACACTAAATCTCTTGTCGCAGAGTGAACACTTGTAAGGTTTTTCTCCTGTGTGGATCCTCTGGTGTGTTTTCAGATTTGATGACTGACTGAATCTCTTGTCACAGTGTGAACACTGGTAAGGTCTTTCTCCAGTGTGTATTCTCTGGTGCAGTTTTAAACGGCACACTGAAATGAAAGTCTTCTCACACTCAAAGCACATGTACTCCTCACACCAGTGTGTATTTTCTGATGTGCATGTACATATGGCAGCAGTGAAAACCTCTTTCCACACACAGAACATGAATGTGGCTTCTCCTTTGTATGAACTGTCAGGTGTGACTTCAGGCTTGATGCCCTGAGAAATGTTTTGCCGCATTGATCACATGAGTACGGCTTCTCTCCAGTGTGAACTCTCATGTGAACATCAAGACTTTGTTTGGTTGTTAAACTCTTTCCACACTGAGTACAGGTGAACGGCTTCTCTCCAGTGTGGATCCTCATGTGAATCTCAAGACTTTGTTTGGATGTGAGACTCTTTCCACACTGAGTGCAGGTGAAAGATTTCTTGGGTCTTCTTTTCTTTAAAAGTATCTTTTTTGTCTTTGAGCGACTCAAATTTTTTTCTCCATGTTTGACATGATGTTCCTCCTCCACTTCTCTCAGTTCTTCTCTCTCTCCTTCACTTCCATCTGGTCTGAAATGAAAGAAAAACGTTTAATTTAATTTTCAGCAAAATAATTCAGAGAGAGAAGTATGAAAGTGAGCCCTGATGTAATACCAGAAATTACTAATAGACAACTGCTATAAAATATCATAACCCTGGTGTTTTCAAAAATGGACTGCATGAATGAGGTATTGATCTTTCAATTTATTATTTTGAAGGCATTATGACACAAGGCACAAATAAAGTTTTCAATACTATTCAATATATTGGATTATTGACACAATTATATAATGTAATATTAACTTTTATACAATATTACTGTTTAAAGCACAAGCGCACACGATAATGGTTCCGCTGTACATGGGCCTTTAGGGTGTCTATTAAAACTCAATGGGACAGAGGAAGAGCCAACGCTAACTCACGACCAATTCATTCAAATTCGGAGGATTTGTCTAAACCCCAGGAATGGGTAGGTTTAGGGTTGGAGTCAGGGGTATGTCATTCGTTCGAATTCATAGGAATTGGGCTACTCGTAAAATATGTGCAATTCAGCAACACCTCCGGTGTTAAATTAACACTTAAAAGTGTGAATTATATAAACTCTGAGCAGAGTGTTAAATGAACACTGAATCAGTGTTAAAGTTAATGAGATAATTAAGTGAACAATTAAGTGATGATTGAGCATTATTGAAGACACCTGATGTTAACAAGCAGAATCACTGAAGGAGAAAACCGGAATATTTAAGTCACCATTATGGTGATCAGTGTTTGCTTTAGCTGGACTCTTGACCCTCAATTCATTAACTTTAGATTTTGTTTGGCTGCTGTACATGAGTTATAACAGCCAGATGAACAAATAGAAAAGGTGATCTGATGGTGATGGTTGTGCTTTAACATAATCATTATTTCACAATTATTTGACCTGAATCACTGAACTGAGTTTACTGAGTTAGGTTTAATTAATTATAGCAGCAGTGAAGTGTAAGACACAGCCATCAATAATTAGCCTGTAAATCTCAACAATAGTGACAATTAGAAAGCATGTTGCAGTGCATTCTGGGTGCCACCAATCAAAACTCATTCATGGCTCCCATCATGCATTGCTGCATGAATAAATAATGATCTTATGTTTAGAGGTGAGCTTTATGTCACCATTGCTGAGATTTATACGCTAATTCTTGATGTCTGTGTGTGCCTACATACATTTTTGGGGGGATTTTTTTTATTGGATTGTTTGGATTTTATTGAAAAGGCTAAAAATGGTATGTTCTAAAATGACCATGCTGTTAAAATCAATTAGGTAAATTTAACTCAGGATTTATGCTCTTGATGAGTTCAACGATTCAGGTCAATTAATGATTGTGTTAAAGCACAACCAACACCATCAGATCACCTTTTCTATTTGTTCATCTGGCTGTTATAAGTGACATAAAAATACAAAATCTAAAGTTAATGATTTAAGGGTTAACAGCCCAACTAAACCAAACACTGATCACCATAATGGTGACTTGTTTTACGGTTTTCCCCTTCAGAGATTCTGTTTGTTAACATCAGGTGTCTTCAATAATGCTCAATCATCACTCAATTATTCACTTAATTATCTCATTAACTTTAACACTGCTTCAGTGTTTAACACTCTGCTCAGAGTTTATATAATTCACACTCTCAGTGTTAATTTAACACTGAGCATTAGTCAGCAACGTACATAAAACTTCATAGTTTTGAGAAAATAATGTGTATGCATGGTTTTTGAACAAATAAAGTGTTAAGGAAAGTTAATTTGAAAAGAAATGCATTTACAATGTTGCATTACTCTCTTAAAAAGTAACTACTTGAGTTACTTAAGAAGTTACTTGAGTCCTCTTAAGAAAAGTAATGCATTGTTATTTTGACGTTACTTTTTCTCACCTGGGCTGGGCTTGCTTGATTTTTATAACAAAAAAGTAATATTTTGGGAAAAAGACCCTTTCAAACCAAAATTGAAATAAGCCTCAGGCTAAAGGAAATGCACATTCACGCGTGTACAGTAGAGCGCGCCGCTCAAACAAACCCTTCAGCTCTGCAGCCGTTTTGGACAATAGTGTTTTTTGCTAGTTTCAGCTCGACACATTTATAATTTTCACGTCCTGCTAAACGTTGTTTAAATAGCAAATGCATTTTCCCTATTTGTTCGCCCATGGGTAGGTGTTGAAAACGAGGAGTGTGTTCAGGCGCACTGTTGGCACGTTGCTATTTTGAGCAAACTGAAATAGACCAACATAAACCTGGTCTAAAGTAAATGACACAGTATTTTTTTGTTAGACAGAGACCTTTTGCACTAGATTATGCGCTTAGATAGTTAAAACAGGGCCCGTAATGTGAGAATGGCTGTATGCGGGTGGGCGAGAAACATCATGAATAATGCTGTGAGGCACACCTGAATCCCGCCTCTTCCCAGTGTGGATCCTCTCATGTGTTTTCAGAGTTGTTGATCGATTGAATCTCTTGTCACAGTGTGAACACTTGTAAGGTTTTTCTCCAGTGTGGATCCTCTCATGTGTTTTCAGATTTGATGACTGACTGAATCTCTTGTCACAGTGTGAACACTTGTAAGGTTTTTCTCCAGTGTGTATTCTCTGGTGTTGTCTTAAACGGCACGCTGAAATGAAAGTCTTCCCACACTCAAAGCACATGTACTCTCTCACAGTGTGAGTTTTCTCATGTTTCTGTAAATATTGCAGCAGTGAAAAACTCTTTCCACACACAGAACATGAATGTGGCTTCTCCTTCGTATGAACTGTCAGGTGTTTCTTCAGGCTTGTTGATCCATCAAATGTTTTGCCGTATTGATCACATGTAAACGTCTTCTTTCTAGCATGAACTCTCACGTGAACATGAAGATTATGTTTGTATGTGAAACGTTTTCCACACTGAACACACTTATGTGGCTTTTCTCCAGTGTGTATTCTCTTGTGTCTATTAAGGCATGTTGATTGCCTGAAACTCTTTCCACACTGATTACATGTGTATGGTTTCTCTCCAGTGTGGATCCTGGTGTGTTTGTTCAGATGTGATTTTTGTCTGAAACTCTTCCCGCACTGATCACATGTGTATGGCTTCTCTCCAGTATGAACTCTCTTGTGACTTTTAAGATTATGTTTGGCTGTGTAAGATTTCTTGGTTCTTCCTTGCTTTAAAAATGTCTTTTTAGTCTTTGAGCGACTTAAAGGTTTTTCTCCAGGTTTGACATGACGTTTCTCCTTCACTTCACTCAGTTCTTCACTCTCCTCTTTCACTTCCATTAGGCCTGAAATTAAAGAAAAAGGTTTCATTTCATTTTCAGTACATCAAAAATAACTCAAAGAGAGAAATATGAAAGTAAGTCCTGCTGTGATAGCAGAAAGTACTAGTAGACAACTGCAATAAAATAGTTTTGGTGGGTTTTCATAAATTAAATGCATGAATGAGGATCTTTCAATTATTATTTTCAAGGCATTTTAGGCACCAATAAATCTCGATATTTGTTAGGATTTTTTCGATAACAGTATTTAGCAAAAATCGTACAAATTAACCACCTCGCAAAATGTGATCGAATTGGCGTACGGTCAGGTTGAAGGACACCTCCCGCTGTAACTTTACACTATTGGACAGTCTAACTTTAGTAGATTGTATATAGTTACATTTGGATTCAAGCATTTCTTTATATTTCAGAACTAACATATTTTTACACAAACTATATACAGTGTTGTCTGCATTTATCAACCCTGTTTCCAATATTATTATGAGAAAAATAATCTCTTTAATCCTCTGGGCTCTAAGGGTATTTTGGGGCCTGAAGAAGTTTTGTTGTGCCCTGACACTTGCTTTTTTCAGTTGAAGAAATCTTAATAGCTTAAGTCTGATTACACTGTATTCAACACAAACAGGGCTACAGTAATATGTGAGCAACATGTACATAAAACAAAAAAATAACATTTATGCATGGTTTGTGAACAAACTAAAATTTTAAATAACTGAAATAAGGCCATATAGTGAAACAACAAGCAGGTCCCAGGCACTCAATAAATGGATAATGAGAAGGCGAAGGTTAAAAAGCCTTTATTGAATATGGCTTATTTCATTATAAAAAGTTACAAGCCATGGCTTATAAAAGCTCAATAAAGGCATTTTAACCTTCGTCTTCTCCTCATTATCCATTTATTGAGTGCCTGGGACCTGCATGTTGTTTCATTTAATCCTTTCCCTACCCTAAGAGCACCTGTCACAGATATACTTCAACTGAGCGCCTGGTTGAATCTCTTCATAGTTTAAGGCCATATAGTGTTGGGGAAAGTTACTTTGAAAAAAAAGAAGCATTACAATGTTGCATTACTCTCTTAAAAATAACTAATTGTGTTACTTAGTAATGCATTGTTACTTTTGCATTACTTTTTCTGGGCAGGGCTTGCTTGTTTTTATAACAAATTTTTGGAAAATGTAAAGATCCTTTCAAACCAAAATTGGAATAACCCTCAGGCTAAAGGAAATGCACATTTATGTTAGAAATGCGCGGTTGGTGGTTAAAGCCGGGATCGAGCGTACATGACGTACAGAAAAATAATATTTTCATAAAATCGGTGGGGTGTGGTTGAACTAATCAAATGATTGTTAGGCCTGCTGGTATAAAATTAATTGCATTGTCTGCCTGAAATAGACACGCTCTCTTTTGATGCTATCAAAATTAAGGGGACTCTTCAGAACAGGCTCGTCCTGAGTCGTCAACCTGACATGACAATTTGTTGAGTTAATTCGCCTGTAATGTGAAGGTCATATTTTATTCAAGCTTTCTTTCTTTTTGCAAAATAAATAAATAAATTGCAATAGGCATTAAAGTTCACTTTAAAAAAAAAAAAAAACGTTCTTCAGTCGAACAAAAATAAAGGTTTTGATGAAAACATTCTAGGATTTTTCTCCATATAATGGACTTTACTGGCCACCAAACGGTTCAATGTCCAAAAGACAGTTTCAGTGCAAACTGCAAACTCATTCATCAAAATGAACAAATCTTTTTTCGAGTCATTTAGTTCATTCAATGAACGAAATTGACTCGGAAATAGATTTGTTCATTTTGATGAACGAGTTCGAACAGGAGAGTCACGAACGTGCGAGCATTTGAGCTTATAAAACTTAAACTTTGTTTTTTAAATGAGTGATCGTTTCGCTTTATAAGGCCCTTATTAATCGTCTGGAATCGTTTAAAGCCATTTGAACAGTTTGCACTGAAACTGTCTTTTGGACCTTGAACCATTTGGTTACCAGTAAAGTGCATTATATGGAGAAAATCCTGGAATGTTTATCAAAAAACAATTTCTTTTCAACTGAAGAAAGAAAGACATGGACATCTTGGATGACATGGGGGTGAGTAAATTATCAGCAAAAGTTTTTTTGTTTTTTTTTTAAAGTGAACTCTACTTTAACTGGCAGTAGGCTAAATAGCAGCAGGTTGAAATTTTGTGCCAAATTGCGTTTTTTACTAGAATGATAAAGTTGTACAGTAACCTAATCAAGTAAATTCAGGTTTGTCAATGTGCGTTTCATCTAGACTTTTTATTTATTTTTGTCCCTGTGCGTCGACGGAGACGGAGTTCACTGCTGATATTTTGGGGATGCATTCAACATAGCCAATAGGCTACACTATGTAGGACTTTAGCCTCTAAATATCTTTGCTGTATTGAATCAGTATCCTTTCTACAGCAGGCAAGAGCTTTCTAACCTCGCAGCTCGAGTCCGCAACGCCTTGCATCGCACATTGACCTTAAAAGCTTATTCACGCATGTACAGTAGAGGGCGCTGCTCAAACAAACCCTTCAGCTCTGCAGCCGTTTTGGACAATAGTGTTTTTTGCTAGTTTCAGCCCGACGCATTTATCATTTTCACGTCCTGTTAAATGTTGTTTAAATAGCAAATGCATTTTGACCCATTTGTTCGGCCATTTGTTGCTATTCTGAGGAAACTGAAATAGACTGAGCATTGACCAACATACACCTGGTCTAAAGTAAATTAAATATCATGAATAATGCTGCGATTCACACCTGACTCCCGCCTTTTCCCATTGTGAACTCTCGTGTGATGCCTAAGAGTTGGTTTGAGTTTGAAACTCTTCCCACACTGATTACTTGAGTGCGTCTTCTCTCTAGTGTGGATCCTCTCATGTATTTTCAGAGATGTTGATCGATTGAATCTCTTGTCACAGTATGAACACTTGTAAGGTTTTTCTCCAGTGTGGATCATCTCGTGTGTTTTCAGATTTGATGTCTGACTGAATCTCGTGTCACAATATGAACACTTGTAAGGTTTTTCTCCAGTGTGTATTCTCTGGTGTTGTTTTAAATGGCACACTGAAATGAAGTCTTCTCACACTCAAAGCACATGTATTTTCTCACACCAGTGTGAGTTTTCTGATGGTCATGTAAATATTGCAGCAGTGAGAAGCTCTTTCCACACACAGAACATGAATGTGGCTTCTCCTTCGTATGAACTGTCAGGTGTCTCTTCAGGGCTGATGACCCGAGAAAGGTTTTTCCGCACTGATCACATGTGAACGGCTTCTCTCTAGTGTGAACTCTCACATGAACATGAAGATTATGTTTGGTTGTGAAACTCTTTCCACACTGAGTGCAGGTGAAGGATTTCTTGGCTCTTCTTTTCTTTAAAATATATTTTTTGTCTTTGAGTGACTAAAATGTTTTTCTCCAGGTTGGACATGATGTTCATCCTCCACTTCTCTCAGTTCTTCTTTCTCCTCCTTCACTTCCACCAGGCCTGAAGTGAAAGAAAAAGAGTTTCATTTAATTTTCAGCACATTAAAATAATTCAAAGAGAGAAATATAAAAGTGAGCCCTGATGTAATAGCAGAAAGTACTAGTAAAAATGCTAGAATATATGAACATAATTCTGGTGTGTTTTTATAAATTAATTGCATGAATGAGGTACATTGATCTTTCAATTATTATCATAGACCATTTCAACAGCTATTAGTAGATGTAAGGAAGTGACGGTGTTCGGCCCTCATACGTTTCCGTTCAGTTACAGCGCACATTCGAAACAACGGCATGAGCCACTTTATTTACGGCAATTGTGCAATCATTTTCTTATTCATGCGAATAAAACATGACAAAATTAAAATTAGGAGCATGTTATTTGGTGGTTGGATGTTCTCTCAGACCCGGAACTAACTTGCTCTCAGAAATAAAAGTGTTTAGATTTCCAAAAAAAACGTGCCTGGATTGCAGCAAAAAAATTAACAGAAAATCAACGTGCCTAAAAGTTCTGACTCAAAAGAAAAACATTCTGTGAAATGTGTTTTAAGTTGTTGTCTGAGTTGTGAAGCATTTTGTTTTCATAAAAGTATTTACACATAAGAAATTTGCTGTAAATAAAAGCTGTTGAAAGTGAGAGGATGTTTCTTATGTTTCATCAATTTATAAATATATACAGTAGTCAACAGTTGAAGTGGATCAAAATCTTTAATCAAAGTTATGCATTCATTTTGACCAATACCCGTTTGTGTCTTAGGACAACGCTGATTAACTTTTTTGATTTCCACTTCCAATGTTGACTACTACAACATTGGGGAAACTCAAAACATATTTTGAATATTATGAAAACCTACTATAAGCCTAATAAGCTGTAAGTCATAATCATTCAATTTATAACAAATAAAGGCTTGAAATATCTCATTTTGCATGTAATATGTCTATAAAATATAGTAGAATCTATAAAGGGGAAACCATAAATTAAGTCACCATGAAATCCAGACAATAAACAAAACAAAAAAAGCCAAAAAAAAAAAAATCCCCAAAAAATGTGTGTATGCACACACAGACATCAAGAATTAGTGTATGCAATACACAGCAATGGTGACAAAAAGCTCACCTCTGGAACATAATATTATTCATGCCACATATGTACCGAGGAGATTAAGTAACCAAGGTAACAGAAACTAAACAGTGTCTAAATGCGAATTGAAAGACCATCACTCACAGCACGCATATTGTTATGACAACAGACTTTGAGTCATTAAACCGTTCGTTAACGAACACGTTTAAAAAAGCTGATTCATTAAAAGAGATATAATGAAAAAAGGTGTTAATTATTTGTAACTTTGAGTTCCACTTTTCAAGGCTCAGCTGAGCAGCAATGAATCATGGGTAACGCTGAAGCTGATGCTTCACTTTGAGACCAATATGGCATTGATTCAACGCATGACTCAGTGATTTTATTTCCCCGCGGCTTCCTCGCGCTGTGGGATGCTGAACAGCGCTACTGCTGACGCGCATTTATGGAAAATACCCGCTACGTGAACATTAAAATGATGATCCGACAAATATTTTGCTGCCCTTTGACACGACAAGCTTTTCACGACTTCAAAGACAGACGCAGGTAATCGCACACAGTCTGCCGATCTCTCTCATTCACTGTCTGTGCTACACATCACAACGATAAACAGTCTTGTTATCATTATAAACTTGTTTAACATTCAATACACAAGCATGAAGTTCAAAACAAGAAGGGTATAGCCTTACAAAAAAACATGAATATTGCGGTTGCTGTGGTTACGTGCAATCTCTGCGGTACAACTTGTTGTATGCGAGAGCGATCCAAGTGCAACTGGAGGACTCAGCCAGCACAGTTTCTTATGACGACACTGCTGTTCTACTATTGGGTCTTTTAGTCCCAAAAGTAGGACTGAAGCACGTAGACGAAAATCACGCATGTTGCGTTAACAAGTAACTAATTGCATTACTTAATGCATTACTTCTCTTAATAAGTAAAAACTGTGCAACTTTCGCATTACTTTTTCTCACCTAGGCTCGGCTTGCTTGTTCTTTTATAACAAAATAAAGTAATCTTTTTGGGAAAAGGTAAAGGCACTTTCAAACCAAAATTGAAATAAGTCTCAGGCTAAAGGAAATGCACATTCACCATCATCATGAATAATGCTGTGATTCACACCTGAAGAGACAAAGACCCACCGCTGAATATCAATGAGGAATGAGGGAGCTTTAGAGAATGAATGTGAGGAGACTTAATGATTGTAATTGTTTGCTTAGTTACAAAAGTTAAAAGTAATCTGATAGATTTCCTTTACATAAAGACCTAAGCTACCGTTCAAAAGTTTTAGATCTGTAATATTTTTTAAAGAAGTCTTTTCTGTTCATCAAAGTTGCATTTGTTTGATCCAAAATACAGCAGTGATATTGTGAAATATTTGTACAATTTAAAATAAATGTTTTTTTTCTATTTAAATATACATTTAAAGTGTAATTTATTCCCGTGAACAAAGCTGAATTTTCAGCATCGTTGCTCCAGTGTCACATAATCCTTTAGAAATGACTCTAATATGATGATGCAGAAACATTTGTGATTATTATTAATGTGGAAATCAGTTGTGTAGATTTTGTTTTTTGGATTGTTTGATGAACGGAAAGTTCAGAAGAATGACATTTATCGTAAAGAGAAAGATTTTGTAACATTATAAATGTTGTCACTGTCAGTTTTGATCAAATATAAGGCATCCTTGAATAAAAGTATGAATTTCTTTACAAAAACAAACAAAACAAAACTTTTGAACGGTAGAGTATAATATTACAGAAGCTTTCTATTTCAGATAATTGCTGTTGTTTTGAACCTTCTATTCAAAGAATCCTGATATAATGATATAATGATAAATAGAATGATTTCTGAAGGATCATGGGACACTGACTGGAGTAATGATTTACATCACAGAAATAAATGGCATTTTAAAAATATATCTAAATAGAAAACAATTACTTTAAATTGTAATAATCGCAATATTACTGTTTCTACGAAATTGTATCAATTAACGATAATTAGCTGAGCCAGGATAAAATGTACATCTCTTTAGTTTGATACAGATTACACTGCAGGAGAATATATGTTTGAATAGACTGATCTCATGAAATGGCGTATGTATGACGCACCAATTCGTATTTCCAGTTTTGGCATGCTATCAACACGCATAATTGCTTTTCAGCGTGTTTATGAACGCCATTGACTTAACGTTATTACTGTATATATAAATATATGAACTACCCCAACCCCGTCCCTAAACCCACCCGTCTTCCCTACCATACTACGAAAAAAAAATATCGCTCCCCAGATGTAGATCTACATTTTGCTTTGGTTCGCTCGGACATTTAACGGCATGTACATACACGCGGAATCACTCGGACATTTAACAGTGTAGATATACGCACATACACGCGGATAGATCAAAATGCGTATAGATAACACCACACTTGACTTGAAAGTGGCGTGTATGTTTACACAAAAGTCATGATGTCATGTTGGTTTGAATATCCAAAATATAATATAAACTATATTGAGAAATGTCCAACATTTCGGTAACATGGCTGCAAAAATGGGTAACTTGATACAACTGTAAAATAAGACAGCTATAATGTTTAATTTGACATGATTTTTGACAATCATTGTGAGAGTTTCTCAAATCTCCCTTTTACTGACCATTTATTGAAAACTAACTGAACAATAAAATTCTGTACCCATTTAAAAAAAAAGTGATGACGTTTTTGAATGTTTCTACCATGAATGTTCTCCAGCATCATGAATGAATGAAGAATAAACACCAACCTCTTTGTTCTTCAGGATCTTCAGTGTGTTTCATTCTGCAGGGTTCTGGATCACTCATGTTCTCACTGTCCTCTTTAATAAACTCAGTCTTTACAGATTTCAGCTCTTCCTGATGCTCTGATGCTCGTCTTCACTTGTAGTTGATGGGAATATACAGCGTTTATTGGAGAATTACAGTAGGAGGAGCTTCCCTGGTGATGTAATTACAGTGGGAGGAGCTGATCTGCCTAAATAAAAAATAAATGTATCAGTTACTGAGGCTTTATACTAATTGATAGCAGAATAGAAATAAATGTAAATTCTTCCAATGATTAATAATGTTTTATACAGAATATTATATACTTACAGAAATATATGTAGTGGAGAACTGGGCACAACCTAACTCGGGTCTAGTTGTAATACCCTTGTTTTTAAAAATATTTCCACACATGCTAACATGACAAAACTTAGTGTATTTATTTACTAGTACCATTTGGCAAATTATGGTAGGTAATTTGCATTACAGACACATTCACACAGGATTAAGATCACAGACAATCTCCACAATTATTACAAATGATTAGAGGTCACCAGGTAAAACTTATCCTGTGCAAATGTGGGTTAAGACACATTTCAAACACTGTGGATGGACAATGGTCTCTCATTTAATGTAGCCTATTAATGAATTCTAATTAAAATTAAACAATTTAAATGTTAAAATTCATTCATTCACAGATAGCTTACGCAGAACTAATAAAGATCTTCATCGCTGGCAAAAATATGATGCATTTGCAGATTAGCTTTCACTGGCCTGTACTGTAGGTCCACGGCCACTTCATCCAATGCTCTTGATGTTCTTAAATCTTCCTGTTACAACTCCGAGTCGAGTGTGAAATTAAAGCACTTCAGATTCAGTGTGTGAGGAAACTGAACAGATCATTCAAACTGATTCGCGAGACAGATCTGTCAAGTTGTTTGATGAAGTCTTTGAACAGAATCGACTCAAAAGAGCGATTCATTTGTGAATCGAGCATCGTTCATGCCCATAATAAAAGATACAGCGCGTTTAGAATAAACATACATTTAAACATACATTAAAATAAAGTAACGAGAGGAACGTCACCCAACGTAATGAAGTAAAAGTTTAGTTCATTAGAAATGTACTCGAGTTAAAGTACAAGTTTCCACATTTAAATCTACTCTTAAAAGTACAATTTCTCCACACAAAACAAAACAATCTCAGTAAATATACATTATATACCACCTCTGATCACAACAAACAATCACACAAACGAACACACACTCGCTAGGTCTGAATGAACTCCACATATTCTCCTCAGGATCGCTGCTGCTGCACTAAATGTGTATTTCAGGAGGAAGATGCCAGAAAAGACGCACAGGTATCGTTGTGATCGATGAAAACAATACAGAAATGAGTCTGTCGCTTAATCAAACTGTATAAAGTGTGTGTGATGGGTGTGTAACGTTAAATATGAGAAAAACCGCGAACTGCTCAACTTACCTCAGAAGACTTCTTCTTCTTCTTCTTCGTGGTGTTTAATGGCGGATTGGCAGACCAACTTAAATGGTGCATTTCCGCCACCTACTGATCTGGAGTGTGGAGTGTGCTTGGCTTTGGAAGGAAGGAGACAAAAAAAAAAAAAAAAAAAAAAAAAATCAAATTCTATTTATTATTCCTATTTTATTTAAATATTTAAATATTAATTCATAAATTGTTGATTGTCTTGACCCATTTCCTAACAATACTTTCATTGAAATTGTATCAATTCCCATCCATTGTATCTCTTGAATTAACTGTTGTCTCTCCCATTCATATGCAGCACATTCTAAAAGAATATGCTGCACTGTTTCTAACTCCCCACACTTATCACATTTTCCTGTATCATGCTTCCCTATTTTATAAAGACTATAATTCAAAGCAGTGTGCCCTATTCTTAACCTTGTAATAATAACATCTTTCTTCCTATTTCCATATCTTTTCCTCTCAATTCCAACCTGTTGTTGAATTTGATAAAGATGTCTTCCTTTACAGTCATTATTCCATACCTTTTGCCATCTTTTATTAATTTCAATTGCTATTAATCTCTTTATTTCTGATTTACTTAGTGATACATTCATTTCTATTTGTGAATGAATTAAAGCTTCCTTTGCCAACTGGTCTACCTCCTCATTACCATCCACACCCACATGTGCTGGCACCCAGAGAAAAAATACCAATATCCCTAACTGCTTTGCTCTAAATAGACACTGTAAAACTTCAAATATTAAATCTTGCCGAGATTCCGATTTTCCACTCATAAGACTAGTAAGAGCAGCCATTGAATCTGTACATATCACCGATCTTGCTGGTTGAACTTCTATAATCCACTGTAGTGCTAATATGATAGCTATTAGTTCAGTGGTAAATACCGAAACATGATCAGATAATCTTTTAGCAATTTTAATATTAAATGTAGGAATAAATACTGCTGCTGCAGTTCTTCCAGATTCTGGTTCCTTTGACCCATCCGTAAATATCTGTAATATTGAATAGTACTCTTGATTTACATACTGTTTAACTATTAATTCAGTTGGTATTCTAATTGGTTTATTTATTTCTTTATGAATTTCTAAGTCAATTAATGGCATGGGATACATCCAAGGGGGGATTGCTGGTATTGGAACAGATGGGGCCATTAGATGTTCTTTCAATCCCAAACTGTCTGCCTCCTTCCGTACTAACCAGCCAAAGCTTACTATTTCTTTATATTCATATTCCCAACATTCCTTCAACAATATTTTTACTGGATGACTTTCCAGATGTCCACATACACCAGACCAGTATCTCATCCTCAATTGCATTCTGCGTTGTTCCAATGGTAATTCTCCCAATTCAACTTGTAGTGATATTACCGGAGAAGATTTAAATGCTCCACAACAAATTCGCAAGGCCTGATTTTGTACTACTTGTATTTTTTTAAGTAAAGTTTTATTCGCAGAACTGTATACCATACTTCCATAATCCATATTTGACCTTATCACTGCATAATAAATTCTTTTCAGTGACATACAACTTGCCCCCCAATCAACACCTGACAAGCATCTTAAAACATTTATTCCTTTTTTACACTTTTCTATTAATTTCTGAATATGAACTCCAAAATTTAACTTAGAATCCATCCACATACCCAGAAATCTTACTACTTTGACTTGTTCCAGCTGATGACCATACATTTTAATATTTAACTTAGGGTTATTTTTCTTATTAGTGAAACAAATTACTTGTGTCTTTACCACAGAAAACTGGAAACCCCAATTATTCGCCCATTTCTCCACATCCTTCACTGCTTTTTGTATTTTATTTTCTACAAACATCAAATTACGTCCCCTTTTCCACAATGCCCCGTCATCTGCAAACAATGATCTTCCTATTCCAGTTTCAATATTGTTAAATATGTCACTAATCATTAAGTTAAAAATAATAGGGCTGCTCACACTCCCCTGAGGAGTTCCATTCTCAATAGAAAGAATCCTAGAGTATTCTGACCCCACTCTAACTTGAATCGTTCTTCCAAATAAAAAACTTGAAATCCAGTTATACATTTTTCCCTCAATTCCCAATCTTTCCAATTTCATTAACAGCCCTTCTTTCCACAACATATCATAAGCCTTTTCCACATCGAAAAACACTCCCATCAACATTTCTTTATTAATTTGAGCCTTTCGAATTTCCGACTCCAAACTAAGAATTGAGTCCATCGTATTTCTCCCTTTTCTAAATCCGCTTTGACATGCTGACAGCAAGTTTTTACTCTCCATTTCATACGTCAACCTATTCATAACCATCCGTTCCATAAGTTTACATAAATTAGACGTCAACGCAATAGGTCTATAACTACCTGGCTGGGAATGGTCTTTTCCAGGTTTAGCAATTGGTACTATTACTGCATGCTTCCAATTCACAGGAATATTCCCTGAGTCCCAAATTTTATTAAAGAGTCTTAAAATTATATTCAATGACACATCTGACAATTGCTTAATCATCTCATAACATATTTCGTCCTTTCCAGGAGAAGTATGTTTAACCCCTACAAGGGCTCTCTTTAATTCATATAAAGTAAACTTTAAGTCTAACCTACTTCCTGATGGAATCTTTTTTTCATATATATGCTCATTCTCTTTCACTTTCTGTTTCCTATACTTCTTCATATTCTCTGTAATATTACCATTACTGTGCACCTTTACAAATGCTTCCGCTAACATTTCTGCTTTATCACTATCTTTTATCGCTATTTTCCCCTTTTCTACTAAAACTGTCATATTATTATTTCTCTGAATCCCTCCCATCTTTCTAATCATATTCCAAACATCATTTATTTCAATGTCTTCCCTGATTCTGTTACAATATCCCTTCCAGAACCCTCAGAAGACTTTTCTTCTTCTTCTGTTGATATTCACGGCAGACTAGAGCTACAATGGCGCCCTCTTCAGTTCAGGAATAGATTTAACAGAATATAAAAATCAACTGTTGGCGGTAGATCCTTTTCCTATTTAACACCAAACTAGTCTGGAAGAGTCTTCCTAACATTGTCCGGGATGCAGACACACTCTGTCCGTTTAAAGCAAGACTAAAAATCTCTTTTCCCAGCAATTTTCTTCTAGGAACAAACTTTGTTGTATTATTTTCATGTTATCACCAGCCGTTTCCATCCACACGTTTTTATCCGAATTAAGTGATATCGAATGAAAAATACCTTATGGAAACAACAAAATACCTTATGTTGTAACATAAACAGTAACGTTAGCAGTAGCATTACAACTTATTCACAAATAACAGCGTATGAAACATCTACAAAAACGTCTACATTCTACATATTCTGAAACGTGCACCAGCTCTGCTCGACTCCTCTCCACTAATATTCTCTAAATCTGATTCGCGGTGAAATTAATATGACAATATTGACGCATGGTAGCTCATGCAACTGCTGTTATGGTAACGGGCGTGACGTTTCAGGACAGCGTAAACGGCGGTTAGCGAATCACAACACACGGGGCCAAGCTGACCAATCAGAGCGCATCGTGTATAGGGAATGCGGAGGTACGTCACGCCGTGTTGCATTATGGGACGTGGGCGCCATCTTTACAGGCACAATCTTTGTTTACCTTCGGGATAATAGTGGGTGTTTGGCTAAAACGAGGCAAATTTGAAGAAGAACGGAAGAAATGGAGATGTTTAAAGAAAGAGAGAAGGGACCCTACCAGGATAAACTAAATGCCACTGCCAAAAAAACGTAATTTGGACAAACTATCCGCGATAAACAACGTTGATACATCTGATTTAGTTTTGGTGTTCGAAGCCTATGCTAAGTTGATTAACGTTACTATTGTACATACATTGTACTACAAGTTCAAGCTATTTTACCTGAAAAGTAGCTCTCATAGTTAATGTTAACTTGCTATTTTCAGTCTATATGTTGAGTTTTCATAGGTTGTGCAAGAAAAACAATGTACATTACTTTATAATGCCACAAGATGTGGTAACTTGTTAAATACAACTGTGCCTTATTGTCATCATTTAATGTTGATGACACGTGTAAAAATGAGGGTATTTGGTAGTTTATTTTAAAATAGTTTGATGTATCTTTGCCCATTTATGTGTACTTAAAGGGTCTTTGCGGATGCAATCAGTACAGAAACAGAGAAGTCACTTAATGTATTTATTAAGCAGTTATATAAAAATATGATTCACAAACGTTTTAAAGAAAGGCATGTAAAGAGATGTACAGAATATCAAAGCAAATTGTTAATTGAAAACAAAATAAATATAATTTGATTCATGCAATGTGTCCTAGCTTTATCATCTGCTAACATGAACTTGAACCACAAAGTCAACTATCCTCCTAACTGTTAGTCATCGATGAATATACAATACACAACCTCTTGCTTTTTACAACTTTTAACAAACATAGTATGCTGTGGAGGACATTAAGTAAAGTTTTTCCTCATTATTGCGTTTTTCCTCATTACTTCCTCATCCCCTACGCGATCCGGCTTCTTCTCGTCAGCTCCTCGACCTGCTTCCCTTATTGTTTTTTCCAAGAAAGAAAGGTGAAAAAACGTATTCCGTTGTTCGGTTTCCTCACTGAACGATCGTGTGACATGCTATGGCAGTTCAACTGAACAACCATATCGACGTTTATTACAATCTCGACAGAAAATCCAAACACAGCCTCCAAAACATGCATTTAAATACAGCGGTATTGGGCGCGATCCTGTAAATATGGCGGCGGACCCATAATGCAACATGGCGTGACGTCAATCTCCGCATTCCCTATTTCTGAGGGAGAGGCTTATGACCAGTAAATCATCTAACAGTACGAGAAGAATAACGTACACAATGTAGAATAACGGTAAAATATCGAAAAATAATGCGTTTAATAATAATAATAATAATAATAATAGTAATTTAAATGAAGCATGAACACGTTAGACTGCACCCCATAAAACAATCAAGCCTTCGAAAAAAGCTGATCACCCTTTAACAGAGATGCTGAAAACACTATATTAAGTATTGAAAGCTTTCAATGATAATGTAAACCAGTAATATGATCCAAAAGCAGTTGAAGGAGAATTAACATTTAGTCCTGACCTCTCTATGATTGTTGGAGAGTTAATCGCAATGCATTCGAGTATACATTTTTCCCCCATCCTTAATATTAATGAAGAAGCAAGATAATGTTCAGGTTAGTAATAAAAAGTTGTGAATTAGCATCAGTTACTTTACAATAGACAGACATACAATAACAATCAATAACAGGCATAAATCAAAATCAGACTTTACAATAACAGGCATAAATGCTTAGATGTACAAAAACAAACTCAGTAACTGTGATATATTTTAGATTTTTGCAGATCAGCTCTCCACATTGGAATTCATCATCAGTGAAGCTCCTCCCACAAAAATCACATCATCAGTGAAGCTCCTCCCACATTCATTCACCAATAAATGCTGGAATATTCCCATCAGCTACAAGTGAAGGCGAGCATCAGGAAGAGCTGAAATCTGTAAAGACTGAGTTTATTAAAGAGGACAGTGAGAACATGAGTGATCCAGAACCCTGCAGAATGAAACACACTGAAGATATCCTAATGTACAATCTCGGTAGTATTGCTTACACATGCACTGAGGAGAACATGTTAATGTTCTTCTTCCTCTCTTGGTTATCACACATCTGCCTCATCTTTTGGTTTCCTGTCGGTCGGGTTTGGTGTTGGTTTTCCACTCATGTTTAACAATGCTTTGCTCAGGTATAAGAAGGAAAGCTGTTGATCTAGGAGAAAGGCTTTAACCCCACCACCCTAAAACTACACTCAAAAAAATTATATGTTGATTTTAACTTTTTTATTTAAACTGGTTCCACATAACTGGATTACGTTTAACAAACATAACTTGTTCAACAAAGGAATAAAGTAATTTTATGCAACCAATTAAACTCTTGAGCAGAGTGTTAAATGAACACTGAAGCAGTGTTAAAGTTAATGAGATAATTAAGTGAATAATTGAGTGATGATTGAGCATTATGAAGACACTTGATGTTATTTTAAGTCACCATTATGGTGATCAGTGTTTGGTTTAGTTGGGCTCTTGACCCTCACATCATTAACTTTAGATTTTGTTTGGCTGCTGTATGTGAGTTATAACGGCCAGATGAACACATAGAAAAGGTGATCTGATGGTGTTGGTTATATCAGGGCTCACATTTATGACCTTGCACTTAAATTGTCTCGCTTTGATTTTTTAATTTGCTGAAACTGCAATCAAACTTTTTTCTTTCATTTCAGACCTGAGTGATGTGAAGGAGGAGAGAGAAGAACTGAGAGAAGTGAAGGAGGAACATCACTCAAAGACTAAAAATATATTTTTATTAAATATTAACTGTATAGAGTTACACAAGCAAACATAATCCTGAGACTCACATGAGGATCCACACTGGAGAGAAGCCGTTCTCGTGTGATCAGTGTGGCAAAACATTTCCTTGGGAATCAAATCTGAAGAAACACCTGACAGTTCATACAAAGAAGTCACATTTACGATCTGTGTTTGGAAAAAGTTTGTCACTGCTGCCATATGTACATAGACTGAATAAATGAGGCATGTTTATATAGCGATTTCATATGTACTACACCCAAAGCGCTAACAACCATGAGCAGCATGAATGATCAATGTGGAAAGAGTTTCTCTTTCAAAAGTTTCCTGAAGAGACACATGAAGATCCATGCAGTGGAGAAACCACGTTTGCAGTATTTTGTAAATTTGTAAATAAAAACATGGACATTTTTTTACGTATGAGCATGCTTTTTTTCATGTAAAATAATATCAAAATCTACAAAAGATAGAGAATATTCGGCATTATTTTAAACGAAACATATGTATACAACAAATATGTTTAGTTTTATATTTGATAGTTACCCAGCAGCTGTGTGGCTCATTTTTTTTCATTTGCCTGTATGAATAATTAAAAAAAGATCACCGTTGTTTCCAATGCCAATTGTTGCACTTTAAAGTACAAAAATAGATTTAATTCCGCAAACGTTGGCCGGAGTGAGATCCAATCAATGCTTGTGTTGCACTAAAAAAACACTTAAATACAAGAAAGTATATTGGTAGTACATCCTTTCTTTTTGTGCTAAATAAAAGTGTAAAAATTATACACTATAAATACAGTAATTTAAAGTATACTTTTACTTAAGTAGTACTTAAGTGCAATTGCTAAAGTATATTAAATACCATTGATATTTTAAATGTATTTTTAGTGGAATTTTTTTGCAGTTTAATATATTTCTAACAAGTATATTAGAAGTACATTGGCAATAAATATATGCTTAATTACACTTTTAAGAAATATGCTAAACACAAGCATAATTTTAATATATTTCAAAACAAATGCACTATAAGTAGGCCTACATTGGTAATAAATTTATACTTAATTGTACTTTTATGAAATATGCTACACCCAAGCATATAGTTTCAATATATTTCTAAAAAGTATACTAAAAGTACATTGGTAATAAATATATGCCTAATTACACTTTGAAGAAATATGTTAAACACAAGCATATTTTTTATATATTTCTAGCAAATGCACTATAAGTACATTGGTAATAAATATTTTATGCTTAATTATACTTTTATGAAATATGCTAAACACAAGCATAATTTTAATATATTTCTAAAAAGTATATACTATAGTACATTGGTAATAAATATATACTTAATTACACTTTGAAGAAATATGCTAAACACAAGCATAATTTTAATATATTTCTAAAAGTATATACTATAGTACATTGGTAATAAATATATACTTAATTACACTTTGAAGAAATATGCTAAACACAAGCATAATTGTAATATATTTCTAAAAAGTATACTATAGTACATTGGTAATAAATATATGCTTAATTATACTTTTAAGAAATATGTTAAACACAAGCATATTTTTAATATATTTCAAACAAATGCACTATAAGTAGGCCTACATTGGTAATAAATATATGCTTAATTATACTTTTATGAAATATGCTACACACAAGCATATTATTTTAATATATTTCTAAAAAGTATACTAAAAGTACATTGGTAATAAATATATGCTTCATTACACTTTAAAGAAATATGTTAAACACAAGCATAATTTTTATATATTTCTAACAAATGCACTATAAGTACATTGGCAATAAATGTATGCTTTATTATACTTTTAAGAAATATGCTAAACAAGCATATCATTTTAATATATTTCTAAAAAGTATATACTATAGTACATTGGTAATAAATATATGCTTAATTACATTTTTAAGAAATATGCTAAACACAATCATACAATTTTTGTGAAGTTTTAGTGTATTTAAACAAAACATTATGTTGCTCTTTGTGTAAGAACATGGCAAAATGGTTAAATTTTTAGTATGTTTAAAGTACTTTTTAAACACTTAGGCCTACTGCAATACATTTTAATATTTATATATTAATAATTTTAATTGTTTTTTTTTTTGGGGGGGGTACATTTATAATGTAGAAAACTTATAATGTATTATGTAACAGATTTTGATGTGATAATTCTTCTCATTCGTTTTTGTATACATTTTTGATAGTCCTGTTAGTTTAAATTAGTTTAAGAAATGTATTTATCTTATTAAGGAGGGACTTTTATTTTGACTTTTATTTGATCCTTTTAAACTATGGGTTACATTTTCCAACAATAAAAAAATTGAAGCTGAAATATGTTAAAAGCATATTTTAGTTCATCTTCAGTGTGTCTAAAAATAGCATAGTTAAGTTGATCTTAAGTTTATCTTAAGAAGTACTAAACAAAAACTTTTAATTAGTGTGTGCAAATGTAGCACTTTAAGTACATTGGATGTATTTGTATTGAACATGTATTTTAGTGTACTTTTTTGATAGGAATACACCTTAAGTATAATTTTTATATATTTATAATATGTTATTATATTGTAAGTTATTAATATAATTAAAATGCATTAAAGATGGGTTTTAGTTATCCTAAAAGTGGTAACAAAATACTTTTTTAAGGTTTACATAGTATATTACAAATATATTTAAGTTTATTTGCAGTGTGTCAAAATAGTACAGTTGAGTACACTTAATTGATCTTAAGTTTATCTTAATAAGTACTAAAGTTAAGATTTTAGTATATTAAGATTGCGCGAAAATAGAGCACTTGAAGTACATTATGGAAGTGTACTAAGTGCACTTAAATAAAGATGTTTTTAGTGTACTTTTTTGACAAAGGAATACACCTTAAGTATAATATAAATATATTTAGAAAATATTATTATTATATTTTAAATAATTTATTAGAATAATTAAAATGCATTTAAAATGGGTTTTAGACATACTAAAAGTGGTAACAAAATATATATTTTTAAAGGTTGAAATAGTATATTAAAAATATATTTAAGTTCATCTTCAGTGTGTGTCAAAATAGCACAGTTGAGTACACTTAGTTGATCTTAAGTTTATCTTAAGAAGTACTAAAGTTAAGCTTTTAGTATATTAAGTACAAAATAAGTGCGCGAAAATAGAGCACTTTAAGTACATTATGGAAGTGTACTAAGTGCACTTTAATAAAATGTTTTTAGCGTACTTTTTGTTGACACATGAATACACCTTTAGTATAATATTAAATATATTTAGAATATATTATTATTATATTTTAAATAATGTATTGGTGTAATTAAAATGCATTTAAAATGGGTTTTAGATATACTAAAAGTGGTAACAAAATAGAGCACTTTAAGTACATTATGGAAGTGTACTAAGTGCACTTTAATAAAATGTATTTTAGTGTACTTTTTTTTCACCTGGGTCGCTTTTGCAGCCAGCCTCAAGCGGCCACTCGATGAATTGCAGTTTAATTCACTTTGTGTTGGCTTCAAGAGAGACGGGGAGGTTGCCCCTTGCAATGATTATACACTCCTATATCTTAATGCTTTTCATAAAAGTTGTATTTAAGACTGCAAGCTATAATTTACTTCGTCGTGAATATATGCGTTGTCCCCTGTCTAAAGGATATAAACAAACCCTGAAATGTTGCAAAAAAAAAATACTTTATATATTATACTAAATATTTATATATTTAATTTATATACAGTATTTATATTCATCCAGGCCACTGTGTGGCGCTCGGGTCTGGCTAGCCGATAAACACAACATGAAAGATCTGCAACACAGACGGTGTCAAACACTGATCACATGTGAGTATAAATGTAACAAACAAAACGAAAATCAAAAGACAACTTAGATGAGTGTGTCTGTCAGCGATGGAAATAAAGAGGGTATGTTTGGATATGTGAAAACCAGCGTGCTAATCGACCCAGCAGTGAACAAGGTAAGTTGTTTCTGCTTTGTGTGTGTGTGTGTAGCGCAAACCAAACACAGAGACTGGATCATTCTGTAACAAATTCTAATTTTCCCAGATCAATAACTCGTGAGCTAAACGTTGTAAAAACACACATAGGCTACGACCTCTTTCAATTTTACTGAAAGCGAGTCTCCTCCGCTCTGGACAAAATTCATCGATCTACAGGCGTTATTTAAAACTTTAAAACAAAGACATGACCATCATCATTCATGATATGACATCATGCCTTGCTTAGTCGTAGTCACAGCATAAATAGTAAAGAACTTTAATTTTAACAGCAGCAGAATAATAATATGCACGTAATCGATAACCACTAATAAAGTGGGTGTATTTTTAATTTCTATTAATTTATTAGTGTCCATTTTGACCCTTTTCAGTAATCTTAATAGAAAACTCAGATAATATTACTACAGATAACTTAAATCAAGTCGAATCTGGAATGATTCGCGATGCAAAGTTCCAGCGGTCTCATTGTTTATTATGATGAATCACGTCATAGATGCATATCTAGTGTCTATTTGCACTGTTTTGTTGTGACAAATTAGTTAAATTTTTATTTTAAGTCACTGTAACGGCAATTCAAAAAAAATCTAAAACAATATAAATGTTAGAAAAGTATTAAAAATGTTGTCATACTCGTATTCTAGTCAGAGTGTGAGTCTGATACTGTGATTATGGGATCGTGTTTCAACTGTCATCATGCTGTCACTTGTGAGTAACGTTTACATGCGGGTTTACACGCCACAGCTGAAACCCACACGCGAATGGTGAGTGTTAATGTCAAGCCCTGGTGTATTATGTTTATAACACACCCAAACATGTTTAAAATTACTTACCAATTTTCTTGATTCCCGTTCTCCCATGCCAGAGTTCTTCCATGCGGTTCACAAGATGGCGGAAAGTTGAACGTCCAGACGCGCGACCATGAATTAAGTCACGTGACAACGGGAACCAATAATTTTACTTTAATTTAAAGAAATGTATTTACTTTACACTAACAAGACTAAGACTTTTAATTTAAATCAACCAAACATTTTAAATAAAACTGATGGCTAGATATAAAATAAAATGTTTTGAGTTACATCCCCAGCAGCTATCACATTGAATCACGTGCAAGACGTCTGTCGTGACATCGGGCAATTGATGCTGGCATTGTTTTGCTCAGTGAATCAACGCTGTCAACGCATGTGCATTTTCAAACGCGTAACTGGAAATAGAAAATTGGTTCTGCTATTCAGAACGTTAACGAGTGGAAGTTCAAGTTGATTTTACCTGCCAGTTCCAAAGATGACACTTTCAACGGGTAATTAGGTTGAGCAAAACAATGTCAATCGACGTTGTTTCGATGTCATGTTTCCATGTGATTCAATGTCAGTTTGCCATTTGAGTCATGAAGAACTTCCGACTTACAGGTTGCCTGGAGCGCGGCATAAGTTCGAGCTTGCATCCAGGCTATGGAGATAGACTGGTAAACAGTTTTTCACCATTGTTGTTTCAGGATTTTTTGGGCTAAAACGGTGGTTCTGACACACGGGACCCGTCCTGGCCCCGCCCCTACTGTCATTGACGCACTGGAGCCGCTGAGGTCCTGGCCCCGCCCCTACTGTCATTGACGCACTGGAGCCGCTGAGGTCCTGGCCCCGCCTCCTACTGTCATTGACGCACTGGAGCCGCTGAGGTCCTGGCCCCGCCCCTACTGTCGATGACGCACTGGAGCCGCTGAGGTCCTGGCCCCGCCCATACTGTCATTGACGCACTGGAGCCGCTGAGGCTGGCCCCGCCCTAATAATATAACTAGAACACCTTGGCATCAGTTTGCCGCTCAATCGTGAGTAACCGT
This sequence comes from Hybognathus amarus, assembly GCA_030378365.1. NCBI lineage: Eukaryota > Metazoa > Chordata > Actinopteri > Cypriniformes > Leuciscidae > Hybognathus > Hybognathus amarus. Next base: position 520,398 of record JAQIUQ010001070.1, on the reverse strand, counting down.
CAGTACTGTTAGATACTACAGCATACAGTAGCTATGCATCCGTCACGGAAATGCATATTACCTGGATACTATCACATACCAAACAAGACCGGTGTCCTTATTTAAATTTCCGAAAACGAGCATATGAAGGAGAAGTGGATAAATTTTGTGAAGAGACACCTTACTATAGAGCTAAGGTTCACCGCCAACACCCGCCTCTGTAGTGATCACTTTACACAGGACTGTTTTATAAACTTTCATCGGAGAAAACTGGGATGCACTAATAATCCTCTGTTACTGGTACACGGGGCCGAACCCGACTATCTCTCCGCATCATTCTTCCTCCTTCTCCTCCTCCTCCTCCCCTCCTCCTCCTCCTCCCCGTCCCGCCGACACCTGCAGCCATCATCAGCAGAGTGAGCCCACCAGCGAGTGTAAGTGCTTTTATTATAATTATAATAGGTATTCAACAGTAGTTCTACTAAATTCTGCAACCCTCTAACGTGATGTTTTTGTTTGTTTGTGTGCCTCACTATGATTCCTTAGACAAGTAATGTCAACTATTACCTGTTAATAAAGCCGTGCCAGCTTCCAACCACAAAGGAGACCCAGTGCCAGCGTAACGACACGCAGAAAGTCACTCGAGAAGTGGGATGTCAGACAGATCCCTGTGTGGGAGAACGGACCGTGGCCATCACGACTGTCTAATAGTACAGGTGTGCTGAGAGGTCAAGTGCCTGGTTTGTCTTTTTGAAATTTGCACTTTTGTCTGGCTTGTTTTCACATTCAGTAGATTGTAGCCCTCGAACCGTATTCACTTTATAGCCCTTAATCCTGTAATTGTGGACAAATGTGGGCACAGAGGGACTCAGGTGTGATCCTAATTTTGATTTATTATAAATGTTATATCACTGTCTTCAATAAAGTTTTGTCTCCAGTTTTTTATTTTGGGGGTATTTTTGAATTTATTTACTTCAAAAAGTACCATATTTTCTATGTAAATTATGCTTATTTTTATGTTTTATTTTTTAACTACATTAAAATATCATTCCAATAAGTTCTTAGAGCTAAAACCTAAAGATGAAGTGACTTTGCTGTCACCTGGTGTCTTATTTTGGCTTATTTTAGAATGCTATAAATTACAGTTGCCCATTTCTGACCCAAATACAAGATTAAGGAGTTTTTTTTCACCCACTTAACATTGTAGAATTGAGTCAAAAAATTGTGTGTGTTCAGGAGGCAAACTTAGGAAAAGTAGCCAAGTCTTGTACCGCTCGGATTATAAAAATAAATCTAAACTATTTTGCCCACGGTTTTAGGGTTAAACCATAACATTGCTAAAACATTGATAACATTGCACAGAGGCGCGAGAGAGCACACAAACTCCGAATTGAATTCTCTTTTCTTTTTTGACCTGAAATGAATGGTTAAACCTTACTTTATTTGTAACTTCGATGGACTATTATTTGCAATTCATGTATTTGTTTTTATTTTTTACTGATTAGTGATTTCTTGCCTTTAATAAGGGTTTAACTTTATTTGCTAGGCTTGTAGTTTATTAGTACTTTACTCACTTTTGTAAACTGGTAAGTTGTGCTTTAAGTATGATTTTTTTTTTTTTTTGGCTCAAATCCATTGAAACACTATCATTTTTTTTATTCCAGTAACATTCTGATGAAATCTTGGACAGAAATGTTTTGAAAAAAGAATCTACTTGTATAGCTCTGCCTATACATAAAGAACTCTTATTACTCTTCTGTATCTCTATATCTTTTCCAGGTTCTCAAGCTACTGTTTTCACGAAGAGTGCCACTATGGCCAACACCACATCCAAGCTTCCTCCACTCTACTCTTCATCTCCACTGAAGAGGAAAGCAGGATCGCCTGATAGACCACCAAAGCGCTCTCTCCTGGAGTTTCCCTGTTTTCAGGAACCTGTGATGGGTTTCAACACGGCAGATCCTGATGACTCCAGCATGTCTGAAATGGTTGACACAACAAGTGAACAGTAAGTTCACCTTTTTTTGTTCTAAATGGGATGTCCCGATACCACTTTTTCACTTCAGATGCCGATGCCGCAGCTTTGGCTATATTTGCCGATACCGATATCAATCCGACATTTTTATTTTGATTCTTCAACTAATAACGCGTGCAAAATTCGTCCTGGTGTGAACAGGCCTTGATTGGCTACTACTATCACGTGCCGCTTAACTGGATATGCCAGTAATATTCAAGCATTTAGGCGATGGTTTAAGCTAGATTTTCCCATGGTTTGTGTTGGATAGGTATCGGATCATATTTTTTTAGCGTTCTGGGCCAGCAGCACGATACCGATGACGCGGATCGGATTCGGGACGTCCCTAGTTATAGATTTTAACACAATATGAACATAATTTGAATTGATGCTGATGTGATTGTTGTATTATTTTACAATGAATGTTAAAAATATACATTTAATTTAATTAAAAAAAATACACTTTGAAACAAGTCTTTTGTGTGTGTGTGTTTTCCTTTGTCAGTAGAGCACGAACCAAGCCGCCACAGGACATGGTGAAATACTTGGTATATGAGGAGTGTCTGCTTGAGCTTTTTAAGATCTGCCCCACCTGCTCGAGCGTCTGCAAGGTGATCAAATTTGTGAAAGGGACATTCCTGTCTGTGACCCAGAAGTGCCAGAGCTGTTCATACAGCAGAGAGTGGAGGAGTCAGCCTCTTCTGGGCAGCTCTCCGGCGGGCAATCTGCACCTATCAGCCGCTGTCTACTTCACCGGCGGCTCTTTCATGCAGACCAACAAGGTTTGTACAAACAATGACATTTATTTTTCAAAAGTTGAGGCCAGTGCACCTCACAGTGGGATGTAGTTCATGCTATTTCTGATTTATTTCACAGGTGCTCAACGCACTGCGTGTGAGAACCTTCAGCAGAACGACACATCGAAATCATGTGCGCAACTACATCCTGCCGTCTGTGCTGCGTAAGTGGAGATCACACCAGAGCGACCTGCTTGAGGGACTAAAAACAGAGAGGAACTGTGTCTCTCGGTGGGGATATGAGATCTGACAGGCCAGGCCAGTGCGCAAAGTATGGCTCGTACTCCATGATGGATCTCCGCACAAACAAAATTGTGGATATCCAGCCTCATACAGGTACATGGATTATAAAAGAAAAACAAGTAGGCCGAATTTGCCAGGGAAACGTTTTGAGAAAGGCTGTATTTAAAGAAATGTTATGTCTGTTTATGATTCTCAGAGCAATGAAGTGGGAAGCAGTGTCCGTATGGAAAAGGAAGGGCTTATCCTGAGTCTGGGATTCCTTGAAAAATCTGGTGTGAAAGTATCTTCCCTGGTGACAGACTCGACACACACGGGTGCAGAAGTTTCTCCAGGAACAGAAACCCGACGTTGACCACTTTTATGATGCATGGCATTTATGTAAAGGTAGGATCGTTTTGATTATTTTTGTAGCACAGCTAATCCTGTGTAACATTAGCATCCACTGTTGAACACATCTTTTTTAAACTGTTCTCAGCGCTCAACAAGAAGATAGATGCCGTTTCAAAGGAGAAACACTGCAACAAGGTCAAAATGTGGAAAAAGAGCATCAAAAATCACCTCTACTGGTCAGCATCCGGGTCATCAGATGGAGAGGAAACAGTGGCAAAGTGGACGTCTCTTCTCAACCACGTCCAGAATGTGCATGTCCATGAGCATCCGCTCTTCCCCAAGTGCCTCCACCCTCCCTCCACTGGCAAAAACAAGTGGCTGAAGCCCGGTACGCCATTATTCAATAGCATTTATGCTGATCCTGTAGTATGCACTCGTAATCTTTAATGTATTGGTTGTTCTCCGTCCTCCTCTCAGGAACAAAGGCCATCTACAAGCTGGAGAAGGTGCTAATGAACAAGCGTGTTCTTGGTGATGTGAAAAAGCTGAGCCCTGTCCACCAATCATCTGCCTTGGAGGCGTTTCACAGTGAGATTATGCGGTTCGCACCAAAAAACGTGGCCTTCTCATACTTGGGGATGCTTTGCAGGTAAATTGTATAGTAAACATTGTATAGAAACAGGACGTTACCAACTGTCTACATGATTGTGTACATGAGCGGCGTGTGCGCGCAGTGGACGTTTTTCATTTGATGGCATTAAATGGATTTTGTGAAAATGAAGCCATAAAATGCAGGGTTTCCGCGGAGTCTTAAAAAGTCTAAAATTCTGAACTTTAAATTTAAGTCCTTAAAAAGTCTTAAAAACGGCTAGATTTTCATCTGAGGTCTTAAATTTGATTTAGTCAGGTCTTAAAAAGATTTTACTCTTGTTCGTTTGCCAAAACTCTGGCCGCAGAAAGTTATTACAAAGTAGCAAAAAAGTATTGAGTCGTAGCCTACAACGCGGAGCTCTCAGTGCAGGGGTTCAAACCGGCTCAAACACGCCGCTGCGCGCTAGCATTAGCTCGTGGCTTGATTCGAAGATTTTACCAGGTTTGCGCGCTCAAGTTCATTCAAATATAGGCGCGTCGCATCCACAGCGAGATTGAAAAAATCTCACTATTTCAGATTCAGAATGCCGCAAACGAACCCAAGAACCAACCAATAAGCCCCTTCCGTAACAACATTGAAAGGTCAGTCAACATGAAGGATCGCGGCGCACCCAAAGACTACCGGTGTTTTTCTTCTCCGTCAATAAATCTTGTAGAAGCAGTGGTGGAAATCCATTGTCTACTAAAATGTCTTTGTCGTTATGGAGAGCGCAGTGCATGGTTGCATAGCAACGACAGACGCGAACAGGAAAATCGGCCCAAATTTTACTATTAATAATAAAAGAGAAAGGGATGTGAATGTCAGTAATTTATCATTTTTTGACTCAATCTTTTTATAAAAGATCATTTAAAGGCTGAAATACGTGAGGTTTATCTGTTTATAAAACTATTTTTGTGAAGACTTTATTTTAACTAGACTTAACCTGTTGCAAGACACTCCTTTAAAATCTGGCCATCATTTTTAATGGTATTTTAATGTTTATGTAAACAAAAAGTGCATATTCATGCTAATTTTATTTGCTGGGTTTAGACATACATTTGGCAAATTAATTTCATAGTAATCATGAAATGAAATGTTCATACCATTTCATCTCTGGGTATGATCAACTAAACTCAACTATAATTGTGTTTTTACAGTATAAAATGCAAAGTACAAATTTCACCTACACACACATATAAAATAATTTTTCCGAATATTTTCTTATTTAAATTTTTGGTAATGCGTTGTGTAGGTCTTAAATTTCAATGTTTATGGTCTTAAAATGTCTTAAAAAGGTCTTAAATTTGACTTACTGAAACCTGTAGAAACCCTGAAATGGAATTAAAAAGTATAAAATTTGAATTAAAAATGTTGATATAGTGAAAAATTGTATCAATAGCTATATCAGTATCAGTGATACTGACCTTTATTCACATAAAGATTTGAAATATACTCCCTTTATGTTGGTTCTACATTAATTTCACAATTAACTGTGAAAATAATACATTATCAAATATATAAACTAAATATAAATCTACAAAAATGTAAGTATTTTTAATCGATTGGCAGCACATACACACACACACACACACGTGTGTATGTGCTGTAATCATTAAAATACTTACATTTTTGTATATACACATACATATATATATATATATATATATATATATGTGTATATATATATATATACACTAGGGCTGTCAGTTAAACGCGTTATTCACGGCATTAACACGAACCCATTTTAGCGCAATTTTTTATTACGCGACTTAACGGCCTTTTTGGCCTAGCAAACTTTCTAGTTTTCTTTCACATGCTTTTGCAACAGGACGTGGCATGTGTGGCGCTGTGCTCTGAAACCCATTCATTTCAATGGCTTGCGCTGCACGAGGACGTTTTGTTGCGTCGTCGACCAAAGCACAAGCGGATCTAGCTAGACCGGAAACAAAACAACAGGTGCGGCGCACACACTCGTTTGGGCTTGCGAGCAAACCAAATAGTTGGTTAACGTTCCGTTTTGAGTGGATGACGAGCGCGAGATGCCGAAATGGATGCCAATAATATTCTGAATGGAAAGTTTACTTTACTAAAAAGTTGCCAAATGGTTCCATTCAAAAGACCAAAGTGATCTGTGTGTTTTGTCGTCAGTGAACTGAGCTATCATCATCGCAGCACGTCCAGTCTGAAATACCACTTGATACCTCTTTGTGGCCATTAGACATACTGCCAGTCTCTGTTCAGAATCGATTGGTTCACGGAAATTGGTGGTCTTGTTTTTGAAATGTGGCTCCAGAATTGCAAGCAAATCATCAAACTGTTCCACTGACATTCTGAGGTAAATGTTGAATCGCTCGGGATAAATTCGCAACTCTTTGATAAGGAGACGATTCCTCTCGCGCGCAATTTCAGGATTGGATGGACGTAATATTTTCTCTTTCTTCTCTTTTCAATAAGAGAGGGCAACAAAATTATCCGTCATTGCTTGACGAATCCATTTTGTATTTTTGCGTTTTTTTCCGCAAAGGTTTAATAAATACGCATCGGACTCAAAGTGCAAGGTTTCAGTGCGTGACGAATTTTTAGGCTGTTTTTTAGACATGAAAAACGCATACGAAAATTTCTCAGTGTGCAATGGCCTTTAGTCTTGGGTCATGTATGGCTTTCTATTACATTTAATTAGAAGATCTGCAGAAACCCTGTTAGCATCCACACATTTGAGAGATAGAGGCGTCATCATGTTGGAGTAATCTCATACACGTCCTCATTCCAGACTTTACCTGGCTGCATTGCACTTTAATGAAAACTCTGGCCGTACCCAAGCGAGGACGGCAGCCGGAAAACTGCAGTTCAACATTAAAGTTCCCAAAGCCAAGAGAGAGGAACATGTGTCCATGATGAAGACCCAATACTCTACGGGTTAGTTCACTCTCAATTGTCTTTTTGTATCTCCATACATGATTCTGCATTTGTTCATTGACCCCGCTGGCAAGATGTTGGCAGCCCCTGAGTGACGAGGTGTACCACATTTGCCAGCGTGACAAGCAGTAAAAACACAATTTCTATCGCAGTTACTTTTAACAGTTTGTTGAAACCATATGAATGACTCAAACTATATGCGTTGTGTTTTAGAGTATGTGACTGAGCTGACGGACATCCTCTTTAACGAGGTCATCCAGGACCCGGCACCCTTTGTGGCTGATCTGAAAGCAGTGGCTGTTCCTGGATCGCTGTGTTCACAGTACGAGCCACCTGGGAAATCTGACGCAGTTGCTAGTCATGTGTCCAGATTATGAGGGAACCGCTCTAACACACGGTGACCCAACACCTATATAAGCCCACAACCCCTTTCTTAATCAATCAGATCTATTCTGCCAACATGCAAGTCACCATCTCCACCGAACTATTCTTGCCCTTACTCAAGTTTGTTTTTGGCTAATATATACAGCTAAATTAGGTCTGTCACAATAATTACATTATTGACTTGTTGCACAATATATGGACAGATTTGACAGTAAGTTGTGACTCATTACTCAATAACTGGTTGACAGCTGTCCAAAATGTCTATGAAATGTATTGTGTATTGAATAATTGTGTACATGGCACATTACCAAACAAATAATTAATAATTCATTACACTTCATTTCACATTTCAATGTCAAATAGATTATAAAGATTTTTTACATTGAAATGGAAGGTTTGCCTCAAATCATTCATTTATACATTAATAAACATCATATGATTGCATAAATATTGTGACTTGGTTCTTGTGTCCTCAACATTATCACCTACATCTTGGATGCCCTTGAGGTAAGCTAAAACATACCAAAAATTCATTTCAAAGTGAACTATCCCTTTAATCTTCAGATCGCGTGATCATTAAATTTTTTACTGATCTTAATGAAGGTGACCTCAAACAAAAAGTTTGGCAATCTGAACTAAACAAAACTACAAACCCAAGTAAACTACAAAACATTACTCAAAATAACTACAAATGTGATCAATGATAAGACAGACAAACTTGACAAAACTTTAACCAACTATGACAAAATGTAAAAGTAAACTAAAAAACTAAAGTAAGATTTCAGTACAACTAACTGTCACTGGAGGACAAGCCCCCTCTTGTCACAGGCCGGCTCATAGCCTGTCAAAAAGGAGGGGACACGAACAACAGGTATAGGCCAATCAGGTTCTTTATTGTAAAACAGAAACGATTCACTTTAAACAAAGAAAAAGGAATGAGGAGTGAGAATGTCATAATGTAAGGTGTGTGTAAAGTACAGGAATCTGTGAATGTGTGTGTGTGAACATGACTGAATGGAAACTAAAACTACAAAGGAACAAGCAAAACTGAAAGTAATAAAATAATAACTGAATTAAGAAATTGATATTTGGTTAAATGTTCAGTGACTTCTTTCAAAGATTGCACATTTTTAATTTTAAACTTCCAACAACTACTTTTTCTCTATATGGTCTTGATATGGCAACTAAAATACGCATGTGCGGAAAGTTTTAAACCACGTGTGTTACAACTAGCCGCGCGTTAGTTTATGCCCCGCACTTTAAAACCATTATGATACTAATGACAACTTAAACTACTTTGGTGAAATTAAATTCATCACACATTCCAGCTTACTGCGATTCAGTTTTTTTTATCTTAGATTCCAAAATATCTGGAATAATAAATATTGACAGAGGATTGCATGATGCAATATGATGCCAAATTGTTGGATTTGTATAAATAAATAAATAAATAACTGAAAACAAAATAATCTTCATCCCAGTCGCCCAAAATCCATACGAGGAACAAAATTGGAAAAACAAAACATGATTCTTTGTTAATGGTGCATGTTTTTAAATAAATAAAAAATTAGAACACATATCTAAAAAAAATTAGGGAAAAAAACAAACAAACAAAAGCTTTTGATTGATTTGAGATTTGCTTTCAGCAGTCCTGCCCTGAAGTACACGGGTTAATATAGAGCAGTGTTTCCAAGCCTGCTCTGGCGGCACACCAACAATGCACGTATTCTTTTGTCTCCCTAATCAAAACACCTGATTCAACTCATTAGCTCATAATCACAGGGGTTAATGACCTGATGAGTTGAATCAGGTGTGTTTGATTTAGGACACAAAGAATACGTGCAGTGTTGGTGTGCCGCCAAGAACAGGGTTGGGCAACACTGATATAGAGCACGTAGTTCACTGGAACTACTTACAACTGTGGCACATTATTACACGACAACAGGAATTTTAATATCTGCTTGTATTGGCATCCTGCCAGCCTAGCCTAGTTCTTACAGTAAATATGTGCCAGCTATCTCATCTCACAAGATTCTGTGCATTTCTTTAGGGCTGCAGCCGACATCTATTCTGTCATGAGATTCCAGCTGTAGAAAATTCTGAGCATTAAGATTAGTCATGCAGGTTACATTAATGTTATTAATCATATTAATTTATATTTTATTAATGCACCAAGTGCAAATAGCTTATTTGTTGGTCAAACATGTATTGCAGTATGAATAAATTATGATCTGAATTGTCTTAGTAATTTCCTTTCCTAATTGAATATTCTGTTTGTCACCATTGTTGAGATTCATGCACTGAATCTTGATGTCTGTGTGTGCCTAAAAGAAATGTTGTTTTTTTTATCAGAACAACATTTAGGATATAATTTGGTTTCTTTTGAACAATTTACATCAATTGCTATGTAATCATTGTGATGCTGTGATCATTTTACAGCAACAGCAACAGTAACTTTTACAGTTACAGCAACCAAACTAAATCTTAAGTTAAACATTTAAAGGTCAACTGCCCAACTAAAGTAAACACTGATCACCATAATGGTGACTAAAATATATTTTCTCCTTCAGTGATTCTGCTTTAACTACACTCACCGGCCACTTTATTAGGTACACCTGTCCAACTGCTCGTTAACACTTAATTTCTAAGCAGCCAATCACATGGCGGCAACTCAGTGCCTTTAGGCATGTAGACATGGTCAAGACAATCTCCTGCAGTTCAAACCGAGCATCAGTATGGGGAAGAAAGGTGATTTGAGTGACTTTGAACGTGGCATGATTGTTGGTGCCAGAAGGGCTGGTCTGAGTATTTCAGAAACTGCTAATCTACTGGGATTTTCACGCACAACCATCTCTAGGGTTTACAGAGAATGGTCCGAAAAAGAAAAAACGGCAGTTCTGTGGGCGGAAATGCCTTGTTGATGCCAGAGGTCAGAGGAGAATGGCCAGACTGGTTCAGAGCTGATAGAAGGGCAACAGTGACTCAAATAACCACCCGTTACAACCAAGGTGGGCAGAAGAGCATCTCTGAACGCACAGTACGTCGAACTTTGAGGCAGATGGGCTACAGCAGCAGAAGACCACACCGGGTGCCACTCCTTTCAGCTAAGAACAGGAAACTGAGGCTACAATTTGCACAAGCTCATCAAAATTGGACAATAGAAGATTGGAAAAACGTTGCCTGGTCTGATGAGTCTCGATTTCTGCTGCGACATTCGGATGGTAGGGTCAGAATTTGGCGTCTACAACATGAAAGCATGGATCCATCCTGCCTTGTATCAACGGTTCAGGCTGGTGGTGGTGGTGTCATGGTGTGGGGAATATTTTCTTGGCACTCTTTGGGCCCCTTGGTACCAATTGAGCATCGTTGCAAATCGCCACAGCCTTATCCATCCGAGTATTGTTGCTGACCATGTCCATCCCTTTATGACCACAATGTACCCAACTTCTGATGGCTACTTTCAGCAGGATAATGTGCCATGTCATAAAGCTGGAATCATCTCAGACTGGTTTCTTGAACATGACAATGAGTTCGCTGTACTCAAATGGCCTCCACAGTCACCAGATCTCAATCCAATAGAGCATCTTTGGGATGTGGTGGAACGGGAGATTCGCATCATGGATGTGCAGCCGACAAATCTGCGGCAACTGTGTGATGCCATCATGTCAATATGGACCAAACTCCCTGAGGAATGCTTCCAGCACCTTGTTGAATCTATGCCACGAAGAATTGAGGCAGTTCTGAAGGCAAAAGGGGGTCCAACCCGTTACTAGCATGGGGTACCTAATAAAGTGGCCGGTGAGTGTAGTTTGACCAACAAGCAGTTAGTTAGGGGTAATCAATCTTACTGTTCTGTATCAAATTAGACCATTGTATGTTAACTAATGCTGGGTACACACCAACAAATTGTGATGCGACATGATGTGACAGACTAGTCTAGACTACGAACCCATGAAATCTCGCAAAATCTCACAAGACTTATTATAGTGTTTGGAACGACCACAAATTAACCATAGTTTCACAAAAAAAATATAGCTTTAGTATTTATTTGGTTATAAAAATTAGGGATGTCCCGATCTGATACTCAGGATCGGTATCGACTCCGATCCTGCCATTTTTTGCGGATTCGGGTATCGATCAGACGAGGCTGATCCACATCCGATATTGTGCGTATACTATTGTTATTGTTAAGCCCCACAAAGGCACAAAAACATTCCAAAGTACCATAACGTTTTCGTGCACTCTATTATAAGTGTTCTGAAGCCATTATGTGAGAGAAATTAATATTTAAGTCAATAAATTCAAGATCACGTAAGTTAAACTTTTCCCTCTCGCGGCTGTCAGTCATTCTCCATTCAGCACTCAAACAGCGCGCACGCGTTCGGTTACAGTCAATGATGAAACTATCTTCAAGATGATTCAATGTTAATAATTATACTTTATCTGTAGATTAAGGTCTATGTTTTCGCATAAAACAACATTATCTTGCTGGACTTAATTGCTGTAACTTAATCGTGTTACTTTCTACCAGGTGTCGGACGCCTCGGTTAGATCACAACACTAGAGTCAGAGCACTATTGTTCTTCACGCGCACATTAACTGAAATTTAAAACTGTTAAAGAAAAGGCTCAATAAACTATTGTATAGATTAGGGCTAAACCAGAATCTTGAATATTCGTTCGGTGGGTTGGTATTCGATTTGAAAATGTGACATTCGAATAATCGTTTTTTTTTTAATAATTTATTTTTGCACACCTGGCATCCCACTTAAAATGTTCTCATTCGCACTTGAATATGTTTTACAGTTTAAAATCTGGTGAAATAATACTTAACATAAAACTTCCTTATAGCTAATTTATAAATATATTTGCTTCTTCTTGGACAACTAAAAGTGTTCCTGCATCGGGAGTATTCTCTGGCTAGAGCGCAGAGCAGCGCAGAAAACAGCGGAGTTTGTGTGGACAGAAGTGCATGCCTGCAATTGTACGTATTTTGGGTTAAGCTGCATGGCTTTGACATTGTGGAAAATAGAATAATAGAAAGGAAATGTATTATCCTTTTTATCCGTTATTATCAATCTAAATGAATCTACTGCGAGACTTTGACTTTTATTTTAAATCTACCCTACTTTGTCAGTTATTTGTTAGTCAGTTATAAGTTAACAGACTTGTGTCTGTGTGTGTTTTGCAGTGTCCGTTCTCGGAGCATACGTTCTGCTCGTGTGAGGCGCGCCGCTTCCGCTCGCGCTGTTCTGTAGTTTATTAAAAGTTTATTAATTCTGAACGTGTTGCGTCTCGCCTGTCTATATATATTGCACCATATAGAGATTCCGAAGCTTCGAATATTCGATGTTCATTACTACCGAAGCTTCGAAGCTCAAAAAATGGTATTCGGACCAGCCCTAGTATAGATAGATACTGTATAATACACTGTCCATCAATATGTATTTCCTTTGTGCTTTGCACTTTTCAAAGCGGACTGACGCGCAGCGTGCATACCATAGGGTGCATACTCGACGGCTGCGCGCTGTAACTCCACGTGGTTTCAAGCGCATCATTCTGCGCTCGGGATGCGCATAAGCGCTTTGTGCCGCACTGTGTTTGAGTGATTCATATCATAATGCAGTGACGCAATTAAAGCTTCTTAACATTAATAATTATTAATGTTGCTGCCTCATTAAATAGCTGTGCTATACACTTAGAACATGTCTCAATTTTAAAATAATTATCTTTTTCATTTTTGTTATATTGTTTTTCATGAATGTATTTTACAACAATACAAAGAGCAATATGTATTATTCACTAATCTAGTTTATAATAGCATTTTTTGTCATAGATTATGATCATATATTTTGGGGATTTGTTGTTTATCTTTATAATGAAGCTGTCTGTAGTAGATTGTGTTTAACACACACAAGAGTGATAATCAGTTTAACACACAGTTATAGAAATTCTACTTGCTTTAAAAAAAACTGTACTGGTATTTACAATGTAGAATACTGCTGTTTAAATTGTTTTAACTTTAAACCTGTTGGTAGCTAGCTAGCTTTAAGTAGCCTACTGAAGTACCAGTATTTTCTTTTATATATATATATATATATATTTATTGTAGTGTTTAAATAAAGGGTGCAATCTTTCATAATCAACTGTTGATGTGGACTATATACTGAAGGTATATTTTAAGGGGCTAATTGAGAAAATTGCTATATTTTTATTAGTTTAAAAATAAAATAAAAATATCGGATTAATATCGGTATCTGGCAAAAGCCAAAGCTGCGGCATTGGTATCGGAAGTGAAAAAGTGGTATCGGGACATCCCTAATAAAAATGTTCAATATGCCTATAATACGACCAACAAACTCTGCTCTCATGATAGGGGCATATCCACCGACCACAGCGGAATGAAATTTTTTTGTTTTTATGAATTTTTTACTCATTTTAAAGGTTGGAAAGGAAAATAACAACCATGAACTGTGCACGAGAACAAGACCTGATGGCGTGAGGAGTGATGCTGAGGTACAAATGTGATATTTCAAGTACTGACAGCTATCAACTGGAAAGTATGATGAATAAACACTTAGCAATGTAACAATGTGATGCGTTTGATCGGAATGTAGAGCTGTAAGAGTACATAAGGTGAGAACGAAGCCATTCATCATTTTTCTGAATACCGACAGGTGAATCAGAATCGAAGAGGTACAGTAAGACCTTAACTTCCGTATTCTGATTGATTTCATTTCTCATATTACATTCAGTTTACTTCTAATAATGTTAAATTATGTTAGCAGCATTGCTTGCCGTTGTAATGATTTCTTGTTTGATTTAGATGATTGTCTTCCTGGTAATTTTCCTTGCTGCTCTTCTGTGTCCCTCCGTCCACAGTGAGGACTCAAGTTCAATTTCATTTACTTGCATATCTAAACTCCTATTAAAATAGGCACTTTTTATTATGGAAGTTCTGCTGTTTCATTGGTTACATGTATTAATGCTTTCATTTACACCTAAACAGATTGGTGCTATCACGAGCCATCATGCAGTAAGTGTGATTTATTATATCATAAAATATTCCACTGCATAAAAGTGAACATAACTGTTAATATCAATTTTATTATAAAGTGATATGTATTTAAAACTTGTTCTGAAGTAGGTCTTTTTTTGACCCCTGTTTTGTAATAGATTTTTCAACATGGCCCCAAACTCATCCACAATCCTGCAATGGATCCAGGCAATCTCCCATTAATATCGTGACTGCAAGTGTTCAGGAAAATCCTAGCCTGAGCTCATTTAACTTCACTGGTTTTGATGACAACTCCACCTTCATGTCAATCATGAATACAGGCGAATCTGGTAAACAGCGCTGCGCACTGGGAACCTTGCTTTCACCGTTGAGCACAACATGTCCTGGGGCCTCATTTATAAACGTTGTGTACGCACAAAAGAAGGCGTACGCCGCTCTCTACGCAATAGTTGGTATTTATAAAAAGCAAACTTGACGGTAAAATGTGCGGTCCTTCACGCAAGCTCTGACCCAGGTGTACGCGCAAAAACGGGTGAAATGAGAAATGGCGACCGTCGGCAGATGGAAAAAACACGTGAAAGTGTGTGAAACCGTTATGTTAAATAGGCCTAAATGACTCTAATAAATAACACGAAGACTTCACAAAGCAAGTCTTACAATTAACAGCCTACACGAACACACGTTTGCAAATGCGATATGCAAAAACAGAAATGCAAATTAACACATTTCCAAAAAGTGAAATATGTTCTGCAATAATATTGGCATGTTATACAATTCATCCTCATAAACAAGATGGTAAACAAAACGAAATAATGTACAAAACTGATATTCTCGCCAATATGTCCGTCTAACGGTGCAGATATAGTAATTAGATAATCAGTCAGATAGATAGATAATTAGGGAGATATATATAGATAAATAGATGTATGCTATTATTTTTTCACTGGGGAAAGTTGTTTTCATAGCAAAAATGTCTTCATCAGCTACGGAATCATGCATATGCCTTTAGCTTGTTTTATTTTTTGATAAAATAACGTCTCACCCATTCAGAAAGCTGCAAGAAATGACATTTGCGCTGAACTATTTCCCATTTCCAAGTAGATTATAACAGACATCTGTAGCTTGTCAGATGCAGAATTAAATGGACGGAAATAAAATGCCCCATCACAATGCGTAATGACGCACAATAGGTGATCTTGCGCTCTTCGAAGATGTGGCGATTAAATGGAAGGAATCGGAGTGAACGCATTAGGTGTGGAAAAAATATATTATTTATTCAAGAATTCCCTCATTGTGCAGTTTATTTCAGTTAAGACAGTCTTGATTTCGCCCAACTCCTTGGTCACCTCTCTAATTGAATTAATGAGACGCTTTTTTGCTCTCGACTTTGATGTTCGACCATTTCTTTTTTATTTCGGTCACAGTCCAAGCATTTACGGCGTCTGCAACCTTTTGCCACTCAAGTGCCTTTTTGGCATTAGTAATGCCCACACTGTGCCCTCCAAACAACATTTTTCTCCTCTTGTTCACCTTGCAAACGATAACTTCTACTTCACATTGAGTGAAGTTACGTTTTTTTAAATTCCTCTCTGTGTTTAACATGATTTCGCAATTCGATGAATATTAACTTGCGGGCGTTTCACTGACTATTTATGGGCAACTATGGGCGTGACATGAAGCCGCAAAAAGCTGCGCTACATTTAGAATTGATTGTGATTTATTAAGGGAAAAATGCGTAGGATGTGCTTGCGCACGGTTTTATAAATCCGAATATTTCTGTGCGTACGCACGTCCTATGTTTCATCCGTACGCCACTTCTGACGCAAATCCTACGCAAAGTTTTATAAATGAGGCCCCAGGACCTTGTCTCTAAAATGCCAATTTTCTTCACAGTACAGGTCAACCTGGATGATTATAAAATGTCAGTGCAAGGAGGTGATCTTCCAGGTCTATACAACACTAAACAATTCCATCTCCACTGGGGTAACGGCAGCTCCTCGCCTGGCTCTGAACACACTGTGGATGGCAAACGATACTCAATGGAGGTATGAATACATTTTCCCTGCACATGCACTTTATCCCAAATGCATTATCTTTATCCCAAATGCATTATCTTTATCCGTCCGATTCTGTTTCTCAGCTGCACATTGTGAATGTCCATTCAAAATACAATGGGAGTGTCGATGCTGCCCTCGCTGCTAAAGACAGCACAGGAGTGGCTGTTCTTGGTTTCTTTATCGAGGTGAGCAAGAGCACATTTATTATATCCAGAGGGAAGCGCAAACCTAAAAGTATATTCCTTAGTACTAATGTGTTTTTATCTAACCAACAGGGAACCACTGAACAAAACAGACCAAAAAGTTGGGATTTCCTAACATCCTTTTTGACACAGATCTCTTCTGAAGGTAAAGTAAAAGTTGGTTGTCAATAGTTTACCCAGAAATGCAGATCTTGTCACTACGCACCCTCATGTCCTTCCTCATTGAGGCACATTTTGAAGTACTGTTTTTGCAACCCGTGGGCTACAAAACACCAATGGCATTCAGGCACAAATCATAGAGAAATACCTTCTTTTGTTCTCCATAGATAAAACAAAAGTCATAAAGGGTTTGGAACAACAATGTTGACATATTTTTTTTAAATTCTTAAATAGTTAGCCAGATCAGTGTCAGACTCTGCTCAATTCTGTGTACAGCGATGTTTGCCATTCAATCTTGACTTGGAACTATCTTTGGGTTCGTACTTTGGTTAACGATATTTTGATAGTCTTCACTGATTCAGCGTAGTGCTTGAGTCTTGTGTTAAGTGCAACATCAGACATTATCAGAGATATGTTTGCAAATTGCTGTATGAACACCAAGCAACAGAATTAGAAAGTGGCACAAACAAGTAAACAAGGAGTAAATTCAGAATTGGGTAATTAACAAAACACATGATCAAGTGGCAAGACCACAAACAAACCATGCTCGTAACTTTAGCTCGGTTGTTTCTGTTTATTGCACATGCTGCAGCAATTATATCTCAGTTAAATGTAACACAGTCTCATCCCAAGACGTCATACAACTGACGCCTTTGACCATACGTCAACATCCGCCGTTTTAGGGTACCCTTAAACGTCGGTTAGATGACGATCCTGGGGCGTCATCCAACTGACGCTTTACCTTTAACGTCAGTTAGATGACGCGGGTAGGTTTAGGTCTGGGGTAGGGTTAGGATTAGATAACGTCATCTAACAGACGTTAAAGGGTATCCTGAAACGGCGGATGTTGACGTATGGTCAAAAGCATCAGTTGTATGACATCTTGGGATGAGACTGTGCTGTTAAATGTTATGCAGTCATACCGCATGTAACAATTTTCATCAGTATGAAGAGTCTTGCAATTCACAGCATTAAAAACGTGGTTCATTTCTCTTAACCGATATGATTTAACAACAAACTAGCACAAAACTGAAGAAGGACAAGTAGTTTTACACCTTCTTGGCGTTATTGTGTATTTAGGGAATACAACATTAGACATCATGAATCAAATCACAATGGACAGTCTGCTTGAAGGGGTGAACAGGACTAAGTATTACCGGTACCAAGGCTCTCTTACCACACCCAACTGCAACGAAGCTGTGATTTGGACTGTGTTCAAAGATCCCATCAAAGTCAGTCAGGACTTGGTAAGTCTAGGCGACTCTATAGTAGAGAAATTCATAAAAAATCATATTTCGTCTATGAGTGGATGGCAACATTCTTCACATGCTGAGTTAAAACCTAAAAGTCACTCAGTTGAATTTATTCCTCCAAACAGATCAACCGCTTCAGCACAACAACCTTTTTCAAAGGAAGCCCTTCAGTTCTGATGACCAACAACTTCAGAGAAGTCCAGACCTTGAATGACAGAGTTGTGACATCACAGCCCTCCGCAGCACCCATACACACTATATCTATCATCACACTTCTTCTATTGTCAAGTTTGTGTTGGCTGTAAAACATTGGGCTTTTGTACACACCAACATGAGCTTGTTAAATTTAATTGATTTCTATGTGAAGAAATGATCAGCCTTGTTGATAATGTTTTCTGTGACTTTTAAACTTTTGACACTTGCATCTTCTTATCTTGATGATCCTTGACTGTTCGTAATGTAACACTCTTGTTTCGGTCACATATTTAAATGAAGGGGATCCATTCATCCAAGAGTAGAGTTAAGTATATTTGTTTTTTGTGAAAAACCCAAACTATATAAATATTTACACAACAGTAAAATTGTGTTTCCCATATTCCTAAAGTTCATCAAAAGTCCCGGAGTAGAAGTCCAACAAAAAGTGTTTCAAATCATAAAGCATCAGTCCTCGTAATCAACAAAGGTGTAGAACCAGAGCACAACATAGTCCACATGAAGTGTCCATATTGAATGAAGTCAACATAGAACCCTCTAAACAAACAGGCAAATACAAATCAAAATATGCAAAAGACGCATTCAATAAATAATCAAATTACAAAATATATACAACTTACATTGAGCTGTTGAACCAAAGATTCCTCAAAATAGGGTTTCTTGCATACAGCTCAGTTGAGCAAACACTCAAAGCCATGCCAATACCTGTCTAAACACTCTTACTTGTCTCTCTTAAAAAGGATAGCCCTACCCAAAGAAACCTCTATAGCTCCCCTTTGAGGCAGGGAGTAGAATTACAGCACAAGAAATGTAACATTCTTTCAGAACTGTTACAGTAATTCTACCCATTGAATTTTTAAATTCCCAATTTGCTATCGGTCACATAACATGAGGCCTATGATAATACATTTTTAAAAAATCCAAAATAGACTGCTAATGTTTAATATGAAACTTCAACATTCTGTTAGCCTGGTTAAATCCAGACCATTCTCAGTCGTAACTGAGATATGGTCTGGCAAAGCATCATAGTCTAATAATTTCCAGAGGGGGGTCACCAATGGACGTCACAGGTAGACCTAAAACCAATCAGAGCGATGAAGGAGATGACGTATGCAGAGCGGCGGCTGGCGGAGAAACATCTCCAAATGTTGTTCTTTGCTCGGTTTTTAACAAAAAGGAAACGTTCAAATTGTTTAAAAACAGCAGGTTTGAGGGAGTGATGTTCGTCCATCTTTGTAATATAGACAAGTTTCCTGGGCACTTCCGGTTTACTTCCTGATTCTGCCAAGAACTTCCGGCGCAGGCTGAGTAGTGGTGTAAACACATGGCTTTGGAATGGCAACATTCGACGAAAATATTGTTAAAAATGGTGTTTTGACCATTCCGCATCCAAGTAAGTTAACATCATGGGTGGACAACATGCCAATATGGCCCAGCATCACAACATCCAAGATCTTTTCTTATTTTATTGATTCCATGGCGGTGGATGGGAATGCAATTAATAACCTGAAAAGCTCAGAGGCGTTTCAGGACCTCCATTCCGACAAAGTGGGCTGTGTACTTGTACACGATATGGGCAGTTTAATTTACCTAAAGGCCGATGTTCAACCAAACCAGTCCGTTAACAATTAAGCGCATAACGCCTGGGTTTTGGTTACCAAGACGGGAGATGTGGAGACTGCAGGCTGTAACGTTACCTGTATCGCCGGACCTGGACGTTCCTGTAGCCATGCAGCCGCTGTGCTTTGGAAGGTATGTTAGCCCATCTTATGCTTGTATCAAGATGTTTGTATGTGTCTGTGTGCTAATCTATAACAGAACACGAAGAGTAATTAAAATAAAAAGTAATCCCCTCTAGCCTTCCTGCACTAAAACATGCTTTAACCCTTCAAAATCGACTGACGCTCTGAGAGCGCGCACCCCTGACATATCTATTAATAGCTTCGGAATGGATAAAAGTATTAACTTACTTTTTTTTTCGAATGAAAAAGCTGACATTCGTCTGTGTAATAATGAGTAGACTGTGTTGACTTCCACGAATGATAAGATCCACATTGGCGCCTTGTAGTTGGTTGATGTAGTCGAAACATTCTCCTTCCGACCAAACATTCAGCAATCGCCACGAGTTGTTACAACCGCGAACAGCACAATATGTCCCGGAGCCGTGTCGGTGTGTAATACCATCAATAGTTTACTTTGTCTGCACGCTAACCAAAGACAGTAGGACGCTAACTCGCTTTTTACTTAGTAAATGCCCCCAGTACTAGCATTATACACTAAACAGTTTTTAGAGATAAAACTCTCTACATTTGATTATCACGAAAACAAATCTCAGAGAACGGTTGATTAGGTACCAATGTTTTAGACCAAAGGTTCATTTTGCGCCGGAGTTCTCCTTTAATATCGTGCTCAGGTCACCTGTGCGGACGGACGTTGTTGTGTAGTAGCCTTATCTAGCCAGAGGATGTTGCCGTTGCTCCTTTTGTAGCCCCTTTATAATACAGTCTCATGTAAACTGGCCAGTGAGATAGATTAAGCTCCTAATATCTTTCCAAAGAGTAGTATTCTCATATATGCAATTGTAGATTATCTTAAAATGGGCATAGCAATGTTTATTGAGAAATTTATGTTTGATGATTCTGATTTATATTATGTGCATGTGGACTTATAATTCATGTTGCATAGTAATTTAAGTACTGTTACTGTTTAAATGACAGTACCTAATGGTGATTTATTTGTTTTCGTCAGACTTTAATGACAATGATGAATATTGGAATGTTCTGAAAAGTACTGCTGGAGTTCAATACAGTCAAAACAAGAAATGACATCTCCTCGTCTTTATTCCTGTGTCCTCCTAACCGATACACCAGAACTGGGAACACGTCCTGTACTTTGTACATCATAAGAAGAATGGCGTCTATGCTAATATAAGTTTTTCTGTTTATCCCGAGGGACCCTATGGTGGACCTGTGCCTGGACCCATCCCGACTCATCCTTAAAGGAGTAGTGCACTTTAAAAAAAAACGTTTGCTGAAAATTTACTCACCCCCATGACATGTCATCCAAGATATCCATGTCATTCGTTGTTCAGTCGAAAATAAATTAAGGTTTTTAATGAAAACATTCCAGGATTTTTCTTGTTCTTTCTTGATTTTTTTTTCGTCACAACACAGCAGAAATAGAAGCCACAACACAATGATATAAAGCCACAACACAGCAGAAATAAGCCACAACACAATGATATAAAGCCACAATACAATGATATAAAGCCACAACACAATGATATAAAGCCACAACACAGCAGAAATAAGCCACAACACAATGATATAAAGCCACAACACAACGGAAATAAGCCACAACACAATGATCTAAAGCCACAACACAATGATCTAAAGCCACAACACAATGATCTAAAGCCACAACACAACGCAAATAAGCCACAACACAATGATCTAAAGCCACAACACAATGATATAAAGCCACAACACAACGCAAATAAGCCACAACACAATGATATAAAGCCACAACACAAAGGAAATAAGCCACAACACAGCAGAAATAAGCCACAACACAATGATATAAAGCCACAACACAGCAGAAATAAGCCACAACACAGCGATATAAAGCCACAACACAGCGATATAAAGCCACAACACAATGATATAAAGCCACAACACAGCAGAAATAAGCCACAACACAGCGATATAAAGCCACAACACAAATAGCGATATAAAGCCACAACACAATGATATAAAGCCACAACACTGCAGAAATAAGCCACAACACAATGATCTAAAGCCACAACACAACGGAAATAAGCCACAACACAATGATATAAAGCCACAACACAATGATATAAAGCCACAACACAGCAGAAATAAATCACAACACAGCGATATAAAGCCACAAAACAATTATATAAAGCTACAACACAATGATATAAAGCCAGAACACAGCAATATAAAGCCACAACACAGCAGAAATAAGCCACAACACAGCGATATAAATCCACAACACAATGATATAAAGCCACAACACAGCAGAAATAAGCCACAACACAATGATATAAAGCCACAACACAACGGAAATATGCCACAACACAATGATATAAAGCCACAACACAGCGGAAAAAAACCACAACACAGCGATATAAAGCCACAACACAATGATATAAAGCCACAACACAGCAGAAATAAGCCACAACACAATGATATAAAGCCACAACACAGCAGAAATAAGCCACAACACAATGATATAAAGCCTGTGTTGAGAATCACAGGCTGATTTTTTATGCCTGTGTGTCCAAATAATATTTTTTTTTCTTTAGACCGCTGTATCGATAAGCTCGGACTGGAAAAATTAAGAAAATACACACAGGCTACTATTTATCATTGCTATAAAGACGTTATTTTTAACATGTTTATCTCGCCAGCCATTTCTATATAAAATATATTTGAATTGAACCATTTGTCTGTAATACAATTTTGCTATTCACAGTTCAGAAGAGAGAGAGAGAGAGAGAGAGAGAGAGAGAGGAGAGAGAGGCAGCGTGCACAAGGAGTGACAATGAGGACAGAACTATACATTCAAACATGATAACACTTTAGATCTGAGATATTATTCTAATTGTATTTTAGATTTCGGCTTCCAAAGATTATAAAAAGAAGATACTTGATATAAAACCGTTAAAAACTTAGACGCATTCTGTCCAGCGCAGTTGCTTCACTTCACAGCGGTCAGTTCAAAACCCAAAGGTACCGTCAGAATCAGCACGATCTGTGATTGTTGTAAAATTCTGTCTCTACTGTTGCTAAATTGCGGACGCGTTTGATCATAAAAATGGCTATTAAAAGCACAAAAACCTGCGTAAGAGATCCTTCACAAGGCGGCACACACTCCGAAATGGACTAGAAAGAAAGAAAAGTATACTTTTGGCTTTGTGTGGGCTAAACTAGAGATTAGGGTATTTTATTAATTCTGGACATAATATTTTCCCTTGGATTATGGTCATAATATCATAACATTTATGATCACTGATTATGAGCAAGGTAACGAAATCCACAGTTTAAGGCAGTGGCTTGTAAGCACATAACACAAGACAATCATAAGTAAAATCAACCAAGACTTTATTAAACTATTCTAATACACATAAACTAATCTAACAAAAACTTACAAACATTCATTTAAGCAGTGACCGAAAAGGTCATGTAGTTAACGGAGTATGAATGGAGTCCCAAATTTCTAGCAGTAGCCACTATTTCTCGACCGCAACCTGAGAGAATCAAAATACTAGTAATTCAACCTTCGTTCGTTTGCTTAATAATGTGACCGAGCGTTCAAACAGGGTTTGCCTAATACTTAGAAATAAGAAAACAATAAATGGTAGCAGTTTGACTTTGAACTCTTCTCCACTTTATTGCTTCACATCTGAGATCACCAACTCTCACAAAACCCACGACACTCTAGTACATCCAGTGCGCATGACACATGCCTATCTACGGCAAGCCCCGAAGGGAAAAATATATTGCATACACACAAATACAATGAGCGCCAGTACATACAGAATTAGTGCATCATAACAGAATTCAACAAAGTCTGTTACAATAGGAATTGCACCAGATCAGCATTACATTTTCATTTATTCATTTACCTGACTCTTTTATCCAAAGCGACTTACAATTGCTATATATGTCAGAGGTCGCACGCCTCTGGAACAACTAGGGGTTAAGTGTCTTGCTCAGTGTCTCGCAGTGGATTCGAACCCGGGTCTCACACACCAAAGTCATGTGTCTTATCCACTGCACCATCACCACCCCTAGAATTAGAAGATTGTGTATTTGTGTTTGGATGCTCCTGGGGCGCATGCGTTCCCTTCTGTGACAAAGTTTCTGGCGGGAAACTCTTCGGCTCTGATTGGCTGGCAGTCAGTCGATGACGTGTTCTGAGGGACAACACTCGATGGTGAATGGTTGGTTGGCTTTGCCGGGAGTCGCTTCGTGTGTCGGTTTCCTGGATTGAGGGTTGCTATGCAACAGAGTTTCCTCAGAGTCTGGAGGAGCTGCTGGAGTAACTCTGTGAGGTTTTTTTTGAAGAGCATGTAAGTGTATGCGCTGGATGATGAAAACGTCCGCACAAAATCAAAGCAAGATCAAAAGTCACTGCAATAGTTAGACAAAAAAGCAACGCAGAGCTCCTTGTCATTGGGTTATAAGTGTGTCCATCCGACTTGTCCTTCCAATTGTATCAGCCAATCAGACATTGTCTTGGGTAGAACCTACGCTCCGTTCTACGGTTCTTGCATGTAATTGGTAGCCTGGATGCCAGCCCGAACCCCAGCCACAACATTTTTTGGTTCGGGAAGTTCGGTCTGGACTCGAATCCATTGAGGAGTAATTATGATCAGTCAAAAAATGATGGGGCCAATCAAATTGCCAGGGAGGGATTTATACGATGATGGACAGATGATCTGCAACGACGTAATCATCACGTTATCAAAGAGCGCTTAACTGGTTTCCCTCAGAGATGACTGCAGCTGGAGAATTGAGATGTATAGATTCCGCTGTCGCGTCTGTTGTGAAATAAATCGACAGCGCATTAATTTTAATAGACAAACAGAAAACTGCAATCAAGGCATTTGTCGATTCGGAAAGATATTTTTGCCATCCTTCCTACATGATTCAGGAAAAGTGTAACTTATCAGCTGGCTCTGACGGTCGCTAAGAAGATGGGACGTAATGAAAAGCCTGTGGTCGTTGTGGTTTCTCCTTTGGTCGCACTCATGGAGGACCAAGTAAAAGAAGCAACACTCGTTATTTAACTTCTAAAATAAGTAAGTTCTGTAGTTGACAACTGTATGCAAAGTAGTTGACTTACTGCGTTGCTCTGATTGGTTGTAGGTTTACCGACTATCCAATTGAGTGCAGAGGTTGTTTTTTTCCTGGTTCGGTTAAGACACGCCTCATAATCAAAGCCCTATGGAGTAGTTTCAAACTCACATTCTGACAATAATATGAGTATGACAAAGTCAGGCTATGTAATTGGCATACTTTTCACATGATTGTGTACTCTCAAACATCTAAGAGTTTAGTAAAACACTTCAATAAGACAACTTTCATAGTTTAAATACACAATTCTACTTTATATCAAAACTAGAAATCGTTTACCTATCAAGTAGGGACCAAATAACATATTTCCCTAGTTGAGGTAGGAGTTAAAAAGGATTTAGCTATGATAAATGTTTAAGACACAATAAACATAGGTGATATAAAGCATACATAATACAGATCATATTATATACCTGTATGAGGCAACTTCTGGTGATTAGTTCTTATAACTGAGGTAAAAAAAAACTAAGAATAGGCTGTAACAACTGTTAAACACACAAAAAGAACTTTACAGGTTATATAAAACATACATGATACATAAGATATAGTATGTGAGGTAAATACTGGCGATCAATTCAGCTTATTGGAAGCAATTTGGAGGACATTAATTTCATTCTATTTGTTTTGGAGACAAAAGTCTCTGGAATTTACAGCTGCAGAAAGGAGGTGTCCCTGGTTTAAGGTTTGTGGTGATTCAGGGCCATGGGAATGCCTTAGCACCCTTCATTTCCTGATAAGGGTATGATTTTATGCATTAGGGTCACCACAGGGTTTCTTGGCCATTTGCTCTTAATTTTGGGGGAACAAAGAGAATCTTTTCGTGCTGTCCTGGCATCGCTGGTGTGAGATTAGACAGGCACAGAAAAGGGAGAGGAGGTGACATCTCCTTTAGCCATCTTGGAACAATGAATGTGTTTTATGAATTACTAATGGTGCGAGGGGGAATCGTCCTGAACTGTGGAATACAGTGTTGTGTTTATTAAATGGATTAGAGCGTTGACTTCGGTTCTCCAAGTCATCAAGTTTATCCATCGGGTAAATGTTGTTCTGCTCCAGCTGTTGAACACTGTGTGACACACTCCTGCACATTGTCTTCATTAGCCCCCAGAGCGCTGCTATAGCAAATTGAATTGTTCTCCCAAAGTATCTAACGAGTTTTGAATGATGCCCAGACTGCTTTGAATAGGATCAACTTTTTAATCAAAATGCGTCAGCATTTCAGTCTTGATATGTTGAACGGCGTCTCACAATGTTTGTAGTGAGATGTGACGCTCCTCCGTTGTAGCAAACATGCGAAAGAATAAACAAATCACATAGCTATTTAGAATAAATTAGTTGATGCCTAACTTAATAAGAGTCGGTTTAGGTCAAAAGCATATAGATCAGGATAAAGGAGAATTAACAAGCCTATATGACGCTTTTCCACTAAACGGTACCAGTTAGACTCGACTCGGCTCGCCTTTGTTTGGTTTTCCCACTGTGTTAAAGTTGTACCTGTACCTGCTTTTGGATATTTTTTTTGTACCACATCCTGCGAGGTTCTGAGCAAGCTAAGGCGATACTAAAATGTCACATGTAAACAATGCCGACTGCTAATTGGTCAGAGAGAATCGTCACCATTCACTGCGTCATGCGCCAGATGGAGTATCCAGATGTTTGGCCAGAGATAGTCACTAAACTTACTACTATTATTATGGCCGTGGTCAAATGAGGAGGTGCAGACTTTGCTTTGTTTGGTTGCCAAAGAGTGGATCCAGCGAGGGCTTGATGGGGCAACAAGGAACGAAAGGCACCGCTATGATGACCTGGTACTATTTGTGTCTGGAATGGAAAACGGAGCAAAAAGCGAGCTGAGTCGAGCTGAGTCAAGTCGAAGCTGGTACTGGTAATGGAAAAGCGCCATATGATAAGAGAGACATGCAGACGTGAACCTGAGACACGTTCACTCACACTGCAACTATTTTTAAAAGAGTTATAGTAAACAATGAAGATCCTCATGTGTCTCTTAAAGTTTCCATTATCCATAAAGCTCTTCCTGAATTGATCACATGTGTAAGGTTTCTCTCTGGTTCTCCCATCAGGTCTAAAAGAAACAAAGTCATGTGACATTTCAAATGAGAGAAACAATGTGAAATAAAAAGATCAAGTCAAGATCACTGATGAGTTCAATCTGGTTTGAGGAAGGTTCAAATTCACATTTAGGAAACAGGACATTTGTATGTTCTTGGAATGTTACAAATCAACAATCTTAGAATTTTGAAGTTAAATTGAAATTGTTGAAAGTACGTTTGAGGAACATTATACCTTTTAAAATACATTTCTGTAACTTCAAGAAAACTGGAAATAATTTACGTTCCCAGAACCAACATTCTGAATATTTGGAGAACGTTCTTATTACAAAAAAGTCTGTAAGCTGGGGAACTACTTACCATGACTGCTGTGATGTGGTTTCTCCACTGCATGGATCTTCATGTGTTGTTTCAGGTGAGTTTTAATTGGGAAACTCTTTCCACACTGATCACACGTGTGCGGCTTTTCTCTGCTGTGGATCTTCTCATGTGTTTTCAGATATGATGATCGACAAAATACCTTGTCACAGTGTGAACACTTGTAAGGTTTTTCTCCAGTGTGGATCCTCTCATGTGTTTTCAGATATGATGAATCACTGAATCTCTTGTCACAGTGTGAACACTTGTAAGGTTTTTCTCCAGTGTGGATCTTCTCATGTGTTTTCAGATATGATGATCGACTAAATACCTTGTCACAGTGTGAACACTTGTAAGGTTTTTCTCCAGTGTGGATCCTCTCATGTGTTTTCAGATATGATGAATCACTGAATCTCTTGTCACAGTGTGAACACTTGTAAGGTTTTTCTCCAGTGTGGATCATCTCATGTGTTTTCAGATTTGCTGAGTGACTGAATCTCTTGTCACAGTGTGAACACTTGTAAGGTTTTTCTCCAGTGTGGATCCTCTCATGTGTTTTCAGATATGATGAATCACTGAATCTCTTGTCACAGTGTGAACACTTGTAAGGTTTTTCTCCAGTGTGGATCCTCTCATGTGTTTTCAGAGTTGATGACTGACTGAATCTCTTGTCACAGTGTGAACACTTGTAAGGTTTTTCTCCAGTGTGGATCTTCTCATGTGTTTTCAGATATGATGATCGACTAAATACCTTGTCACAGTGTGAACACTTGTAAGGTTTTTCTCCAGTGTGGATCATCTCATGTGTTTTCAGATTTGATGACAGACTAAATCCCTTGTCACAGTGTGAACACTTGTAAGGTTTTTCTCCAGTGTGGATCATCTCATGTGTTTTCAGATATGATGACTGACTGAATCTCTTGTCACAGTGTGAACACTTGTAAGGTTTTTCTCCAGTGTGGATCTTCTCATGTGTTTTCAGTTTTGATGACAGACTAAATCCCTTGTCGCAGTGTGAACACTTGTAAGGTTTTTCTCCAGTGTGGATCATCTCATGTGTTTTCAGATATGATGACTGACTGAATCTCTTGTCACAGTGTGAACACTTGTAAGGTTTTTCTCCAGTGTGGATCATCTCATGTTTTTTCAGATTTGCTGACTGACTGAATCTCTTGTCACAGTGTGAACACTTGTAAGATTCTTCTCCACTGTGGATCTTCTCGTGTTTTTTCAGATAAAATGACTGACGGAATCTCTTGTCGCAGTTTGAACACTTGTAAGGTTTTTCTCCAGTGTGAATTCTCTGGTGCTGTTTTAAATGGCTTGCTAAAGAAAAAGTCTTCTCACACTCAAAGCACATGTACTCTCTCACACCAGTGTGAGTTTTCTGATGTGCAAGTAAATATTGCGGCAGTGAAAAACTCTTTCCACACACAGAACATGAATGTGGCTTCTCCTTCGTATGAACGGTCAGGTGTTTCTTCAGGTTCGATACCCAATTAAATGTTTTGCTGCAATGATCACATGAGAACGGCTTCTCTCCAGTGTGGATCATCATGTGAACATTAAGAGATGATGATTGACGGAAACTCTTTCCACACTGATCACATGAGAACGGCTTCTCTCCAGTGTGGATCATCATGTGAACATTAAGAGATGATAATTGACGGAAACTCTTTCCACACTGATCACATGTGAACGGCCTCTCTCCAGTGTGGATCATCATGTGAACATTAAGAGATGATGATTGACGGAAACTCTTTCCACACTGATCACATGAGAACGGCTTCTCTCCAGTGTGGATCATCATGTGAACATTAAGAGATGATGATTGACGGAAACTCTTTCCACACTGATCACATGAGAACGGCCTCTCTCCAGTGTGGATCCTCATGTGAATCTCAAGATATTGTTTGGTTGTTAAACTCTTTCCACACTGATTGCAGGTGAAAGATTTCTTGGCTCTTCTTTTCTTTAAAAATGTATTTTTAGTCTTTGAGCGACTAGAGAGTTTTCCTCCAGGTAGGACATGATGTTCCTCCTTCACTTCACTCAGTTCTTCTCTCTCCTCCTTCACTTCATTCAGTTCTTCTCTCTCCTCCTTCACTTCACTTAGTTCTTCTCTCTCCTCCTTCACTTCTCTCAGTTCTTCTCTCTCCTCGCTCTCCTCCATCGGGTCTGACATGAAAGAATTTTGATTGTCAGTACAAAAAAAAGGTTAACAAAAGTAATATGACGTTAAAGGACATAAAAAGAGCTCTGATTTAATAACAAATAGTCATTTCCATAAATGAGGTACACTGATCTTTATTTAACTTAAAACCTTTTAATTATTACAGTCCAGTCACACTAGAACTTTAATTCCATTGACTCAGAAACACAAGAGGAATGGCAATTATTGGTCATTTATATAATAATTTAAGTCATTTTTAATTATTCTATTTAACTCTTTACATTATATTTTACTGATTCATTTGGATTCCAGTGTCACTTGGTGTTTCACCCCGGCCAATAATGCTGATCTCACGGTCACAAACTCATAAGATTATTAGTCAAAGGTTATGACTACTGGGCGGTAAATTTAGTTTTCTTTAACTTGAAATATCATAAATAGATGCTTACTATTGTACATTTGAGTGTATCACAGTTTTTCTCAATTGCTTGAACACTATAACCAGGCCTTTGAACAAAAATTCCAAAAACATAACAGCGTTTATCAAAATTTTCACAAACTATAAACACTCATACCAGTGCGCTGCTGAAACAGCTGCTGTATCTATTCAGTGGCCATGAGCGCTATGTAGACTGTGTAGGAAGCGGACTGCTATTAAATACATACCCATCTCACACTAATAGTAACAGCTTTAAAACACAACAATAAATAACTGACAAAACTAACTCTTTAAAGGAGAACTCCGGTGCAAAATGAACCTTTGGTCTAATAAAACATTGGCATCTAGTCAACCGTTCTCTGAGATTTGATTAGCGTATAATGCTAGTGCTGGGTAACGGGGTAGCACTGGGTAACGCTAGTACTGGGTAGTAGTGGGTTTCCCCATACTGCCTTATCGCAGCGCAATTTTATTCATGCTGAAAGGCAGTCTGGATACCATGGCCAGATTTTCACCTCATTTAGGGAACCAACAACAGAACTGGGAGGGAGCAGCAAGTCGATGACGACATCTATCCCTCACACCGACACAGTTTGTTTATATCTATGGATTCAACATGGCAGCAGACGCGAAGCTCCCTTTGATGCAGCATTAGATATTGTTTTAAGTAGTTTAGAATGCAAGTTTATTTTGAAAAAAGAGCAGCTTTTGGCGTTAAACTTCCTGAGACCCCAGTCGTTGTTGTTGTCTCGCCATTAATCGCCCTAATGGAGGACCGAGTACAGGAGGCGGTCAACCTTGGAATATCTGCCGCTCAGCTGTGTCCAGAGAAAGAAAATGCGATAAAGAATTGTCGATACCAACTTCTGTTCGGCGGTCCCAAAGGCCTGGATGAGCGCAAAGTGGCAAGACATGTTAGCCACGGAGTTGTATAGTACCAACCTGCTAGGCATCGTCGTCGACGAAGTCCATTTTAAGTGTTTTTTATTAATATCATATTGTCATCATGCCTGTAGACTACCTACTGTGGTTGTCACAGTGCCACCAAGTTGTGTTGCTTTACAATATCAATATACAGCTACCGCTTTAGTAGCATAACTTTCAGCTGTACACATACCCTATTAAAGTTGTTGACTTTAAATTTAATTTTTATTGTTTTAACTTGTGAAGTACAAGCGCAAACAATTTCCAATGCAAATAACAACTCAAAATAGCCCCACACTAACACAGTAATGTAATGAGGGTCCATACATGCAAAACAAAGCATTGAGAACTTTGTAAGTGTACAGACCGTTTAATAAAAGATACTTTATAAAGACAGTTCACTTCGTGTATACAAGCGGCACCATCTTAGGAAAACAGTCTCGACTAGTCAAACTTCTGAACTGTATGAATGGCGTTCGGACATTCGACTATCGAGACTATTTTCTAAGACGGCTCCTGTCTGTATACACAAAGTGAACTGTCTTTATAAAGTATCTTCTTATTAAACGGTCTGTACACTTACAAAGTTCTCAATGCTTCGTTTTGCATGCAGGGACCCTCATTATGTTACTGTGTTAGTGTGGAGCTGTTTTGAGCCTTGTTAGTGGTATAAACTAGCGATTTCTTTTTATTTAGTAAATGCCCCTAGTACTAGCATTATACGCTAAACAATTTTTAGAGATAAAACTCTTTACATTCAATTATTATTATGAATAAATCAAAAGAAGGGCTGTACAAACTAACAGATACAGATACTTACTAGTGCCTATGAATATTAAAGCTCAGAAAGTGTAAGGCTGAAATAACCTCAGATACTTTGATCTTCTGAGATACATGAACATGAATGTTCTCCAGCATCATGAATGAATGAAGAATAAACACCAACCTCTTTGTTCTTCAGGATCTTCAGTGTGTTTCATTCTGCAGGGTTCTGGATCACTCATGTTCTCACTGTCCTCTTTAATAAACTCAGTCTTTACAGATTTCAGCTCTTCCTGATGCTCTGATGCTCGTCTTCACTTGTAGCTGATGGGAATTTACAGCGTTTATTGGGGAATTGCAGTAGGAGGAGCTTCACTGATGATGTAATTACTGTGGGAGGAGCTGATATGCCCAAATCAAAATTATATATCACTTACTGAGTTTGTTTTAATAGTGTCAAAGACCAGAAGTTTAATTTTAGAGTGATATAAAATGTATTTATTTATATAGAAAACCCACTAAATGCAAGTGTAATGTTTGAAACAACTTTTGTGAAAACAAAATGCCAGAAAAATAGGTGAAATAATGTTGGATTCATTCTGCATAACATATATATGTAAAAATGAAACAACATACAGTAACTATTTTTTAAGTATAATTACTTTTTTTAGAAACTTATAAAAGAATAAGAGATCATACTATATGTAATTATTTTTAAATGATGAAACTTCTAGCTGACAAATATAAGTGGTTTTTGAAGGATAGTGGCAAAAGTATTATACTGAAAATTAATAAGTATGTTAGAGCTGCACCATGATTCTAATATACAGTTTTTGAATGTCTTCAAATGATTATTCTTCTAAATATGTCTGGAAATAAAATAAAACTACTCTGCACATTTAAGCACACACACACACACGCACACACACACACACACACACACACACACACGCACTAGGCCTATATTTATATAAAATGTAAATTACATTTTCAAGCTATTGTGTGTATATATTAGCCTGTCTATCGTAAAGCAATTTTTATTTCTAATTCTAACATTATTTTATTTCTTTTAAAAAAATGGCATATATCTAGAAAGTAGTAAAGAACTGCAAGAAAAACATTTAAAAGCATAAAAGACAAATAAGATATATGCTAAGCAACAAATCCCCTCTGCTGACACCAATGAAATGAGATTTAAGTGTCAATTTACAGGAGATCTGAAGACATCAGCATAATAAATGAGGTGAAAACAGGAACTATTGTCATGAAATAAAGAGTTTTCAGCAGATCTGTTAATATTGATGAGTCTCAGACTATCAACAGTCATTCAACAAGCCATTCAGCACATTATTTGAGTCAGGATACATGATAAAAGCCTGTAAAATTGCTCTACCCATGGGGACAAAAAATGCTAAGTATAGGCCTACTTACTGCCAGAACAATTTAAGTGTTAAGTTAATGATTAGCTAACTTGAAGTGTACTATTTTGGAACAACTATTTTTTTACTAAATATATTTTAGTTGTAATTAAATTGTAGTAGAGCACAACTTTAAGTGTAGCTATTTAATGTGTGTGCTAAATTGAAACAACTTGTGTATACTTTCAACTTGGTGTATACTTACTCTTATGTAAAAAGTATACTTTAAGTAATATATACTTTAAGTAAATGCCTGTAGGGACTAATTACATGCTTGATCAAAATGCAGCGCGTCATGTGAGGCCAGCGATTCCCAAACTGTGGTCAGTGAGGGTACTGCAGGTGGTCCGTGAAAAGGCAAAATAAAATATAAAATATTTTACCAAGAAATTCCCATTAAAAAAGTAAAAGAATATGTAGGCCTATATTTATATAAAATGTAAATTAAATTGTCAAGCTATTGTGTGATTACTAAAATAGGCTAGTGGTGCTCGGCCGTGACGTTCAAGCTCCGTGTCGTCAGAACCACAACACCGGATCGGTGGATAGCAACAGGTTAGGTGAGCATTTATTTAGTTGTTTGTTTTTAATATAGGTCTATATTAGACAGACGATACAAAGAGGAAGGGAAAGATGTGGAGGGTGACAAAGGAGGATATTACGTTCATATCGGGCTGGCAAATAGACTCCAATGGCTTTTCCTTTTGACAACTTTATTTTTAACCTGGAATAAACGTTAGGCCTACTGTGTTTTCTTTTAAATGTGCAAAGTTATAGGGCAGAGGCAAACATGTTCTCATTATCATATCACATGCATAGCCTTTATAGGCAGTTTAGGCCTATATGAAACAAAATGTTTATAAATGGAATGAATAAGGCCTGTTATTATTTTAATTTCCAGTTAACGTTAGTTTCTTGATCTCTGTGTTTCTGAAATGTTTTGCAGATGTGCTGTTAAGTGGACAAACTGAAGCCTACTTTTTGAGGACTTGTAGAACTCTGAAGATTAACGTTAATAATCCCTTAAAATCGCTAAAGGTTTTGAAACGCTGACTATATCCAAGTGTTCTTATTACTGTATAGATTTCATACTTCATTGCTGCACAGCACATTTCAGGAGTTGAAAAATAATTAGTTAGGCAAAAAAGTGTGAAATAGTTAATTTTTTAACTCTGACTACGGTTTGTGTTATTGGATACTCCCCGACTGTGTTGTGTTCATTCATTGGTGTTCAGGAGCGTGTTTTAACACTTACACCTGGAGTTATTTTTGAGAAGTGCAACACAACACGACCCTGCTGCTGCACAAAGGAATAATGGACTTTGTGCTTGTTACTTATGTGCTTCGTCGTGAGGTAGGTAAAAGTGTATATAAAACTATTTAAAAATGTTCTATATTTTTTCTGACAAACACGTTTGGTTATCGCGTAGCTGTTTACTAACGTCAACGACCATGAAAAACTTGCTGTTGTACGTATGTTTACTTGTTTCAAAATTTTGAAATGGCTATTTGCGTGGGGTTTTTTGTCAATGTAAACGAGATAACATTAACTGAAAATAAGTGTTTTGCCGTGAAATTGATGCATCAATGCATTACAGGCATGAAAATTGCAATGTCTAAGGTTACCTGGATAATAAGATATAGTTGAGCTGTGCAGTGTAGACCTTCAATGATTTTAATTGTAACAGCTATGTAACGTTAGGCTACGTATTAGTGGGGACCCACGATGTGCGTGATTTTCAGCGTATATATTTTTGCATTCTCAATGAATGGTGCTAGATTATAAATGCCTCATACTGTTGTTTTTGTGATCTTCAGATGTGACTGCCCAGCAGCAAGCGGTTGATAGTTACTCCTCCTAAGAACCAAATGGATTTGCTCAAATAAAGGCAGTAAATCAAGAGTATGGTGTCGAGTGTAGTTATTTCCACTCAAAACATTTTATTGTGTTAAATAAATATTAACTCTAAGAAGTGTACTAAATATTTTTTTAAGTGTTACTTTTTAACACTAGTAATGAGTTAATATAATTAATTTTAGAGTTAAGGCCCTTTCTCACCGGACACGTAACGAAAAGCGAAATGAAAAAGCGAATAGTTCGTGTGAGATTAGTTTCGTCGTCAAAACCATTAACATCAGCCGTACGCGAATCTGACGGTTTCAGAGCTTCAACATTCCAAAACATTTGCGCCAAGGGTGACCACCTGCCTATTGCTCTGTTGCAGGAAAGCAGACCTGACTTTCAGACCAGAAAACGTACTATATACTTATTATTATAGCCTACTGGGTGAATTTATATAGATTTTATATTCAGATGCCTTTTTGCAGTGATGTTAACATGATGCTGTAATAGGCTTCATTAAAAAAAAAATCCCAATCGCTAAATAACACATTTCCAAACAAGCACATCCATTAGGAAAGATTAAAGATGAATGCGTTCTTACCGGATTCGATCAGTGCATCTTGAATTTATATTGTTTGTCTGATCTGGCAGCTTCGATAGGGTCTTCTCATTAATTATGGACATATGTCATAAACATTTGCAGAAACACGATGGAGTCTGCCTTTGTAGTTGTTATGCTTGAAGTTCACGCAAGCGTTTCTGTTTTCACAATATAGAACAAATAAATGGAAAGAAAAAAAGACACAAGAGAGGGGTACATAACTTGTCAGAAAATATTACTTATCAAACGAAAAGATTTAAAGACTTACATATTTCAATTGTTTTTAAACCCTTCTTGGTACATGAGTTAGAGATAAGCCCAAAGTAATGTTGTTGCAAGCATTTCTAGCTAAGACATATGGCGACGTACACAGTGACGTAACGACGTCGTTCCTTGGGCGCTCTAGTCAGTGGAAAAACAAACAGGTTCTGAAGCGGTTCGCAAGTTGAACCAACTCCGAACCAACTCCGAAACCAACTTTGAACCAACTTTGAACCAGCACCAGTTCCGAACCAGTTCTTTTTATGGTGGAAAAGGGGTATTTTTAAAGAGCTCCACAGTTGCGCGGTTCATTGTCCACGCAGCATTTATCAGAGCAAACATTCTTTCCACTAATTTTTTTATTGTAGAATTGTAGTTTAAAGGACGATTAAATAAAAGGATGCAGACAAAAATTAAGCGTATGGCAGTCTGCTTAAGGTGAGCCATCCCATTCATCAGGGGCTACGTTTGCATGCAATCAAATAAACACTTTTAGTAAACGGATTGAAGGCTCAAATGGACTGAAAAGGCTTGTAAACACCCGGTTGGGCTTGATACGAACGGATGAGCACAACGTCCCACCAGTCCTTGTTTCAGATTTTCATTCACAGACGACTCTGACACACAAGCAATCAGAAGATCTGTCATTGTTGCGGTCACGTCACCTTTGTTTCCTTGTATATGATTGGCTGAAGCCTTTTCTTTCGCCTCAAAAGTAAAAAAAATATATCGACATCGAAGCGAAAAAAATAAAAGTCGTTTTTTCGCTGCAGCACATTCGCATTCAGTGTGGAAGCACTCGTTATACAAACAGCTGATCAAAAAATAAAACCATCGCGCAAAATATTAGTGCGTCAAAATCGCGTCCAGTGAAAGGACCTTTACATTTCCTCTCTGTAGGATTAGTATTTTAACTCCATAAAGAGTTGCATTTTAACTCTGGAAAAGTGTTAAAAATTCAACTCCAAAAGCAGAGTTATTTTAACTCTGTGCTGGAGTCTATTTGATGGTCTCACATGTACACTCAGATTGAGTTGATTTTAACTAACAGGGAGTTTTTTCCAAAAAAACTAATTTGCTGTGTATGGAAATAAGCCTGTTGTTCAAATGAACCTGATTATAATATGTAATAATAAATAATATAATATGTAATATCATAATATGTTTATTATGAAGTGGTCCGTGAAAATTCTTAATTACAAATAGTGGTCCACACACACAAAAAGTTTGAAAACCCCTGGTGTAGGCTACACTCAACATTTGTGTGGTGTCCTCCACTTTCTTTCCTCCACCAGTGTTCGTATTCTTACACAACTGGAAATAGCTTGAATCAACCAAAATCCATCTTTTAAAATAAGGATACATAATTTTTCTTGGTTTGTTGTTTTCCATTTAATTATTTGTATTTTCAACAACTGCTTGTCAGAAAAATACCATAAAAGATAGGCCAAATCAGTCTTTATGCGTGTTAATATCAGTTTTGACAAGTTAGATCCAAATAACTATATGAAACCCATCTCCACAGAAAATTTCATTAATGATATCTTGAATCTTGAAACGATTATGAGCATTTTTGTGGAAAAAAAACCAACTTGTTTTCGGTTACACTGAATTCTATTGTTTTCACCTTAGAAATGAGACAATAATAGGCGCTGATTACTGAACTATAAAATGTTGTAACTTTCATCATACTTGACATATTTGCTTTTTTTTAAAAGGGGGTACCCAGGTCTTTCCACATTTGCTATCCATTTTCTATTTGTTGAGTTTTATTTTTTTGTCCACATACCTACTATGTATAAAAAGTGCCAGTAAAAAAAAAAAAAAAAAAAAAAAAAAAAAAGCTAATGAATAAGTGGGGTACGGGACGGGTTAACATTAGTTAAAAACTCTTTTCCGTTCATTAGTTAAATACTGATACCGATAATGTTCTGGGAGACCATTGCTACTATGGTAACGAACTACACTTTTACATGCCTCTGATTGACATAAATCATGCAATCTTATTTCACTGTTGTTGAGTTTTTTTCAGCTTTGTACAACATTTGCTTCATATATTTACTGTAGTTCATCTGTATTGTTAAAGAAGGCAAGCTTTATCATTTAATTGAGCTGTGAATGCGTTTTAGACACTTACATTGTTCTTGCTCCGTCAGTGCAATAACTCCGTCCATGTTATGAGCCGAGTTTTTTATTTACTTTAACTGCTGGTATTATCAATGGGATTACGTATTTCAGGTGTTGCTATTCATATTTAAAATCCGAATATTAGCATAGCTCACTTACATTCAATGAAATATTGAAACGTTAGCGATACTGATACAAAACACGAGCGCCAGTGATTGAATGTCAACAACGCGCGGTTTGAACGTTCCCGCCCCCAACCGAACAGAAAGTTTTGATTGGTTTTGCATCGAAGTCAGACCTGTCTGTTATTGGCTGAAGTGCTTCAGATCTGTCTGTTATTGGCTGAAGTGGTTCAGATCTGTCTGTTATTGGCTAAAGTGCTTCAGATCCGTCTGTTATTGGCTAAAGTGCTTCAGATCCGTCTGTTATTGGCTGAAGTGTTTCAGATCCGTCTGTTATTGGCTAAAGCGCAGTGCTCCACCGCAGTAGTTATGAAAAGTGTCTGTCAAATGTCAGTTTGCCCTGTTTCTTTCGTCCGCACCTTTGTCAAAAGTGCTTCCATACTTTGTACTTTTGGTGAAAAATAAATGTAGCGAAGTTGAATACTTTATTTTTATTCTACTCAAGTAAGAGTAAAAGTACCGCATTTTAATTATACTCAAAAGAAAGTAGAAAAAGGAAACATCAAGTACTGTAACGAAAGTATTTGTAATTAATTACTTTCCACCTCTGTTTATAATGATATATTGTTTTATGACAATATGTGTGGTGTGCAAATATCAAGTATTTATCATCAAACTATATTTTACTCTCGTCTGCCAGCAGACCTAACGTTAACGTATAAAACAGAAGAACTCCACAAACTGCAGACCAACAATCCACGTGCAATTTCACTTTATTTCCGTATTTGGAAGACCAATTTTCTTAGAATGGGTAAGCAATTATTTCAAATTAAATGTTGATGCAAAATGTATTCATCAGATTAACTTTTGGTTGATATTTGGAGATGCTTTAATGTTTAAATGGATTGATTTTTTGTTTGCCAATTGTGTTTGCTAGGAGCATTTCTATGA
Organism: Hybognathus amarus; assembly: GCA_030378365.1. NCBI lineage: Eukaryota > Metazoa > Chordata > Actinopteri > Cypriniformes > Leuciscidae > Hybognathus > Hybognathus amarus. The sequence goes on along the minus strand of JAQIUQ010001070.1, from coordinate 481,271 downwards.
TGCACCAAGTGGCTAAGGGTGCCAGGCTTGGTGTTTAAAGACTGTACAGACTAGAACCTGGTTATGTTAAGATATGGAGGATCAAACCTGCAGAAATTAAAAAATGAATAAAAAAATTTAATAAATGGATAAATAAATATGATAAATTTTTAAATAAATGTGAAAAATGGATAAAAAAATGATAATAGAAAAAATAAATAAAGGAATAAACGACTTGATAAAATAAAGGATTCATTTTCTAAACAAATTCTTTTTTGTATTTTTTTTATACATTTTTAAATAAATTCAAAAATCGTTTTGACTTAATTATTTAATTTATTTATTTAATTATTCATTGATTTATTTTTATATTTGTAGATTTATTCTTACATTTATTGTTTATATTAATTAATTTATGACATGTATTTATTACATCCACATGTATTTATTTTTTTATTTATTTATTGTTTCATTTACTTTTACATTTCCGTGTGTAACATGGAAATGAGGAAGGTGGTCCGTTGTAGCTTCAGTGCATCATTGGTTGAGAGCTCACGAACAGAATCGTCAGGGCACGTTCAAGATCACAACGGTGCGCAACGTTTTGCTACGGTTTCCGGGTCTAACGTCATGTTTCCTGGAAAACGGTGTGCAACGGGGTTTGAGATATGTTTCTCTTGTTTGGTGGGTGTCAGAACTGACATCCAATCAGCAGAAATGGCTATTTAAAGCACACGGTATTAAAGTGAACTCGCACAATGGCTTCAAAGAAGGTATTTTACAAATGTGTTTGATGCAGCTCGGTCTATGCTACAACTGAGGATAGAAGACATGTTTGCTCGGAAGTTTTATTGTAACAATATATCAACATAATGATGTAGTTGTTAATATTTTTAGCTTAATTAGTGTATGACGTTTGGTATAGAAATAAACATTGGCAATTAAGTGACTTTCCTAAAAGTGAGAAAGAAAATACAGTGTATTAAAACAGTATTAAAGAGGCTACATGCGTTTTCCTGAAAATTTAAACTCTGACCTACACCATGTGGCCCAAAAAGCAGAACTGCTCTCCCTTTCTGCCCGCCGCGCGCACCGGACGTGCACAGTGCACACGTCATCCGCTGACATGGAGGTCAGCATTCATGTTTGACAGAGGTAAGAACAGTCAAATACATATATTGTTTGAGATAAGTGTTCTGCTTGCGACTCTGAGTGTAGGCTACTTGCTGACTAGCGGTGTTAGCAGAGTGATCGGAAACGTCATAACATGGAACGCGTTCTACCGTCACATCTGCAGACAAACGTGGGAAAATTCTTGACCCCAAAAAGAAAATATTAAAATAGGATACAGGCGAATAGATGCACCCACTGTGCACGGACAAGGTGTCAGTATGCTCATCAGGAGATGTTTGATTCATAAATGGTAAAATAAAACGGATTTTGTTAAGTTTATTTTGGGAAAGAGTTCCATATAGCCTCTTTAACTACAAATAAAGTCAGTATTTGAGGCCAAATAGATGTGTTTTAGTCTGACTTATGTAAATATGTGCTTCCATTTCAGTTTCAGCTATCCCTTTGGGACAGGCTACTGCATCAATTGGGTCTCATCTTCCACTGGGCCTACACATTGCTCCTGCACCACAGAAGTTGCCTCCAGCACCACAGATGATGGCTCCAAGTGATAAAGGTATGTAATAAAGCAGCTTTTTGGAATGTTGTTGTTTAAAAGCAAGGTTTTCTTGACCACATTTGGATTATTAAGTTTAATCTTTACTGTTAAAGGGATACTTAAGCCAACAATTTTTACTTTTTTTGTAAACCTGTATAAACTTCTGCCAAACACAAATAAATAATAATAAGAATGCTTGTAACAGATGGGCACCATTGTCTTGGCACCGTTTTCACCAGCAAACAGTTTGGGGCACCTTCTATGGTTTGACACCTTCTATGTCTGTTGCATTTGGCTTGCTGGGTTGGGGACATCCAATTTAAAGGAATCAATCAACAATACTGTTGATCAGCCTTACCAAATGTGGACGTTACTGAATTTATTTATTTTTTTCCACTAGAAACAAACCTTTTTGTATTAATTTAATTTAATACTGTGAAACTGCTTTGATACAATCTGCATTGTGAAAAGCGATATCCACCTTTTTCTGCTCTAAACAATGCGCGCAGCCATGACGATGACTCGGTTGTCAACTCCCGGTTTCGAGTCTGGTCTATGCTTTTTTTGCCATGTGTTTTAGATTGTGTCATACCCACATCGCTAAACTAAATAAAAAAATAAAAATAAAAAAAAACATTCATCAAATGTGATCTGATCGTCTTTCTTTGCTTCATAACTTCCAAAGGATAGCTGATGCATGAACATCCGACCGTTTCTATCACTCCGACTGCTGCAGAATAACAGTAGGCTACTATAAGGTTAGGCTGGTTAACCCTTTGACTCTTGTCTACCTCTTGCTTTCAAAGATGCATAGTCTAGCTGTATATTTTTGGTTAGGCTATATATTTCTGGTTGAGGTTAGGTATTCACCGGGTTTTATTCATGAGACCAAAGTCCAGTTTGTGCGCTGCCGCCTCCGTCATGATCATCTATTGTTTACTATATACTTCTTATTTATTATAACAAGGCAATAGGTTGATGAAACATTGATTGAAATTAAGATACAATTAGTGAAAAAAAAACAAAATTCACCTTAAAGAAAGGTTTCTTTGTGGTTTTTCTTTAAGATCTCTGTTAAAGTTTTAAAGTCGCTTTCAGTATGGTCATGCCCGTGAATATAAAATGCATGTGTAGATACAATTTATCATTCTAGATGAGTGGTCTGGAGTGCTAGCATTCTATGTAAACAAATACTTCAACAGGAAGTAGAAAACCATCCAGTCAGTTGAACCCGCTATGAATCATGGGAAATAGAAGGGGCGCAGAAAAAGGTGGATACAAATATACGTGACTTGACCTGACTTCTATAGTAGGACAAAATAATATGGTTCTCAGTGGAGGTTGGTTACAAATATTATTTTAAAAACATTCCTTTAAAAAAATAGTACTGCATGTCATTAATAATTTTACATACAATTTTAACAGAAGTTGTCTGGAGCTTTAAAAACTGATTCTCTCACTAACCTAGCAGGCAGTCGTGATGTGAACAGTCTCAGGCTTGGCGTGGCTGATGTGATGAGGCTCTGGAAGCTCCACTGAGACGTGACGAGATTCTGGAAGCTCTGTTGAGACGTGACGAGGCCCTGGAAGCTCTGCTGAAATGTGACGAGACTCTGGAATCTTTGCTGAGATGTGACGAGGTTCTGGAAGTTCTGCTGAGATGTGACGAGGTTCTGGAAGTTCTGCTGAGATGTGACGAGGTTCTGGAAGTTCTGCTGAGACGTGACGAGGTTCTGGAAGTTCTGTTGAGACGTGACGAGGCCGAACAGGCTCTGGCTGCCAGGGCCCTGGAACGACGGTCCTCTTGACCCTCCACACTGACTTCAGCGGGGAATCTGCCACACTGGCAACCAGTCCTAGACGACCATAGACCGATCTGGTGGCAGGCTTAATGGTTGACGTGGCGTGAAGATTTTCAGGCTGGGCGGGCGGGGCGTGAAGAGACTCAGAATCGGCAGACGTCAAACTCACAGAAAAAGTTGAGCGGCTCAGTTGCAGGGCCAGTCAATATACTGTTTTAGCTAGGGTCATGCAATGGCAAGGAAGCTTAGCGGCTCAGATAATCCTCCACAAAAAATATCATTAAGCATACCTCGTCAATGCAAGTCAGATGAACAAGCTCCAAAAAGTCCATTACATAACACTCAATCATTCGATCTCCTTGATGAAGACGCATAATTTGGGCTGTTTGGTTCATTTTGGTATCACTGCTGGATCTTGGTGTGGCGAAGTCTTCTGTTATGAACTACTCCGAGACATGGAGATGAAGATCCAAATGCAGCTTTATTGAAGAATAGTCATACAGGACAATGAAGAATAAACAGAGGAAATCCAAGAAACAGGCAGAGGTCAGGGTAGGCAGCAATAATCAGAGTCCATGACCAGCTCAAAGTCAAAAACAGAAAAACAAACACAGGAAACCGCTCAGAAATGCAGACACACAGTACAACAAGACTTCGCAATAAGTGAATGTGAAAACCAGGTATTTATGGTGTGACCTAAAAGAGATAATGAGAAACAGGTGAATGAGATGAGTGCTGATGAGTCCAGGCAGTGAGTTATGGGAAATGTAGTTTGTAGAGTTGGGGTACTCGAACTCGGACTCAGACTTCGAGTCCGAACTCGAGACCAATTTTGAATGAACTCGGACTTGTCACGCACTCGGATGAATTTGTACTCGGACTTGGCACGAACTCGGACATTTTAGACTTCGGAGAAATGTCCGAGTCCAGTCGAGTCCAGGCACTGCAGGACACATTATTCAAAAACGAAAAGAAACTTGTGTTGTGTCCGCGTTGAGCATTGTAGCCAATCACGGACATGTATATTAAGCGCATGAACGCAGTGAACAAATCAGAGGCATTTTAGAGTCAACATGCAGAGAATTCGCTCAAAATGTATGTTCAGAATCAGCACGAGCTTTATCCTTTTGCAAATCCCCTCATACAAAGTCTAGACGTGATATAAATGAGAGATTCACTGTGCAGTGCGGATAACTTCAGTGATTATGACGAGTTTTAGGGAGAGTGCAGAACGCAGTAAGTGATGGCTTAAAAGGAGCGCAATTGACAATCTAAATAATAATTTTGTTTTTCGTGCTTCTAGAGCACCAGTGGTTACGTTCACAACGTAAATCAAAAACAGTCATAAATGCATTTACATGTGGGAATGAATCCGCAAAAGTCTAGTCCTGTGAGTCATAAAATTGCGGTGATTGACAGTAACCATAGCAACATGAGAACGTGATAAACATAGCAACATTTTGGCGACGAATAATTGTATGATTTTTGTTACATTTACACTTTAGTCATAAGTTTACATACACCTTTCAGAATCTCCAAAATGTATTTTTTTCTTTTCTTTTTTATTGATAGGAAGGATCATAAAAACATTGTTTCTATTCAGTACTGCACTGAAAAAGCTTTTTCACATAACAGATGTTTAATGGCCTAGTCCACAAGACAAATTACTTGATTTTAATATTGTGTGTCATTACCTGAATTATCCACAACTGTTTTTTTTTGTAATGGATGTTCACGAGGAAAAATCCTCCTCATACACAAACATTACAAACCCTGCAAATATTTAGTGATGTTCAAGAAGGAAGCATCCGTTAAGGATGGAACTGGATGTAAATTGGTTTAAATTGTTAAAAAATGAATTAATTAATTTAGTGCTGCCCTTCAGAGGCTAAAAAAGATATTAGCATGTAAAACAAAATAATAAAAGTGTAAACATCACAATCATCTTGCTCAAAAAGTTACCCCTGGCTTTTAATGCGTCGTGTTGCATTCTTGAGCATTACCTTGCAAATTTTTATTTTTCTCTTTGCTCCTCAATATATTTTTCACTGTGTAAGAACATGTGGAGTGAGAGCGGAATGGCTTGTGGGATGTAGCAACAGTAACAAAGAGGGACGGGTCTTTGTAAAAAGTCAATTTCAAATCATTTAAATCTTTGTGGACTCGGCCGGACTCGGATGTTAAGGACTCGGACTCAGAGTCCGACTCGGCCCTCTTTGGACTCGGACTTGGACTCGATTGTTAAGGACTTGGACTCGACTCGGACTCAACTTAAGGTGGACTCGGACCCAACTCTAGTAGTTTGTAGGTGAAACATGATCGTCAGGTGTGGAGTGCCCTGTGGAATGTCAGAATCAGCACGATCTGTGATTGTAAAATTCAGTCTCTACTGTTGCTAAATAGAGGACGCGTTTGATCATAAAAATGGCTATTAAAAGCACAAAAACCTGCGTAAGAGATCCTTCACAAGGCGGCGCACGCTCCGAAATGGGCTAGAAAGAAAGAAAAGTATACTTTTGGCTTTGTGTGGGCTAAACTACAGATTAGGGTATTTTATTAATTCTGGACATAATATTTTCCCTCGGCCTACGGTAATAATACATCTACAGAATCTACAGTATAAGGCAGTAACTTGTTGTAAGCACACAGCACAAGACAATCATAAGTCAAATTAACCAAGACTTTATTAAACTATTCTAATACACACAAACTAATCTAACGAAAACATACATTCATTCAAACAGTGACAAAAAAGGTAATGTAATTAACAGAGTATGAATGGAGTCCCAAATTTCTAGCATTTCAATTTTTAGCCACTATTTCTTGACCGCAACCTGAGAGAATCAAAATACTAGTAATTCAACCTTTGTTCATTTGCTTAATAGGACTTGCACCAGTTCAGCATTACATTTGCATTTATTCATTTAGCTGACGCTTTTATCCAAAGCAACTTACAATTGCTATATATGTCAGAGGTCGCGCGCCTCTCGGAGCAACTAGGGGTTAAGTGTCTTGCTCAGTGTCTCGCAGTGGATTCGAACCTAGGTCTCTCACAACAAAGTCATGTGTCTTATCCACTGCGCCATCAACACCCCTAGAATTAGAAGATTGTGTACTTGTGTTTGGATGCTTCTGGGGCGCATGCGTTCCCTTCTGTGACAAAGTTTCTGGCGGGAAACTCTTCGGCTCTGATTGGCTGGCAGACAGTCGAAGACGTGTTCTGAGGGACAACACTCGATGGTGAATGGTTGGTTGGCTTTGCCGGGAGTCGCTTCGTGTGCCGGTTTCCTGGATTGAGGGTTGCTATGCAACAGAGTTTCCTCAGAGTCTGGAGGAGCTGCTGGAGTAACTCTGTGAGGGTTTTTTTTTTTGAAGAGCATGTAAGTGTACGCGCCGGATGATGAAAATGTCCATACAAAATCAAAGCAAGATCAAAAGTCACTGCAATTAGGCAAAAAGCAACGCAGAGCTGCTTGTCATTGGGTTATAAGCATGTCCATCCAACTTGTCCTTCCAAGTGTGTCAGGTAATTAGATATTGTCTTGGGGGAGACCTACTCCCCGTTCTATGGTTCTTGCATGTAATTGGCATACTGTTCACATGATTGTGTACTCTCAAACATCTAAGAATTTAGTAAAACACTTCAATAAGACAACATTCATAGTTTAAATACACAAGTCTACTTTATATCAAAATACTAGAAATCGTTTACCTATCAAGAAGTTACCAAAGAACATATTTCCCATAGTTGAGGTAGGAGTTAATAAGGATTTAGCGATGATAAATGTTTAAGGCACAGAATAAACATAGGTAACATAAAGCAACATAATACAGAGCATATTATATATGAGGCAACTTCTGGTGATTAGTTCTTATAACTGAGGTCAAAGAACCTAAGAATAGGCTGTAACAACTGTTAAACTCACAAAAAGAACTTAACGGGTTATATAAAACAAGTGTGAGGTAAAATGTGAGGTAAAAACTGGCGATCAATTCAGCTTATTGGAAGGTTGTTGTTGGTTGAGAAACCACGAGTGGGTTAATTTCATTCTATTGGTTTTGGAGACAAAAGTCTCTGGAATTTACAGCTGCAGAAAGGAGGTGTCCCTGGTTTAAGGTTTGTGGTGATTCAGGGCCATGGGAATGCCTTAGCACCCTTCATTTCCTGATAAGGGTATGAATTTATGCATTGGGGTCACCACAATGTTTCTTGGCCATTTGTTTTTAAATTTTGGGAACAGAGAAAATCTTTTCGTGCTGTCCTGGCATCGCTGGTGTGAGATTAGACAGGCACAGAAAAGCGAGAAGGGGTGACATCTCCTTTAGCCATCTTGGCACCATGAATGCATTTTATGACTTACTAATGGTGCGAGGGGGAATCATCCTGAACTGTGGAATACAGTGTTGTGTTTATTAAATGGATTAGAGTGTTGACTTTGGTTCTCCAAGTCATCAACTTTATCCATCAGGTAAATGTTGTCCTGCTCCAGCTGTTGAACATGTGTGACACACTCCTGCACATTGTCTTCATTAGCCCCCAAGCGCTGCTATAGCAAATTGAATTGTTCTCCCAAAGTATCTAACGAGTTTTGAATGATGCCCAGACTGCTTTGTATAGGATCAACTTTTTCATCAAAATGTGTCAGCATTTCAGTCTTGATATGTTGAGTGGCGTCCCACAATGTTTCTAATAGATGTGGCGCTCCTCCATTGTAGCAAAGATGCAAAAGAATAAACAAATCTCGAAGCTATTTAGAATAAATGAGTTGATGTTGAACTTAATAAGAGAAAAGAAACATTAAATCATGTGACATTTCAAATGAGAGAAACAATGTGAAATAAAAAGATCAAGTCAAGATCACTTATGAGTTCAATAGTCATTTTAAACCATTCAAATCTGGTTCGAGGAAGGTTCAAATTCACATTTAGGAAACTGGACATTTCTATGTTAGAATTTTGAAGTTAAATTGAAATTGTTGAAAGTACGTTTGAGGAACATTATACCTTTTAAAATACATTCCTCTAATGTCAGGAAAACTGGAAATAATTTATGTTCCCAGAACCAACATTCTGAATATTTGGAAAAAATATTTTGTTCTGAATATTTGGAGAAGGTTCTTATTTTAAAAAGTCTGTAAGCTGGGGAACTACTTACCGTGATTGCTGTGATGTGGTTTTTCCACTGTATGGATCTTCATGTGTTGTTTCAGGTGAGTTTTGATAGGGAAACTCTTTCCACACTGATCACACGTGTGCGGCTTCTCTCTGCTGTGGATCTTCTCATGTGTTTTCAGATGTGATGACTTACTGAATCTCTTGTCACAGTGTGAACACTTGTAAGGTTTTTCTCCAGAGTGAATCATCTCATGTTTTTTCAGAGATGATGACAGACTGAATCTCTTGTCACAGTGTGAACACTTGTAAGGTTTTTCTCCAGTGTGGATCTTCTCATGTATTTTCAGATATGATGACACAATGAATCTCTTGTCACAGTGTGAACACTTGTAAGGTTTTTCTCCAGTGTGGATCTTCTCATGTTTTTTCAGATATGATGACTGACTGAATCTCTTGTCACAGTGTGAACACTTGTAAGGTTTTTCTCCAGTGTGGATCCTCTCATGTGTTTTCAGATGTGATGACTGATTGAATCTCTTGTCACAGTGTGAACACTTGTAAGGTTTTTCTCCAGTGTGGATCTTCTCATGTTTTTTCAGATATGATGACATGACTGAATCTCTTGTCACAGTGTGAACACTTGTAAGGTTTTTCTCCAGTGTGGATCCTCTCGTGTGCTTTCAGATGATGATGACTGATTGAATCTCTTGTCACAGTGTGAACACTTGTAAGGTTTTTCTCCAGTGTGGATCATCTCATGTTTTTTCAGATATGATGACTCACTGAATCTCTTGTCACAGTGTGAACACTTGTAAGGTTTTTCTCCAGTGTGGATCTTTTCATGTATTTTCAGATATGATGACTCACTGAATCTCTTGTCACAGTGTGAACACTTGTAAGGTTTTTCTCCAGTGTGAATCATCTCATGTGTTTTCAGATATGATGACTCACTGAATCTCATGTCACAGTGTGAACACTTGTAAGGTTTTTCTCCAGTGTGGATCCTCTCGTGTGCTTTCAGATATGATGACAGACTGAATCTCTTGTCACAGTGTGAACACTTGTAAGGTTTTTCTCCAGTGTGGATCTTCTCATGTGTTTTCAGATATGATGACTCACTGAATCTCTTGTCACAGTGTGAACACTTGTAAGGTTTTTCTCCAGTGTGGATCCTCTCATGTGTTTTCAGATATGATGACTGACTGAATTTCTTATCACAGTGTGAACACTTGTAAGGTTTTTCTCCAGTGTGGATCTTCTCGTGTGTTTTCAGAGCTGATGGCTGACGGAATCTCTTGTCACAGTGTGAACACTTGTAAGGTTTTTCTCCAGTGTGGATCATCTCATGTGTTTTCAGATATGATGACAGACTGAATCTCTTGTCACAGTGTGAACACTTGTAAGGTTTTTCTCCAGTGTGGATCTTCTCGTGTTTTCTCAGAGTTGATAACTGACGGAATTTCTTGTCACAGTGTGAACACTTGTAAGGTTTTTCTCCAGTGTGAATCCTCTGGTGCTGTTTTAAATGGCTTGCTAAAGAAAAAGTCTTCTCACACTCAACGCACATGTACTCTTTTACACCAGTGTGTCTTTTCTGATGTGTATGTAAATTACACACCAGTGAAAAACTCTTTCCACACACAGAACATGAATGTGGCTTCTCCTTCGTATGAACTCTCAGATGTTTCTTCAGGTTTGATGCCCAATGAAATGTTTGATCACACTGATCACATGTGAACGGCTTCTCTCCGGTGTGGATCATCATGTGAGTCTCAAGAAATTGTTTGGTTGTGAAACTCTTTCCACACTGAGTGCAGGTGCAAGATTTTTTGGCTCTTCTTTTCTTTAAACATTTATTTTTAGTCTTTGAGCGACTAGAGGGTTTTCCTCCAGGTAGGACATGATGTTCCTCCTTCACTTCTCTCTCCTCCTCCACTTCTCTCAGTTCTTCTCTTCTCCTCCTTGACTTCAATCAGTTCTTCTTTCTCCTCCTTCACTTCACTCAGTTCTTCTCTCTCCTCCTTCACTTCTCTCAGTTCTTCTCTCTCCTCCTTCACTTCAATCAGTTCTTCTCTCTCCTCCTTCACTTCTCTCAGTTCTTCTCTCTCCTCCTTCACTTCACTCAGTTCTTCTCTCTCCTCCTTCACTTCAATCAGTTCTTCTCTCTCCTCCTTCACTTCAATCAGTTCTTCTCTCTCCTCCTTGACTTCAATCAGTTCTTCTCTCTCCTCCTTCACTTCACTCAGTTCTTCTCTCTCCTCCTTGACTTCAATCAGTTCTTCTCTCTCCTCCTTCACTTCTCTCAGTTCTTCTCTCTCCTCCTTCACTTCTCTCAGTTCTTCTCTCTCCTCCTTCACTTCACTCAGTTCTTCTCTCTCCTCGCTCTCCTCCATCGGGTCTGACATGAAAGAATTTTGATTGTCAGTACAAAAAAAAAGGTTAACAAAAGTAATATGACGTTAAAGGACATAAAAAGAGCTCCGATTTAATAACAAATAGTCATTTTCAAAAATGAGGTACACTGATCTTTTATTATTTTTAAAATGTTATAGACACAAATCCCATGTTTCTGTAAGAACTGTTAAATACATTTGATCAAATGACAATTATCTAATGTAATATTTGCATTATAGCATATACAATAGTGTCATAATGTTGATACCAATGTTTAGATTGATATTTAATTTATTTAACTTAAAACCTTTTAATTATTACAGTCCAGTCACACTAGAACTTTAATTCCATTGACTCAGAAACACAAGTGGAACGGCAACTATTGGTCATTTATATAATAGTTTAAGTCATTTTTAGTGGTGCTTGCTGAAAGCAAGGCAACACTATTACTATTGTGTTTTTTAAGTCAGCCAAAAAGTTTGACGCGCTACTCCTCCTGCAGCTTTTGTCACAGACCCATGAATGAGGCATCAAATCGTGCGGATCATTCAGGAATGGTATGCTATGACTTTTCTAAGCGATCGGGGTGACGATGTTCGCCCCAGGGGCGAACAAATTTCCAAAAAATCCTATAGACTTAACATTGGGACAAACTTTGATGAGTCATAGCTCAGAGCGAGGATTTCACAGAAGCCTGCTTTACCACATTTGAAGAGGCTGACAGCTCTGTAAGAACATACCTCACAATACCTCACAGTAAAAGTTGCACCCCTGGGGGGCAGGAGCTGCCCAAATTTTCCCCATTGACAACAATGTTATGAAAATGTTCTAGTATAGTATTTTACTACTTCAGGAATAAGTTTGGCGCACTCCTCCGTCCACAGCTTTTGTCACAGACCCATGAATGAGGCGTCAAATCGGTGCGGCCAATAGGTGGTTTGCAGTCACGTGATTGTGTTTACGCGCGGACTGCAGATGGAGGGCAAGGAGTGAAGAGCGCAATGGACGAGATGGAGGAAAATCCGTACTGTACTACTTTAGACGCTCTTACAAGAGAAATATACACTCACCGGCCACTTTATTAGGTACACCTGTCCAACTGCTCGTTAACACTTAATTTCTAAGCAGCCAATCACATGGCGGCAGCTCAGTGCATTTAGGCATGTAGACATGGTCAAGACAATCTCCTGCAGTTCAAACCGAGCATCAGTATGGGGAAGAAAGGTGATTTGAGTGACTTTAAACGTGGCATGATGGTTTGTGCCAGAAGGGCTGGTCTGAGTATTTCAGAAACTGCTAATCTACTGGGATCTTCACGCACAACCATCTCTAGGGTTTACAGAGAATGGTCCGAAAAGAAAAACATCCAGTGAGCGGCAGTTCTGTGGGCGGAAATGCCTTGTTGATGCCAGAGGTCAGAGGAGAATGGCCAGACTGGTTCGAGCTGATAGAAGGGCAACAGTGACTCAAATAACCACCCGTTACAACCAAGGTGGGCAGAAGAGCATCTCTGAATGCACAGTACGTCGAACTTTGAGGCAGATGGGCTACAGCAGCAGAAGACCACACCGGGTGCCACTCCTTTCAGCTAAGAACAGGAAACTGAGGCTACAATTTGCACAAGCTCATCGAAATTGGACAATAGAAGATTGGAAAAACGTTGCCTGGTCTGATGAGTCTCGATTTCTGCTGCGACATTCGGATGGTAGGGTCAAGAATTTGGCGTCTACAACATGAAAGCATGGATCCATCCTGCCTTGTATCAACGGTTCAGGCTGGTGGTGGTGGTGTCATGGTGTGGGGAATATTTTCTTGGCACTCTTTGGGCCCCTTGGTACCAATTGAGCATCGTTGCAACGCCACAGCCTACCTAAGTATTGTTGCTGACTATGTCCATCCCTTTATGACCACAATGTACCCAACTTCTGATGGCTACTTTCAGCAGGATAATGCGCCATGTCATAAAGCTGGAATCATCTCAGACTGGTTTCTTGAACATGACAATGAGTTCGCTGTACTCAAATGGCCTCACAGTCACCAGATCTCAATCCAATAGAGCATTTTTGGGATGTGGTGGAACGGGAGATTCGCATCATGGATGTGCAGCCGACAAATCTGCGGCAACTGTGTGATGCCATCATGTCAATATGGACCAAACTCCCTGAGGAATGCTTCCAGCACCTTGTTGAATCTATGCCACGAAGAATTGAGGCAGTTCTGAAGGCAAAAGGGGTTCAACCCGTTACTAGCATGGGGTACCTAATAAAGTGGCCGGTGAGTGTATAAACAGAAAATCGAAACATGTTGGACGTGATCCTTAAGTTATGAAGAGGACCGATTTTCAGCTGAATCGAGAGATTTGCCTGCCATCGAGGCTGTAGATATCAGCAACTAACTCGTCTTACAGACATGCTTTGACTTTACAAAGTTCGGAAACTGGTACGTTACACAAACAGCCAAAAATACCAGTGTATTTAAACACCTGAATAATGTAATTATAAGCCACATAAATAATGTATTAACTCACATTTGACGAAGTGATCACTGCACACTACAAACACACGGTCATTTTCCCATTCGGCTCCTCCCGACCGCAGACGTAAGTTAGGTTTACAAGGCATGTTTTACCGGTGTTTTTCGGTAAATTTCTTGTATTTTCCCCCTTATGAACAAGAAACTTTTGGCACACGATAAAAACTCTTCGTGGTTTGATCGATTTGAGCAACCATAAACGACGCAAAACATAGGCATTTGAGTGTGTTATAGTGCTTCCTAATATAGAAATTTACTTCCTGCCCTCCATCTGCGTTTCGCGCCATGGCAACGCAGTGGCGTGACGTCACAAGAAAACAAGCTATTGAGGAGAAGTGTCCTATGAGTTTTATAAGAGATCGGGGGTATGGTGTTCGCCCCAGGGGCGAACAAATTTCAAAAAATCCCATAGACTTAACATTGAGACAAACTTTGATGACTCATAGCTCCGAACAAGGATTTCGGACAAATGTGTGATTTGCCACATTTGAAGAGGCTGGCAGGCATACCTCACAATGGGGTAAAAGTTGCACCCCTGGGGGGCAGGAGCCGCCCAAAATTTCCCCATTGACTTACTATGGTGAAGGACGTCCCATCAAATGCATGTGTTTTTCCTACTATGGTAAATTGCATAGGGATTTTGTATTGAACATAGCTCTGGATCACAGTGTCATAGGGACAAGGGGGTGGGCTCATTTTACTCAGACGACCAATCAGTCTCTCAATATCATTGTGTAGCTATCAAGCCACACCCTAGCAACCATTAAGTGCACCTTAGCAACAAGTTCCATAGACTTCCATTGAAAGAAATGAAAAGGATATCTCCGGATAGAAGTGTCATAGACACACAAATGTGGTGTCGTTTGACTCGGGGCAGCAAACAGCCAATCACAAATCACCTCAACACTTCCTAACCCCATCCCTAGCAACCATTATTGAGCACCTTAGCAACCAAAATCCAAAATCAGTGATATCTTCCATTCTGAATGTCACAGAGGAATGGGAGTTGGTATATATATATATCTTTCATAGTGACAAGAAGCCTTTGGAGTTTCATCATTGGCAGCTGCCAAGCCGCTCCCTAGCAACCAAACAGAGTACCCTAGCAACCATTTTTCAAGACCTATATCTCTGCATCAGAACATTGTATAGAGATGGGGGTTGGTTTATATCATTCATACTGACAAGCACCCTTTGGAGTTTCATGATTGGCAGCTGCCAAGCTACTCCCTAGAAACCAAACAGAGTACCCTAGCAACAATTTTGCAAGACTTATATCTCAGCATCAGAACATCGTGTCGCGATGGGGGTTGGATGTTGGAACATCATGCTAGCACACACACTTTCAAAATGCTAGACATGCTAGCTGTGAATAGCTACATGCTAATATTGAGTAGCTAAGTGCTAAATCATGCCATGAACATTATAAAAACTCTATAGTAACCATATGAGAACACTACCAAGCACCTAGTAACACCGTAGCAACCACTCAGAATACCATAGCAACCACCTAAAACACCCTAGCAACCACCCAGAATACCCTAGCAACCACCTAGCAACACCATAGCAACCACCCAGAACACCCTAGCAACCGCCTAGCTACACGCTAGCAACCATCCAGAACACCCTAGCAACCACCCAGAACACCCTAGCAACCACCTAGCAACACCCTAGCAACCACCCATAACACCCTATCAACCACCTATCAACACCCTAGCAACCACCCAGAACACCCTAGCAACCACCAAGCAACACCCTAGCAACCACCTAGCAACACCCTAGCAACCACCTAGAACAACCTAGCAACACCCTCAGCAACCAGCCAGCAACACCCTAGCAACCACCCAGAACACCCTAGCAACAGCCTAGCAACACCCAGGCAACCACCCAGAATACCCAAGCAACCACCAAGCAACACCCTAGCAACCACCTAGCAACACCCTAGCAACCACCTAGAACAACCTAGCAACACCCTAGCAACCAGTCAGCAACACCCTAGCAACCACCCAGAACACCCTAGCAACAGCCTAGCAACACCCAGGCAACCACCCAGAATACCCAAGCAACCACCTAGCAACACCATAGCAACCACCCAGAACACCCTAGCAACCACCTATCAACACCCTAGCAACCACCCAGAACACCTTAGCAACCACCCATAATACCCTAGCAACCGCATAACAACACCATAGCAACCACCCAGAATACCCTAACAACCGCCTAGCAACCACCCAGAACACCATAGCAACCACCCAGAACACCCTAGCAACCGGGTGGTGAGTTTTGCCACTGCAAGCACCACTTCACACTTTCTTCTGGAAATGTACATTCTAGTTTATTATTCTATTTAACTCTATAACACATTATATTGTACTGGTTCATTTGGATTCCAGTGTCACTTGGTGTTTCACTCCGGCCAATAATGCTGATGTCATGGTCACAAACTCATAAGTCTGATTATTAGTCAAAGGTTATGACTACTGAGCGGTAAACCAGTTTAAATTTCGAGACGATATGTATTATTCATAAACATGTCAAAATAAAAGTTTGGTTTAACTTGAAATAACATAAATAGACGCTTACTATTGTACATTTGAGTGCATCACAGTTTTTCTCATAAATAGACGCTTACTATTGTACATTTGAGTGTATCACAGTTTTTTCAAATGCCAAAAATAACCGACCAAGCTCTGACCACAACAGAGTGCGTCTTCGTTACTATAGTTACTATCACTGGCTAGCTACTCGCGGAGACTCGTTCCGCGGTACATCTATCATGTACATCTCTTCGGTCACTACCTAACAAGGCTCAAAATAGCCCCACACTAACACAGTAACATAATGAGTGTCCATACATGCAAAACGAAGCATTGAGAACTTTGTAAGTGTACAGACCGTTTAATAGATACTTTATAAAGACAGTTCACTTTTGTGTATACAGACGGTGCCATCTTTGGAAAACAGTCTCGACTAGTCAAATCACGAACGACGTGCTGAGTGATCTGAACTGTATGAACGGCATTCGGGGATCGACTTACTCGAGACTATTTTCCGGTTCCTGTCTGTATACACGAAGTGAACTGCCTTTATAAAGTATCTTCTTATTAAACTGTCTGTACACTTACAAAGTTCCCAACACTTTGTTTTGCATGCAGGGACCCTCATTATGTTACTAGTGTGGGGCTATTTTGAGCCTTGTTAATGGTATAAACTAGCAATTTCTTTTTACTTAGTAAACACCCCAGTACTAGCGTTATACGCTAAACAGTTTTTAGAGATAAAACTCTTTACATTCGATTATTATTATGAATAAATCAAAAGAAGGGCTGTACAAACTATCAGATATAGGTACGGACTAGTGACTGTGAATATTAAAGCTCAGAAAGTGTAAGGCTGAAATAACCTCAGATACTTTGATCTTCTGAGATACTTCTGAGATAACATGAATGTTCTCCAGCATCATGAATGAATGAAGAATAAACACCAACCTCTTTGTTCTTCAGGATCTTCAGTGTGTTTCATTCTGCAGGGTTCTGGATCACTCATGTTCTCACTGTCCTCTTTAATAAACTCAGTCTTTACAGATTTCAGCTCTTCCTGATGCTCGTCTTCACTTGTAGCTGATGGGAATTTACAGCGTGTATTGGGGAATTACAGTGGGAGGGGCTTCACTGATGATGTAATTACTGTGGGAGGAGCTGATCTGCCAAAATCCAAAATATATCACTTACTGAGTTTGTTTTAATAGTGTCAAAGACCAGAAGTTTAATTTTAGAGTGGTATTAAATGTATTTATTTATATACATAGTAGGGGTGGGGAAAAAAATCGAATTCTCGATGCAGTCGCGAATGCAGACATGGACGATCCTGAATCGATTTCACAAATATCCCAAAATCGAATTTTCCAAAAAAAAAATTATATATATATTTATAAAACGTAATATTGACGGAACGCAAAAGACGGAAGTGCAGTGACCGGACCGTCTGACGCGTGCACATAACAGAGACGCGATCAGCGCAAGATCCAAACACCCTCCTTGTTAGGTTAAAAGCTGACGTGTGGAAATATTTTGGCTTCTGAAGTTGAAGAGGGAAAGGAACTGGGCAAGAGCCACGCTAGTTGTAAGCTTTGTAGAATAAAACTAACGACGGAAACACGACAAATATGACAAGCCATATGATGCGTTTCCAGCCAGAGGAGGAAAAACACTCGGCTGTACCGGTCATTATAATATTAATTTACTACAAGTAAGTTAAAGTTATGCTCCTAGTTCAGGCACACGTTTATTTTCCTGTTGGTTCTTTGGAATGCTAATAAAATATATTGTACGTTAATTCTTTATGGGTCATTACTTTGTACATTTAAAGGAAAGTATTTATAGTCACACACACAAAAGATTCAGATAATCGATTTGTAACATTATAAATGTCTTCACTGTAACTTTTGATCAACTTAATTTAATTTATCCTTGATGAATAAAAGTATAGATTTCTTTTTTCTTTCTCCCAAAAAATTTAAGAAAAATTCTTACCAACTCCAAACTTTTGAACTGTATTGTTTAATGTTACAAAAGCTTTCTATTTCAGATAAATGCTGTTCTTTTGAATTTCTGGGTGATTCTCTGAATCGGGTGCCCTTCAAGCCCCCCAAACTTGATTCAAAGATTTTCAATTGAAGGAAATCACAAAATGCATTTTAATGCTGTCAATTAATAGAACCAGGTGTCTTTGCATTATAATGCAACACAATTGTTCAAAAAATTATTTAAAGATAATGGTTTGCCTAAGTAGTAGACAACAAGCATGTTTGCATGTCTTCACTAACCATCATTACATTTTCATTGAATTTCAAACAAATAAAAAGTGCAATTAATACCAAAATGATGCTGCTGCTAATATAATCATATGTTGGTCTAGTGTATTTTTGTTTACTGTTGTAAAATGGAAAATCAATAATCGCTAATTGAGAATCGTTAATAATTGAAAATCGACTGTAATGAAATCGGGACTTCAATGATCGATAATCGAAATAGGAATTGGGAAATCAGACAGATTAACCACCCCTAATACATGAGAAATCCCACTAAATGCAAGTGTAATGTTTGAAACAACTTTAGTGAAAACAAAATGCCAAAAAAATAGATTAAATAATGTTGGATTCATTCAGCATAACATATGTATGTAAAAATGAAACAACATACAGTAACTATTTTTTTAAGTATAATATTTTTTTTAGAAACTTATAAAAGAATAAGAGATCATACTATATGTAAGAGATCATATGATATGTAATTACTTTCAAATTATTAAAAACTTCTTGCCGACAAAAAAAGTGGTTTGAAGGATAGTGGCAAAAGTATTATACTGAAAATTAATAAGTATGTTGGAGCTGCACTATGATCCTAATATACAGTTTTTGAATGTCATCAAATGATTATTATTCTAAACATGCCTGGAAATAAAATAAAACTACTCTGCACATTTAAGCACACACACAGATAAATATAATAATGTTAGAATTAGAAATAAAACTCTCTTTATGATAGACAACAGAAACAACAGACAGACAGACAGACAACAGACAGACAGACAGATATCTATCTGTCTGTCTGTCTGTCTGTCTGTCTGTCTGTCTGTCTGTCTGTCTGTCTGTCTGTCTGTCTGTAAATATATGCCTGTCTATCGTAAAGCAATTTCTAATTCTAACATTATTTTATTTCTTTATAAAAAATAATGGCATATAAGTAGTAAAGAACTGTAAGAAAAACATTTAAATGCATAAAAGACAAATAAGATGCTAAGCAACAAATCCCCTCAGTCTGCTGACACCAATGAAATGAGATTTAAGTGTCAATTTACAGGAGATCTGAAGACATCAGCATAATAAATGAGGTGAAAACAGGAACTATTGTCATGAAATATAGAGAGTTTTCAGCAGATCTGTTAATATTGATGATCCTCAGACTATCAACACTCATTCAACAAGACATTCAGCACATTGTTTGAGTCAGGATACATGATAAAAGCCTGTGAAACTGCTCTACCCATGGGGACAAAAAATGCTAAGTATAGGCCTACATACAGCCAGAAAAATTTAAGTGATAAGTTAATGATTAGCTAACTTGAAGTGTGCTATTTTGGAACAACTATTTTTTTTACTAAGTATACTTTAGTTGTAATTAAATTGTAGTAGAGCACAACTTTAAGTGTAGCTATTTAATGTACATTTGTGTGCTAAATTGAAACAACGGAGTATACTTACTCTTATGTAAAAAGTATACTCTAAGTAATATATACTTTAAGTAGGGACTAATTATATGCTTGATTAGATAAATTAAGGTGCACTTTATTTGTTTTACAAGAACATTACAAACTCATTATGAGTGTCTTCAAAACATACAAGCAATATAGCAAAAGTGGGTTATATTTAAGTAAAAAGTATATTAATGACACCTTTGGCTAATTCCAAATTGTACACTTTGTCTTCAATAACAAATGCAGATTAATAGACAAATATTACACATTAAAATCTCCAGTGTTGAAAACCTGGTGTAAAGGACTAGAGTAAAGTGTTAATTTTCTAGTGTTGAATTTCAAGAGATTAACACCGCTAGTGTAAATATGTGAACGCATTTATTACGTGTTTTATTGCATTTATATATTCATTTTATGATGAAAGATCATTT
The DNA here is from genome assembly GCA_030378365.1 of Hybognathus amarus. Lineage (NCBI taxonomy): Eukaryota > Metazoa > Chordata > Actinopteri > Cypriniformes > Leuciscidae > Hybognathus > Hybognathus amarus. The sequence goes on along the minus strand of JAQIUQ010001070.1, from coordinate 461,094 downwards.
GAATAATTTCATTTGAATCATTTTAAAATTGAAAGCAAAGAACGTTAAGTGAGAGTAGGCTACTCATAACATTTACAACAGTCGCCTATGTATAGGTATGTGGACATATCAATAAATAGCGGCCACCATTGTGTTCCAAATCTCTGTGCCGGATTTTCTGTTTTCATTGACTCGCTGTAGAAATCCTTGATTATTACATCATTAGGGTTTTCGACTGCACATTTGTTTTAATTTTTTTCTAGTCAGGCTGCATTTTCCTCCTGAAAGGCGATTTCAAACAAGACGGAAGAATTCAACTGTCAAGAAATTATTTTTACCCACTTTGGACACTTTTCAGAGGAAGGTGGACATGAATAACATATGTTTGTAGTGTGCTGTACAACATTTTGTGGCCATTTACACTTTTTTATGACTACCAAAACTGAACGTTACCTGTAGACAGGCTTGGGAGAGTTACTTTAAAAATGTATTCCGATACAGTTACAAATTACTATTCAGTATTCAGTAACGTAATCCAAGTACCAGGATATGAAAGTAATGTAACTGATTACTTTTGGATTACTTTTTTTTTTCCTTATGATTTATTTATGCATTTTAAGATAAGGACAGATATTATTAAAAAAAACTTTTACTTATTAAGAATTTCTCATCCCTGAAATATATTTATTTAAAGGGCTATAGAGACATCTAGTGGCTACAGTATGGTTTAACAGATTATTATGTATTATGTAGGCTACAAGGAAATAATAAAAACACAACATTTGAAAATTCTACACAATCTAAATATTAGTTTGTTTTAAAATAGGAACTAAACTGTTGACTAATGCCGTGATCTTTCTCAATTTGCCTGACTGAACTTGGGCCGTTGGCAGTGGGAGTTCCCCTACGTTAGCAGCGAACATCTCCTTAAGTGAGCCTGAGAAAGATAACGAAAGGACATTTTAGGTACTAAAAAAGCTACTCTCTTACAGATTCCAGCATCGCTAGAAAACTTTAAACTGCGATCATACAAACCACTGAATTTTAAAGCAGTAATAACGCTACATGCTAGCTAACAGCAAGGCACAGTTTGCACTGTGAAACCATGTTGTTGGAATTTTCCTCTTTAAAAACAAAATAGCAGCGGAATTTCCAAGAAATGAAAGCATTTTTACCTGTGGGCACTGCAGCATCGTTTCTAGCAGAAGTGATTCAATCGGTGTCTGAGGAGATTGTTGTTGAGAGCTGTTATGTTACGCGTCACCAGCGGGTGGCACACGTGACTCGTGTAGCGAGTCATTAATATAGTGTTATTATTGCCAAAATACAGATTTACTTCGTTTTAAATGAAACCATTGTAATCCTGAAAGTACCCCCCCCCCCTTTCAAAAAGTAACTATAATCTGATTACTACGTTTTTTGATGTAACTGTAACGAATTACAGTTAATGGATTTTTGTATCCTGATTACATAATGCCGTGTATTCGCGTTGCTCCCAACCCAGCCTGAAGAAGAGCTGTCAAAATGCAGCGCATTGTGTAGGCTACACTCAACATTTGTGTGGTATCCTCCACTTTCTTTCCTCCACCAGTGTTAGATCGTTTTCTTCAATTGTTAGTATATTCTTACACAACTGGAAATAGCATGAATCAACCAAAATCCATCTTTTAAATTATGGATATAATTTTCCTTGAATCGTTGTTTTCCATTCAATTAGACAAATACCATAAAAGGCCAATTCAGTCTTTATGTGTGTTAAAGGGGTCATGAACTGGCTTTTTTGAATGTTTTTGTTCTGTTGTCTGAGGTCAACTTATGAAGTTTGCTTGGTTTTTACATTCAAAAACATAAAAATGAATAAGTTATGGGCTATTTTCTTTCCTAGTTTTCAGCCTACTTAAAAAATGCTCGGATTTTATGGGCGTATCGCATTAAAGACTAGGAAGTAAACGCCCACTGCTGTGAGTGGATAACAGTTTTGCATATTATAATGAGCTTCAACTCTGTCGTCGGTTTCGGTCGGTGCACGTGGGGGAATTTGTTTTGAAAACCACTGTTGTAAAATGGCAACCGGAATGATTCGCCCATACATGTTTGACCCAGAGTCCGATCCCGAATCGCAGGACAATGAACCAACAGCAACTTCGAATACAACGGATACTTGTAGACACATACACATAATTATTAGATATCAAACGATCTGTAACAATGCAATGCTAGCCGAGTAGATTATTATTTCTAAAATAAAAATATTAGGCTACTCATATAAGTGTGTTGCACCACTCCTGTTGGATCCAATATAGAAGGTAACGTAGACTAATCATGTTCCGTACAACAACGATGTTCCGTACAGATTAACTTTAACCGCCGATCACTGAATAAATACTTCTAGGTCATACACAAAATGTATATCTGTGTCGTCTTCATTTCTCCCTCTTATATTATAATGAGTTTAACCCATCCGTCGGTAGGGTTGGGTATCATTTGAATTTGAACGATTCTGATTCCGATTCCGAGTTCGATTCGGGTTCCTAACGATTCTCGATTCCGATTCTTTTAAGAGGCAGGGTCAAAAAAGTTTAGCTAACCTTGCTAACCAATGGTCTTTCTGAAGGAAATACTCCTTTCTGAAGGAAATGGGCTATATGCACGCTATATACACTCACCGGCCACTTTATTAGGTACACCTGTCCAACTGCTCGTTAACACTTAATTTCTAAGCAGCCAATCAGCATGGCGGCAACTCAGTGCATTTAGGCATGTAGACATGGTCAAGACAATCTCCTGCAGTTCAAACCGAGCATCAGTATGGGGAAGAAAGGTGATTTGAGTGACTTTGAACGTGGCATGATTGTTGGTGCCAGAAGGGCTGGTCTGAGTATTTCAGAAACTGCTAATCTACTGGGATTTTCACGCACAACCATCTCTAGGGTTTACAGAGAATGGTCCGAAAAAGAAAAAACATCCAGTGAGCGGCAGTTCTGTGGGCGGAAATGCCTTGTTGATGCCAGAGGTCAGAGGAGAATGGCCAGACTGGTTTGGAGCTGATAGAAGGGCAACAGTGACTCAAATAACCACCCGTTACAATCAAGGTGGGCAGAAGAGCATCTCTGAACGCACAGTACGTCGAACTTTGAGGCAGATGGGCTACAGCAGCAGAAGACCACACCGGGTGCCACTCCTTTCAGCTAAGAACAGGAAACTGAGGCTACAATTTGCACAAGCTCATAGAAATTGTACAATAGAAGATTGGAAAAACGTTGCCTGGTCTGATGAGTCTCGATTTCTGCTGCGACATTCGGATGGAAGGGTCAGAATTTGGCGTCTACAACATGAAAGCATGGATCCATCCTGCCTTGTATCAGACGGTTCAGGCTGGTGGTGGTGGTGTCATGGTGTGGGGAATAATTTCTTGGCACTCTTTGAGCCCCTTGGTACCAATTGAGCATCGTTGCAACGCCACAGCCTACCTGAGTATTGTTGCTGACCATGTCCATCCCTTTATGACCACAATGTACCCAACTTCTGATGGCTACTTTCAGCAGGATAATGCGCCATGTCATAAAGCTGGAATCATCTCAGACTGGTTTCTTGAACATGACAATGAGTTCGCTGTACTCAAATGGCCTCCACAGTCACCAGATCTCAATCCAATAGAGCATCTTTGGGATGTGGTGGAACGGGAGATTCGCATCATGGATGTGCAGCCGACAAATCTGCGGCAACTGTGTGATGCCATCATGTCAATATGGACCAAACTCCCTGAGGAATGCTTCCAGCACCTTGTTGAATCTATGCCACGAAGAACTGAGGCAGTTCTGAAGGCAAAATGGTGTCCAACCCGTTACTAGCATGGGGTACCTAATAAAGTGGCCGGTGAGTGTAGTTATGTTTATTTAATATAATTTTAAAAAGAAGCATAAACACAACGAGGGGTGTCTGTTTTATCTGTTTTTGTGTCTAACGTTTCTTTAGTATAACCATGGAGTATAAAATTCGATATAAATTCTCGGTATTGCATTGGACTCTACGATCGGCGGAAGTTATCGAGCATCCTTAAACCTTCACCGGAAATACCGCCGTGCATAGAGCCCATACTCCTTATGTCACAAATACTCCTTTTGTTACAAATGTTGCATTTTGTTGAGATTTTGTTATTTTTAGAAAAGTGAAGCCACCCTTTGGACCACCGACGTAAGCTACTCATGTTCGACTCGCGCGGTTATGCCAACACTTCCGGTAGACGCTTCTTCGTTGGTATTGTTCAGCGGTTTCCTCTTCGGTCGACGGACTGTGAATATCGAAACTAGGAATCGAAATTTTAACTTTTGAACGATTCCGGGAAAAAACGAAAAGTTAGTCCCGGTTCCAATTGATACTCGATTCTCGATACCCAACCCTACCCGTCGGTGCACGTGGGGGAAAACATCCAATGTTGTCAAATGGCAACCGGATTCGCCCATACATGTTCGACCCAGAGTCCGTGTGTTGCACAATTCCTGTCAGATCCAATATAGACGGCACATCACCGTTCTTTTCTCTTAATCGGTCTGCAAATACAGCCTCGAACTGTGTCTTGTTCACAAAACAATCCTCGGTGAAATGAAGCGAACATACGGATGTTTTACACTCATCTGCTGGAACGTCATTAAAAACAAATTTTAACCAGGCATTCCTAATATTGGAATCCAGAGGAAGCTTATGCAGCAACTGTCTTCTTCCACAGCCAGGCACGGCACAACATTTTGTTAATGGAATGTTTATTTCTGGGAGCTTGCTCCGGTTTGTCATCACGAGGTATGCTTTTGTTTACCTGGATGCGTGAATGCGCGAATCGGTGGGCGGGGCTAAACCGGCCGTGTTGAAGTAGACGTTGATGAGCGGGTGGGGTTTTAGCATCATTGACGTCATACTTCCACACTTTCAAAACGAGACGTTTGTTCAGGCTGGTGTCAATAAAAGCTTTTATTGGACTAACAAGGTCGTTTTCAGTTCTGAAACTTACAGGATATTCTTATAATATGATGACCTCTTAGATGTCAAAAGCTCAAGGAAAATTTGATTTCTCAGTTCATCACCCCTTTAATATCAAGTTTTGACATGTTAGATCCAAATAAATATATGAAACCCATCTCCACAGAAAATTTCATTAAGATATCTTGAATATTGAAAAAATTATGAGCATTTTTGTGGAAAAAACAACAACTTGTTTTCGGTCACACTAAATTCTATTGTTTTCACCTTAGAAATGAGACAATAATAGGCGCTGATTACTGAAGTATAAAATGTTGTAACTTTCATTATTCTTGACATTTTTAAGGGGGTACAGGTCTTTCCAACTATGCTATCCATCTGTCTATTTGTTGAGTTTTAATTTTTTTGTCCACATACCTACTATATATAAAAAAGTGGCAGTAAAAAACAAACAAACAAATAAGCAAAAAATTAAGTGGGGTACGGGTTAACATTAGTTAAATACTCTTTTCTGTTCATTAGTTAAATACTGATACCGATAATGTTCTGGGAGACCATTGCTACTACGGTAACTACACTTTTACATGCCTCCAGGGGCGTCAGTTTGTGTTGAAAAGTGGTGGGGACAAAAGATCAGATTAAAAAAAAAACATCACAGCAGGGCGGGAAAATTTTTGAAAAACGGCGCATCAAAAATGGGCTTAGCGAAAGATAGTCAACAACGCGAAAATACTCAGCACAAAACCCTCAACAGTGTCAATTGCACTCTGCATATGTAACAGTCCTTGCAACACTCAACCGGCAAAGCACCATAACCTTACTGTACGGGGCTCGACATACAGAGCTTGTCCGGGACAAGTGCATTTTTGAAGGGACAGGTAAAGTGAATTTTACCTGCCCGACCGGACAAGTAGCCTGATTGGAACACCAATAACACAAATAAACAAATAACTAGGGAATCACTAAACCAAGAGAATGAATTTATTAAATGTATTGTAAGGTGTAAACGATGCTACTGTCGGTACAACGCACCGCTGTTGATGCTTGCACTGCCTCTCGAGAAGTCTACACACGCAGCACACACACTCAGTTAGCAAGATACTGCCTATAAACAAATCTAAATGTGTTTTTATATTTTTAACATATGTTAAGCAACATCAATTTTTTCCTGAATACCATCATGATTTAAAATGTGACATTGATTTCTTATGACAGTTCAAATTAAGTCACTTACATTTTAGATGCATTATTGGCTGTTTTTGTTCTGTTTCTGCAGCGAAAATAGTTCCAAACAAAAATCACAACAGAACCACTGCGCATGTCATAGGAACACTCAACTTGTGTTCATTACTGAATGATTCAGCATTTTAACAAATTGGTTGACTCAAAGATAAAATGACCCATTTGTAAACATCAGTCTCACTCTTGAATGAATCAGTCATTTGAACGAATCGTTTGAATGAATCAATCAATGACTCACTTATTAAGACGGTTGCCTGCCGCCACCTACTGGCGATTTAGAGTAATGTTTAAAAGTAGCCTAATTCTTTCCAATGTTTCAATTTCATAACATTAATTTATGCAATTGTAAGTTTTCAGTATAGGCCTAAATGATTTAATTTGATCTGCCCTACCTACCTGATTTAATTTGTAACAGCCCTATAGTGTCTTATTATTCTAAATAATTGAATCTATTGATGAAATTTAAGAATTTATACTGAAAGATGAAGCATACATTTAATAAGATTGGGGCAGATGATGCCCTTTAAAGGTGCAGGTATTACAATATGGCGAATATCAAAGCTTTGCACATGTACATGAAAAGGCTTAAAGTCGAGCCATGCTGTAGAAAACAGCAGTGCATTAAGTCAATGATTACAATGAAATTTATTACATATGTAAAAGAAAACACTCAACATAAGCATACAACGTAACATCTGCATCAAATAACACCAGATGAAATTAAAACAATGTGAGATTTGCAACCCACATATAATGCAGAGCATGTTTGTCATGTTCACAGAAAGAATGGATAACTTGGACAAGAAGAATCTGTCGCATTGTTGATTGGCGTATGCATTTTTTGGGGTAATTTTAGACATTCTACATTGTTAAACTGTATTGCATGTTTTATTTTGTGCAAATAAACCTTTAACATTTCTTGGTTCGCTTGATTTTTCAGAACATTTTAACCAAATGTTTTCAAAAAGTGGTGAGGACAAAATCAGCCATTTCAAAAAGTGGTGGGGACATGTCCCCAGCGTCCCCAGTGTAAATGACACCTATGCATGCCTCTGATTGACAGATAAATCATGAAATCTTATTTCACTGTTGTTGAGTTTTTTTTTCAGCTTTGTACAACACTTGCTTCATACATTTACTGTAGTTTAACTGTATTGTTAAGAGGGCAAGCTTTATCATTTTATTGAGTTGTGAATGCGTTTTGGACACTTACCTTGTTCTTGCTCCGTCGGTGCAATAACTCCGTCGATGTTATGAGCCGAGTTTTTTATTTACTTTAACTGCTCAGTGCTCTGGTATTATCAATGGCATACGTATTTCAGGTGCTGCTATTCACATTTAAAAGCAGAATATTAGCATAGCTCACTTACATTCACTGAAATATTAGCGATACTGATACAAAACACGAGCGCCAGTGATTGAATGTCAACAACGCACAGTTTGAACGTCCCGCCCCCAACCGAACAGAAAGTTTTGATTGGTTTTGCACCCAAGTCAGACCTGTCTGTTATTGGCTGAAGTGCTTCAGATCTGTCTGTTATTGGCTGAAGTGCTTCAGATCTGTCTGTTATTGGCTGAAGCGCTTCAGATCTGTCTGTTATTGGCTAAAGCGCAGTGCTCCATCGCAGTAGTGTATGAAAAGTGTCTGTCAAATCAAATGTCAGCCCCTGTTGCTTCGTCCGCACCTTTGTCAAATGCTTCCATAGTACTTTGTACTTTTGGTGAAAAATAAATGTAGCGAAGTTGAATACTTTATTTTTATTCTACTCAAGCATGAGTAAAAGTACCACATTTTAATTATACTAGAAAGTAGAAAAAAAAGAAAATCTACTCAAGTACTGTAACGAAAGTATTTGTAATTAATTACTTTCCACCTCTGTTTATAATGATATATTGTTTTATGACAATATGTGTGTTGTGCAATAGGCAGTAACTTGTAAGCACACAGCACAAGACAATTGTATGTAAAATCAACCAAGACTTTATTAAACTATTCTAATACACATGAACTAATCTAACGAAAACATACATTCATTCAAACAGTGACATAAAAGGTCATGTAATTAACGAAGTATGAATGGAGTCCCAAATTTCTAGCATTAGCCACTATTTCTTGACCGCAACCTGAGAGAATCAAAATACTAGTAATTCAACCTTCGTTCGTTTGCTTAATAGGAATTGCACCAGTTCAGCATTACATTTGCATTTATTCATTTAGCTGACACTCAGTTCTTCTCTCTCCTCCTTCACTTCACTCAGTTCTTCTCTCTCCTCCTTCACTTCACTCAGTTCTTCTCTCTCCTCCTTCACTTCACTCAGTTCTTCTCTCTCCTCGCTCTCCTCCATCGGATCTGACATGAAAGAATGTTGATTGTCAGTACAAAACAAGGTTAACAAAAGTAATATGAAGTTAAATGACATACAAAGAGCTCCAATTTAATAACAAATAGTCATTTCCATAAATGAGGTACACTGATCTTTTAATAATTATTTTTAAAATGTTATAGACACAAATCCCATGTTTCTGTAAGAACTGTTAAATACATTTGATCAAATGACACAATTATCTAATGTAATATTTGCATTATAGCATATACAATAGTGCCGTAATGTTGATACCAATGTTTAGATTGATATTTAATTTATTTTACTTAGAATCTTTTAATTATTACAGTCCAATCACACTAGAACTTTAATTCCCATGATACTAGTAACATGATCAATATACTAGTAATCCAACCTTCGTTTGTTTGCTTAATAGGAATTGCACCAGTTCAGCATTATATCTGCATTTATTAATTAAGCCGACGCTTTTATCCAAAGCGAGTTACAATTGCTATATGTCAGAGGCCGCACGCCTCTAGAGCAACTAGTGGTTAAGTGTCTTGCTCAGTGTCTCGCATACCCCTTTTCCACCAAAGAAGAGCTGGTGCTGGTTCGGAGTCAGAGCCTAGTTTCAAATCGACTACCAAAGCACTAGCTCCGAACCAGTAAAAGTGCTTCCTAAGTAGCACCAAATCATTGCTGGTATAGAAGTAAGAACAGCTTACGTCAGCGGCTGGGGCGGGGTTACCGTGACCAACAAGACAAATAGAAACTTGCGACCGCCATTTTTTAAATAGCAGCTAATCATGCTAATAGCAGCTTGATTGTAATCTCCGTTAATGCAAGTTAAGGCGAGCTGCACGGAAGTGCTGTAGTCGCCATGTTTGGATACCGATGTTGGTTTGCAAAGCCATGAGCATAAATAGTAACGCAACAACCGCCATTGGTGATGGAAGGCTTGTTCGAGATGCATCAGACTCAGAGCTGCGGGAGTGTTTGGAGAGTTTACAACTCCTCCTGCTTTTGAATCAAATCTTTTTCTAATGTTTTTCACTCTACTGGAGTGACTCTGAGAGGTTTTTTTTTGAAGAGCATGTAAGTGTACATGATGGATGATGAAAATGTCCATACAAAATCAAAGCAAGATCAAAAGTCACTGCAATAGTTAGACAAAAAGAAACGCAGAGCTGCTTGTCATTGGGTTATAAGTGTTTCCATCCAACTTGTCCTTCCAAGTGTGTCAGGTAATTAGATATTGTCTTGGGCGGGACCTACTCCCTGTTCTACGGTTCTTGCATGTAATTGGCATACTGTTCACATGATTGTGTACTCTCAAACATCTAAGAATTTAGTAAAACACTTAAATAAGACAACTTTCTTAGTTTAAATACACAAGTCTACTTTATATCAAAATTCGAGAAATCGTTTACCTATCAAGTAGTTACCAAATAACATATTTCCCATAGTTGAGGTAGGAGTTAATAAGGATTTAGCCATGATAAATGTTTAAAGCCCGGTTCACACCAAACCGACACCTCGACGAGAGGTAAAAAGCTGCGTTCTGCGCCTGCGTGTAATGAGCCAACTGTCTATTTCTGCAGATATATTAGTCTATATTCGTCATTCAAAAGGAAAACCGACGCTGTCGGCTGCAGATACACATACCGTAAACAAAGCAGCGTGTGCTTACCGTTTAGAATATCAGTCCTGCTAAACACTTTCTTTATTCCACTCTGCTCATGTTAATATTGAAATATTCGCCAAGGAACACTCAGGTAAGAAGACGTAACATAAGTACAGCCTTCTATCTTTACTGTTTTGACTTCTTTGCATGCTGTTTTGCTTTTATTCTCGTGCACTGACTCTTTCACTAAGCTGAACAGCCAATCAGAGTACTCTCTTTCCCCAACGGCCCGACGCCGATTCAACATGTCGAATCAGGGCGAAACAAATCCGACAAGGACTATTTTCAGCCAACCGAGGAAACCTAGTTGGCCGACACACAAAATCTGCCAGACGGCCGACCGTCGGCTTGGTGTGTCCCGGGCTTAAGACACAGAATAAACATAGGTGAAATAAAGCATACATAATAGACCCCTTTTGCGCCAACCTCACAGTTACGTCACAGCGCTAGCTGGAGGCAAAACAAAGTGAAAACCAAGACAGTAAAAGAAAACTGGAGGCGCCCAATACAAAACAGCACAGATTCGGCTACATAATAAGGAGCTTAAATCATTGTTACTATTATTAAATGTTATGTTGTTGTGTGCAAGAATTGCAAGAATTGATGAAAATGAATTTGCTGTATCTGGAACTTTTATTTCTAGAAAATATTCACATCATTAAAATCGCACCGTAATGTCACTCTTTACATTGTGGTCGTCTGGCGCTGGCTCGGCAGAACTGCGGATCACACACAAGTTTTGTACAGGACCATATAGGCATCTAAAGATTTATATGCCCTCAGTTTCTCTTGATGATTGATTTCTCTATAAGGTAGGTGTAGAAGTCAGGCCACTCAACCAAGGTAACGTACGTTAATCCTGTCAGATCATCCATACATTGAGAGTGCGTGTAGGTGGCTACGGGTTCGGCCAATCTGGTTCCGTCTGTTAAAGATAACTTTTGGAAATAACAATCGCGGTCGGGACACTGAGTGACCTTACACATTAAGATAATATCGGATTTTCTCCAGTCATTGTTAAAAAACAAGCTAACAATCCTTGCTAACTAGCATTAGTGAAGCGGCCAGAGTGATCGTTCTGCCTCCACCTAAGCTCCGCCCACAAAAAAAAACGTTACCATGTTTACCAACTGAAAAGGGGTCTATACAGAGCATGTCATATATGAGGCAACTTCTGGTGATTAGTTCTTATAACTGAGGTCGGAAAACCTAAGAATAGGCTGTAACAACTGTTAAACACACAAAAAGAACTTAAGAGGTTATCTAAAACATACATGATTTTATGCATTGGGGTCACCACAGGGTGGCCATCTTGGGCATTTGTTCTTAAGTTTTGGGAACAAAGAGAATCTTTTTGTACCTGTACCTGCTTTCGGGTACTTTTTTTGTACCACCTCCAGCGAGGTTCTGAGCGAGGTAAGGCGATACTAAAATGTCACGTGAAAACAATGCCGACTGCTGATTGGTCAGGAGAATCGTCACCATTCACTGCGTCATCATTACACACACCAGATGGAGTATCCAGAGTAACCCCGCTATTTTTAAATAGTTTGGCCAGAGATATTTACTAAACTTACACTATTATTGTGGCAACTCGGAAGAATATGCCGTGGTCAAACGAGGAGGTGCAGACTTTCCTTTGTTTGGTGGCCGAAGAGAGGATCCAGCGAGAGTTTGATAGGGCAACGAGGTACAAAAGGCACCGCTATGACGACCGGGTACTATTTGTGGCGGTACTGTCTACAATGGAAAATGGAGCGAAAGCGAGCTGAGTCGAAGCTGAGGCAGGTTTTCCATACTGTTAATGGAAAAGTGCCATATGATAAGAGAGACATGCAGAAGTGAGCCTGAGACACGTTCACTTAGCCTGGATGCCAGCCCGAACTCCGCCCACAACATTTTTTGGTGAGGAAGTTCGGTCTGGACTCAATCCATTGAGGAGTAATTATGATCAGGCAAGAAATGAACGGGCCAATCAAACTGCCAGGGCGGGCTTTATATGATGATGGACAGGTGATCTGCAAGGACGTAATCATCACGTTATCAAAGAGCACTAAACTGGTTTCCCTCAGAGATGACTGCAGCTGGAGAACTGAGATGTATAGATTCCGCTGTCGCGTCTGTTGTGAAATAAATCGACAGCGCATTAATTTTAATAGACAGACAGAGAACAGCAATCAAGGCATTTGTCGATCAGAAAGATATTTTTGGCGTTCTTCCAACATGATTCTGGAAAAGTGTAACTTATCAGCTGACTCTGACGGTCACTAAGAAGATGGGACGTAATGAAAAGCCTGTGGTCGTTGTGGTTTCTCCTTTGGTCGCACTCATGAAGGAGTAAGTAAAAGAAGCAACACTCGTTATTGTACTTCTAAAATAAGTAAGTTCTGTAGTTGACAACTGTGCTATGCAAAGTATTTGACTTACTGCGTTGCTCTGATTGGTTGTAGATCTACCGACTATCCAATTGAGTGCAGAGGTTTTTTTCTGGTTCGGTTAAGACACGCCCTGATGGAGCGTTATCAGACTCATATTCTGACTAGAATATGACGAAGTCAGGCTAACATTCACTCACACTCCAACTATTTTTAAAAGAGTTTTATAGCAAACAATGAAGATCCTCATGTGTCTCTTAAAGTTTCCTTTATCCATAAAGCTCTTCCCGAATTGATCAAATGCGTAAGGTTTCTCTCTGGTTCTCCCATCAGATCTAAAGGCCCGTTCACACAAAGCATGATAACTATAAAGATAACTATATATGCGTCCACACCAACGACCGATAACAGTCTTTTTATAAGCACGCGCACGCTGCGGATTCAGAGTAGCGAAAATGACCTGCTGTTGCTGCTTTACGTTACAAACAAGTATCAAACGAAAAACAGGCACTTTTTGTTTTGGGAACACGATTGATATCCAAGACGAGAGGTGTTGGGAGCGCATCTAAACAGTGAATCTAGCAAGTCTAGTGTAATATCTGGATTTATTGATGGGATATAAAATATCGCCCAGTACTTCAGCAATGTTGTCAACTAGCGCTGGATAGCCTACCTGAGGTAATTTTGTAACACTATGCTAAACTGCATAATCTCATACGATACTTCACCATTTATTCCCAGGATGCTTTCCATATATCCATCTTTTTTTTCTATATCATTGAAAAGGGGGTTTGACTTGTCAAACAGTGGAGGATTTTTTTGTACCTCGACGATTAACTTCTCTGCAATGTCATCTGCCATTTTAAATGCGCGATTCTGATTGGTTGTCAGTGTTTTATCGTTGGACAGCTGGAAAAAAAATCGTTCTGAAAGTGATCTTTATTGTTATAGCTCTGGTGTGAACTCTGTTATTCTTTGATATGGAGAACGATTTTTAGAATTATATCTTTATAGTTATTGTGCTTGGTGTGAATGGGCCTTAAAAGAAACATTAAATCATGTGACATTTCAAATGAGAGAAACATTGTGAAATAAAAAGATCAAGTCAAGATCACTGATGAGTTCAATCTGGTTTGAGGAAGGTTCAAATTCACATTTAGGAAACTGGACATTTGTATGTTCTTGGAATGTTACAAATCAACAATCTTAGAATTTTGAAGTCAAATTGAAATTGTTGAAAGTATGTTTGAGGAACATTATACCTTTTAAAATCCCTTCCTCTAACTTCAAGAAAACTGGAAATAACTTACATTTCCCAGAACCAACATTCTGAATATTTGGAGAAAATAATTTTGTTCAGAATATTTGGAGAACGTTCTTATACAAAAAAAAGTCTGTAAGCAGGGGAACTACTTACCGTGATTGCTGTGATGTGGTTTCTCCACTGCATGGATCTTCATGTGTTGTTTCAGGTGAGTTTTAATTGGGAAACTCTTTCCACACTGATCACACATGTGCTGCTTCTCTCTGCTGTGGATCCTCTCATGTGATTTCTGATTTCCAGACACATTGAATCTCTTGTCACAGTGTGAACACTTGTAAGGTTTTTCTCCAGTGTGGATCCTCTCATGTTTTTTCAGAGTTGATGAGTGACTGAATCTCTTGTCACAGTGTGAACACTTGTAAGGTTTTTCTCCAGAGTGGATCTTCTTGTGTGATTTCAGAGTTGATGAATCACTGAATCTCTTGTCACAGTGTGAACACTTGTAAGGTTTTTCTCCTGTGTGGATCCTCTCATGTGGTTTCAGATGTGATAACTGACTGAATCTCTTGTCACAGTGTGAACACTTGTAAGGTTTTTCTCCAGTGTGGATCCTGTCGTGTGCTTTCAGACTTTCTGACAGACTGAATCTCTTGTCACAGTGTGAACACTTGTAAGGTTTTTCTCCAGAGTGGATCTTCTCGTGTGTTTTCAGATTTGATGATCGACGAAATACCTTGTCACATTGAGAACACTTGTAAGGTTTTTCTCCAGTGTGGATCCTCTCGTGTGCTTTCAGATTTTCTGACAGACTGAATCTCTCTGTCACAGTGTGAACACTTGTAAGGTTTTTCTCCAGTGTGGATCATCATGTGAATCTCAAGATATTTTTTGGTTGTTAAACTCTTTCCACACTGAGTGCAGGTGAAAGATATTTTGGTTCTTTTCTTTAAAAATGTATTTTTAGTCTTTGAGCAACTAGAGGGTTTTCCTACTTCCTCCACTTCACTCAGTTCTTCTCTCTCCTCCTTCACTTCTCTCAGTTCTTCTCTCTCCTCGCTCTCCTCCATCGGGTCTGACATGAAAGAATTTTGATTGTCAGTACTAAAAAGGTTAACAAAAGTAATATGAAGTTAAAGGACATAAAAAGAGCTTGGATTTAATAACAAATAGTCATTTCCATAAAGGAGGTACACTGATCTTTTAATAATTATTTTTAAAATGTTATAGACACAAATCCCACGTTTCTGTAAGAACTGTTAAATACATTTAATCAAATGACAATTATCTAATGTAGTATTTGCATTGTAGCATATACAATAGTGTCATAATGGTGATACCAATGTTTAGGTTGATATTTAATTTATTTTACTTAAAACCTTTTAATTATTACAGTCCAGTCACACTAGAACTTCAATTCCAATGACTCCCATTCATTCGCATGTGAACGTGGGACATCAGAAACACAAGTGGAATCCCAATTATTGGTCATTTATATCATAATTTAAAGTCCCTGTAAAGGCAATTCTACCAAAAATTCTAAACACATTATAAATGTTATAAATGTATTGCTAAAACACATTACAAAGACTGTGAACTGTGAACAGAGTTAGACCGTTAAACAGTTTTTCACCATTTTTTGGGCGGGGCTAAAACAGGGCTCGATGACGCACTGGAGCCCATGAGCTCGTGGACACGCCCCTACTTGATGACGCGCTGAGGCTGATCTCTCCCCTAACAATAGAGCACATTCGCATTCGCCTCTCAATCGCGAGTGACTGTCAGTACTATTTATTACTACAGTCTACAGTTTGCTAGCTAGCTATGCCTTCAACACGGAAATGCATAGGCTTCTACCTGGATGCGATCATGTACAAAACAGATCGGTGTCTTGATTTAAATTTCCTAAAAACGATCACATCAAGAAGAGGAAGATTAATTTTGTGTAGAGCCAACCTTGATGAAGAGCTGAGGATCACCACCAACACCCACCTCTGTAGTGATCATTTTACACGGGATCGTTTTATAAACTTTCCTCAGAGACAACTGGAATTCACTGATAATCCGCTGTTACTGGTGAACGGGGCCCAGGGCTGGACTGGCCATCGGGCATACCGGGCATTTGCCCGATGGGCCGACGTGCTTTTTGAGCCGATACATCTCAAACATCTTTTCTTTTTTTTTTTAACTGCCCATACAACTCATATCAGCGGTTCATTGCGTTTTAGTTTAGCGGCCGCGGCACTGGGATCTTTGTGCCATTGAAACGCATCGGAAAAAAAGTCAGCGTGGGATTTTTCTTTCTCAAAGAGCGGCCCATGAAACACGGAGATCAGCGGCCCATTGGTTATTTTCTTGATTGACACTGGGCGGGTCCAATCACATCTTTAATCACCTCCCCCTCTGGGCTGAGCGAGCGTGCAGTGAATCTGTCAAAATAGAGCGATGGAGAAGAAACGCAAGGAATATGTGCAGAGATATGGCGTGAAAAAAAGAAACAGCCTTCAGTGTCTGATGAGGAGCGAGGAGGATCAGGAGAGACATTAGTGAGTGTAGAGAACTGTGGTAAGCAGAACTATAGGCTACTTTCAGAACACAGGACAGAGTGTTAGAAGGAACCCACCCAGTTACGCATTATTTCCACATCTGCATATTTGACGATTACGCATTTTACTAGAATTATAATGAGAGTATGAGACCCGTTTGTAAACCATATTTTCCACCAAAACAAAAAAGCTGAATGCCGTTTCCATCAAAATAAAAGATAATGTGTTTATATCTCTTTCAAGTTAAAGAAATTAGTTCCAAGCTAATTATGAAAGTTGCTTTTATTTTTCAGTGCATGTGTTTTACAATATATGGCTGTTACTGTCATTAATATTATAGCTATGATTAATTATGTAGTATGTAATGTAGACAGACAGAATATCCCAACTAAAAGTGTTTTGAGTTTTTCTTTGTTCAATTTGTACACTGAAATCGGGTTAGAGCTCTTAATTTTGAACTCTCAAAGTGCACCAGATTGATGAATTTAACATTAAAAAGCACAAAATTTTCTTGACGGGGGAGCATGCCCCCGAACCCCTAGAGGGACAAAGGTTACTATTAAATATTTCATCTCACTCATTACATGGCATTGGTGGGGTTCAAAGGAGTTGTTGATATACATATTCAAGGGCGTACACAGTTCGGTTGTGTTTATGTTCATATGTATGTAGTGGGCCAGTCTCGGCCAAAATGCCCGGGCCGATTTTTTTCCCAGTCCCAGCCCTGACGGGGCCGGACCGACTATCTCCCGCCTCAGCGTTAATCCTCACGTCCAGTGGCGCGGGAAGGGGGGTGCTGCGGGGGCTGCAGCCCCCCTCGTCAAAAAATGTTTAAACAGACATAAGATACTGTGTTTGATATGGGATAAAAATAATGGGCAGTGTAGCCTATAAGATGTAAACTAATGATAATTATTTCAAAATTTCGTGAATCGTTGATACGGGCTTTTAACAGTCATAGGCTACGCCTATGGGCCTCCTCCTCAGTTGCTTCCGTCACCTGACACTCGTTTGAATCTCTCTTGTTCGGACTTGGAGATTCATCAGAAGAAACACACCAGAACGCAAGGCCATGTTTGGTGCACTTTACATAAAGGTAAGAAATGGTTTTAAATCTCTTATAGGCCTACTGCCGCCAGCTTTATTTATTTCTGTATTCTGTTGCCTATTCATCGTAATCCTGTGGCTAGCATTGGACAGCACATCACTAAATAGGCTAATATCCAAGTATAGTGATTAAATGGGACATTAGTTAAATTTGTATTTTTCAGATAAATTCTGATTTTTTTTTTTTACTAATGTCATATTATTAGTTACTATTCTCAAGTATTATCACGTCCCCGTTCTCAGTGGCGTTTTCTACCGGAAGCCAAGGGAAGTCAGGCATCCAATCTCATTCGAACAATCACGATTATCGTAAATAAAACATTTTATTTGACACACAGTGATGTTTGTGTCTTGGCCTCTCATTTTACGTGATTGATTATTGATGAAGTGTGTGGGCATCAATCAATCGTAAAGGCGCAAGCTGAGTTTTGGCGCCCTCCAAGTTCACAGTGCAATGGAAGTGATTATATAGGCTATTTGCTTCTTATTTATTAAATACAGGCAAATGGTTGATAAAGCACTGATCAAAATTAAGAGACAATTAATATTAAAGGAAAATCTTTCGACAGCTTTCCCGCACACCCCCAGCGTTTGAGAGATAGCTGCTCATTTTTTCAAGATTTTAACTGCTTATTTAATGTACTTGCCTGCTTTTTTTATCGTTCAAATTTGGCTGGGTGGCTGAATAACACATTTTCCGTGGTGTGACAAACTCAGAACACATACTTAATTTTGACTTTACAGGGACTTTAAGTCATTTTTAATTATTCTATTGAACTCTTTACATTATATTTTGCTGGTTCATTTGGATTCCAGTGTAACTTGGTGTTTCACTCCGGTCAATAATGCTGATCTCACGGTCACAAACTCATAAGTCTGATTATTAGCCAAAGGCTATGACTACTGGGCGGTAAATCAGATTTGTTCAATTGCTTGAACACTATAACCAGGCCTTTGAACAAAAATTCCATAAACATAACAGCGTTTATCAAAAACCACACCCATTTCACTAAACTATAAACACTTATACCAGTGCACTGCTGAAACAGCTTTATAAACAGCTGTATACAGGCGGCGCCATCTTTAGAAAACAGTCTCGACTAGTCAAACCACGAACGATGTGCTGAGTGAGCTGAACTGTATGAACGGCGTTCGGGGATCGACTTATCGAGATTATTTTCTAAGACGGCTTCTGTCTGTATACACGAAGTGAACTGTCTTTATAAAGTATCTTCTTATTAAACGGTCTGTACACTTACAAAGTTCTCAATGCTTCGTTTTGCATGTATGGACCCTCATTATGTTACTGTGTTAGTGTGGGGGTATTTTGAGCCTTGATAGTGGTATACGCTAGCGATTTCTTTTTTCTTAGTAAATGCCCCCAGAACTAGCATTATCGACCTTATTCGCAAATACCGGAAGTAGCTAGCCCCGGCCATATTGTTGACATGACATCTGTCCTGCTGCCCTTAGCAGCGCGCAGATTTGAGTCTGAGGGGGAGCTTCATCTCGTCGGTATCAAGAGAAGATAAGCGTGATTGGTGTGTGTGGACCCACATCAAAATTAAATAATAGCATTAAGTAAAGATCCGTCCTTATTGCCAGCCGTAATCTATCCGGATATTTATAACAATCTCGATCATACAGTATCCGTATCTCCGTATAACGTACAAACTACAATTTACCTCAACAAGGCAACATGAACGACACTCGTCTCATTCGTGGAGGTGGAAAAACAAGTGCTTTGTGACATGCAAGATTTGTTTATTAAAATGTAAGTGCAAAAGAAAAGCATAGGCGGTGCTAGGGAGGGGCTAGCAGGTGCTTCAGCACCCCAAAAGAAAGACCAAAGCACCCCAATAGCACCCCCAGCCCCAAAAATAGATGGTCGGCTCGCGACCATCTTCAGCTCGGACGCGCGCTTCAAACTATTGCCATAGGAGAGACTATTGTGTAACTTACAGGCCGCCGGATAGTGTTGCGCGGCCTCGAACACACTTGCGGGAGTCGCGGCCCACCGGGAAAAAATCCAAGACTTGGATTACCACTCCGCTACTGACCGGCGGCCACATGGAGCCCATCTCGCTGTAGTGTGTGTGTCATGAAGCTGCCGCTTCTTTGCTGCATGCGTGAGGAGAAACAGAGACGTCCATAGGGACTGGAAGCGATCGATACGTCTCTTACAAATCTGGAATGCGACCATTCATAAAAGTATAGATTCTAATAAATTTAGGTATCGTTAGGTTTTTAATTTCCGAGATCGCAATACTTTTGAAGTAGGCGTGCTCGTGCACCGTGCAACACTAGTTGTTTTTCATTTAAAATGTTTGTGATTTTAATATAAGTTACATGGTTACATATTTGACCACTTGCTTGAGCAACTTAAATATATAGAAGTAATGCATGGAATAATTTGCTTACGTTGTTGAAATAATGAGTAGCAGCTATGTGTTAGTTACTCAATAGTGAGTACCGGGGGTGTTTGTTGTAACGTTACAGCCGCGGATCAGTTATGCACTGCAAACGCAGCATATTTAAAGCACTTGTGTCCTGCTTCTGTGCCGTATACACACCGCACACGCATTGCACATGGATTATTTGTGAAACCTGTGCTAAAATGGTGGAAACAGACTTTTCTGTGGGGAGTTGGCTTAAAGTTTAGCCTATTTGTCCTAGCTAGCCTCTCCTGCACTGTCTCAACCCTGTCTCCTTCCCTTCACGTTTTCTGACAGTCGTCATCTTATCGCATAAAAACAAACTGATGTTCTTATTGCTGTTGTTAGAAGAACAGCCGTGTATTACACAACACCATCATGCTGTTTAAAAAAAAGTGATAATATCATGGATAATCCCAACGCTACCTCGCTTGTCCATTGACAGACAGACAGTTTCCCTGGTTTCTATGTCAACAAAATGGCCGCCGCAATCGATCAAATAAGGCCTATACGCTGAAACAGTTCATTCGGTTATCATGAAAACAAATCTCAGAGAACGGTTGACTAGGTACCGATGTCTTATTAGACCAAAGGATCATTTTGCACCGGAGCTTCTCCTTTAATACTGTAAATAGCATATAGAGCATTTGATTTCCGGATGCAGAAAACAGGAATCACAGAATCCAGTCACTAATGGAACTTACTGTATAAAACGCAGCGTCACAGAATTGTGGGATGAATAAATCAAAAGTAGGGCTGTACAAATCAGATATAGATACAGACTAGTGCCTGTGAATATTAAAGCTCAGAAAGTGTAAGGCTGAAATAACCTCAGATACTTTGATCTTCTGAGATATATGCAGTAGCGGTTCTAGGCACGGGCGAACCGGGCAGTCGCCTGGGCGGCATTTCTTCTTGTCACATGGGGCGACACGAGCAGTTAAACCTCTGTTCCGCGAAGTTTTTCTATTTTTTATCATTTCAATTCAATTATTGGCAATGGCGCCCTGCTTGCTGAGAAGGTGCCGTGCACAGAGGCGATGTCAAGTGGATCTCCTGATTAGTTCACGCATCGCGTCTTTTGCGCGCTCAAGGTCATTATTTCAAATTCTCTATGTTTCAAATAGGCGCACGGGAAGCACGCTCATTATGCGCTCACGGGAAGCACGCTCATAAACTTTTCAGTATGGGAGTGCACGTGCACCCAAACACTAAGGTGTTTTTCTCTTCTCCGTAAATAAATCTTTTAGCAGAACTACAGCAAGCAGGGTCGGCGCTCGAAGGGGTCTCGCCCTGAGTGTAATTCAAAGTAGAACCGCCACTGTACGTATTCCCAAACAGTATATCCTACTTATCAAAATTAAGTGAACTATGCTCAAAACAGTGAAACAGTTCATTCAACTTAAAACTTTTAAGTTTGTTCGACGATTTGGCTGTTTTAAGTTCCAGGAACTCAAATAAAATAAGTAAACTTGACGTCATCTTAAAAACCATAGCCTTACTTTTGCCTTTTGGTGGTGGTAATGAGCTTTACTTCGTTCCAATCTGACAAATTCAACAAAGAAGAGTCTCTACACTTGAAAACATTTTAAAGCCTTTTTAAGCTGACAATAAAGGTGAAGTTTATGAAAAATAAGACGTTTTAAAAAATAAAAACCACGAATACATGTTATATTGCACCCCATAAACACAATCATGCAAAGAAAAAAAGGAGTAACCCCCCCCCCCCCCCTTTAACCCCCTGGGGACCAAGGTGTATTTGGGGTCCTTGAGAGGTTCTGACATGCCCTGACATCTGTGTTTTTTTCAGCTGCTTATAAACATATTAATGGCACAGGTGAAATTACACTATATTTAGCAGAAACAGGCCTACCATGACATATGGGCAACATGTTTGTACATGTTTGTATTTTTGAGAGAATATTGTTTATGCGTGGTAATTGTAAAAACTAAAATTGAAAGTTTCTGAAATAAGGCCACAAAACACATACGAAATATGCGTCCACAAGACTTTTGACTAATTGATGTTGTTGCCTAGGGTTTTTTCTTCACAATGATCTGAAAATCCTCCTCCTAATCGTTATCATAAAACGTCTTCGGTTACTAGTGTAACCCTCGTTCCCTGAGTAGGGAACGGAGACGTTACGTCAGAAGTGACGGAGATTGGGGGTTTCGCATAGAAAGCCAATCCTCTTCGAGTATTTAACAACGAGCCAATGGCATGCGAATGCCTTGGGGCTGCGGAATTTGCATAGCGCACTCCGCCCCACCCTGTGGGTATAAAAGGAGGAAGTAAACGCAACCGCAGTATGTCTCCGCTGAGGAGCCAAGACTGAACTCAGGCGTCTACCCAGCGGTACAGCAGAAGTGGCAAGGAGACGTGACGTCTCCGTTCCCTACTCAGGGAACGAGGGTTACACTAGTAACCGAGACGTTCCCTATCGTGAGTCACTTCGAGCTTACGTCAGAAGTGACGGAGATTGGGGGTCAGTGCCATCACGCCAACTTCAAGCTGTCTTCCAGTGCCCTGCGAAAGACTGGACTCCTGAACAATAATAACCAGGAGTTCCTTCTTTTACACAGGAATACCAAGGTACACTGGGAAGCATATCCCGGGTGGAACATGCTACCAATGCCTACCGAAGGAGGACTTTACGGAACACATGTGGTCGAAGGGACCCACATGGAGATTACTGGAGCGCCAACCGCAGGTGGCAAGAACTTAGCTCCAGGGGTGGCAGATGGCTTGCCAAGGGAAGACACATGCTCAGGGAGGCTTACAGTGGATAATACACATGAGACAGTTGCCGTAGGGAACCGTGCACATGGCATGCACCTAGCCGGCACCATAGCAGGTGCCCGCATCATGAGTGCTGGAGGACTCAGGGCTTCACGGAAGGCTCAACTGAGGAATATTGCACTTATCCAGTCGGAGAGTGGAGTGGCGAGCAAGCGAAAGACACTAGGCGGGTCCAGTACTGGCGGAAGCGAGTACGTGAGAGGACACCGGCTCAATTCGCAGATTATAGAATCTGGCGAAGGTGTTAGGTGTCGCCCAGCCTGCAGCTCTGCAGATGTCTGTTAGCGAGGCGCCATGCGCTAGAGCCCAAGAGGAAGCCACACTCCTAGTGGAGTGGGCCGTCACACCAAGGGGGCACGGTCGGCCTTGCTGCTGGTAAGACAAAACAATGGCGTCCACTAACCAGTGAGACAGCCGTTGTTTCGAGAGAGCCCTTCCCTTCTGGCTCCCCCCATGACAGACAAAGAGCTGTTCTGAGGTCCTGAAGCACCGCGTTCTGTCAACGTAAGTGCGGAGTGCACGTACTGGACAGAGCAGTGTCAAGGCTGGGTCTGCCTCCTCCAGGGGCAGTGCTTGCAGGGTCACCACCTGATCCCGGAAGGGAGTGGTGGGAACCTTGGGCACATATCCCGGCCGGGGTCTCAAGATCACGTGAGAGTAAGCCGGCCCGAACTCCAGGCACGCTTCGTCAACGGAAAATGCCTGCAGGTCCCCTACCCTCTTGATGGAGGCCAATGCAACCAGGAGTGCCGTCTTCATAGACAGAAACTTTAACTCAACTGATTGTAAAGGCTCAAAGGGAGGCCTCTGCAGAGCATTTAAAACAACTGCGAGGTCCCAAGAGGGCACGAGGGGAGGACGAGGCGGATCTAGTCGCCTCGCTCCCCTCAGGAACCTGATGACCAGGTCGTGCTTGCCGATGGACTTACCGTCTACTGCAACGTGAGAAGCGGCAATGGCCGCGACGTAGACTTTGAGGGTGGAGGGCGACAGCCTACGCTCCAACCCTTCCTGCAGGAAAGACAGCACGACACTGATCGGGCATATCCGGGGGCTTCTCCGCGAGAAGAGCACCAGCTGACGCAGAGGTTCCACTTCAACGCATAGAGGCGTCTGGTAGATCACGCCCTAGCGGAAGTGATGGTTGCCGCCACCGCAGGTGGCAGCGAACTCAAACCTGCCTCGTCCCGTCCAGGAGCCACACGTGCAGCCTCCAGAGGTCGGGACGAGGGTGCCATAGAGTGCCCCGTCTCTGAGTGAGTAGGTCTTGTCTCAGAGGAATAGGCCAAGGAGGTGCTGTCGCGAGGAGCATGAGTTCGGAGAACCACGTTTTGGTGGGCCAATAAGGGGCTACCAGCAAGACCTGCTCCTCGTCCTCCTTGATCTTGCACAACACCCGTGCAAGGAGGCTCACTGGGGGAAACGCATATTTGCGTGGGCCCCGCGGCCAGCTGTGCGCCAGTGCATCTGTGCCGAGCGTACCCCGGACAGGGAATAAAACTGGGCACAGTGGGATGAGTCCTGGGAGGCGAACAGGTCTATCTGTGCCTCCCCGAACTGGTCCCAGATGAGCTGGACCGTCTGGGGATGGAGTCTCCATTCGCCGGAGATAGGGCGGACTCGTGACAGCTCGTCGGCTGCCAGGTTCCGACTCTCCTGGAATGTACACAGCACGAAGGGACCTCAGGTGCTTCTGACTCCATAGCAGGAGGTGGCGGGCGAAGCTGCGACATCCGACGTGAGCGTAGACCACCCTGGTGGTTGATGTACGCTACTGTGGCGGTATTGTCTGAACGGACAAGTACGTGTTGACCCCTGAGCAGTGCTCGAAAGCGGTGCAGGGCCAGGCGTACTGCCAGCAGCTCGAGGCAATTGATGTGCATGAGGCGCTGGGGTCCTGTCCAGGAGCCCGCGGCTGCATGCCCATTGCACATGGCACCCCAACCCGTGGTAGACGCATCTGTGGAGACGACAAGATGCCTGGAAACTCGCTGAAGCGGAACACCAGTCCGTAGAAAGCTGAGGTTCGACCACGGGAAGAAGGTTCGGCGGCACGCTGGAGTCACTGGAACTCGGAGCGAGCCGCGATGCCATGCCCACCTCGGGACTCGATCGCGAAGCCACAGCTGAAGCGGTCTCACATGAAGCAGTCCGAGCGGCGTAGTCGCGGCTGCGGATGCCATATGCCCCAGGAGCCTCTGAAAAAGTTTCAGTGGGACCGCGCTCTTGCCCTCGAACTGTCGAAGACAAGTCAGCAGTGAGTGTGCGCGCTCGCTCGCAAGCTGCGCGGACATGGCGACCGAGTCTATCTCCATGCCGAGAAAAGAGATCCTCTGCACGGGGCAAAGTTTGCTCTTCTCCCGGTCGACCCGAAGGCCCAAACGGGCTAGGTGCCTGAGCACCAGGTCTCTGTGTTCGCAGAGCCGCTCTCGAGAGTGTGCTAGAAGTAGCCAGTCGTCGAGGTAATTCAGGATGCGAACCCCGTGTTCGCGAAGGGGAACAAGGGCTGCCTCTACGATCTTCGTGAAGACGCGAGGGGACAGAGCTAACCCGAATGGGAGAACTGCGTATTGATATGCCTGGCCTTCGAAGAGAACCGAAGAAACGGTCTGTGTCGAGGCAATATGGAGACATGAAAGTACGCGTCCCTCCAGGTCGATCGCTGCAAACCAATCCTGGTGGCTGCACGCATTCGAAAATGCGTTTGGCTCGTGAGCATCTTGAACGGCATCCGATGAAGGGTGCGGTTCAAGACGCGTAGATCCAGGATCGGTCGTAACCCACCGGTCTTTTTGGGGACGATGAAGTAAGGGCTGTAGAAGCCGGACCTCACCTCGGCTGGAGGGACTGTCTCGATCGCACCCTTCGCCAGCAGGGTCGCAATCTCCGCTCTCATGACCGGGGCATTGCCACCGACCAAAGTTCGAGCGAACTCCCCTGAAACGGGGAGGAGACCGTGCGAACTGAATCGCATAGCCGAATCTGATCGTTCTGATGACCCAGCGGGACAGGTCGGGGAGCTCTAACCAGGCTCCCAGGAACTGAACCAGCGGGGTCATGCGGGACACAGACGTCCCCGGAGGGGCAGCGAGGCAGAGCGACAGGCATGCGCCCAGGGGTTAACCCGGGCGGGTGCGTAGTCGAGCTCTGCTCCTCGACAGTCGAGACCAGGGAAGGACCAGCGTTCCACGGGGGTCTGTGTCTGTCGAGGGTCTGGCGACTGTGTGCTCAGTGATGATGTCAAGTCTTTCTTTAACCATTTTAGGGTGCTGCCCACCCGTGGGTGAGCAGCGGGAAAACAAAAGATTCTCCCCCGGCCCTCCACCGGGGGAAGGAGGGGGCCTGCTACCACCTCCCGAGAAAGACTCGACGCCAACACTGAGCAGCCCGTCTCAGGAACGCCGCTTGGCCTGGCGTTTAGCGGGGCGCGGCTCCTGAGGGGGCTGTGACGCTCCTCTGCGGTCACCTCGACGACGTGGCCTGGGTGAAGGCTGCTGCTGTGGCCGTGTCGGAGGGAGGGGGGCCGCAGGGGGCGTCCTCGGCGGCGAGCAGGCTGAGGCGGCTGTGCCGACGGCTGGGTGGAGGCAGCAGCTGGCCGTCGGGGCAGGATGTGTCTAATCGCCTCGGTCTGCTTCTGAGCGGTCGAGAACTGCTGGGCAAAGTCCTCAACCGCACCGCCGAAAAGGCCAACCTGGGAAAGCGGGGCATCAAGCAGACGAGTCCGCTCGGCTTCGCGCACTTCCGCCAGGTTAAGCCATAGGTGGCGCTCCTGGACCACGCTAGTGGCCATCACCTGACCCAGGGAGCGAGCGGCCACTTTGGTCGCCTGGAGAGCGAGGTCAGTGGCGGCTCGAAGTTCGTCAAACGAACCCTGGTCAGTCCCGCCCTCGGACATGTCTCTGAGCAGTTTGGCTTGGAAAACCTGCAAAGTGCTCATCGCATGTAGGGCGGAGGCTGCCTGTCCCGCTGCACTATAGGTGCGCGCCGCCATAGACGACGAGAACCTACAGGCTTTGGACGGGTGCTTGGGAGGCCCCCGGGAGGAGGCGCTCTGCGGACACAGTTGCATCGCAACAGAGCGCTCCACCGGAGGCAACCC
Source organism: Hybognathus amarus (assembly GCA_030378365.1). NCBI lineage: Eukaryota > Metazoa > Chordata > Actinopteri > Cypriniformes > Leuciscidae > Hybognathus > Hybognathus amarus. Next base: position 434,267 of record JAQIUQ010001070.1, on the reverse strand, counting down.
CGCATACCCACGGGCAGCCGCGTCCACGAGGGGAAAGGCGGGGGCTGACGGTCGGACACGGGAGGTCAAAGGAGCCTGCCATGTCTTCGTCAGCTCCGCATGCAACTCGGGGAAGAATGGTATTGGGGTTGGCTGTGGCCTTGCGGCGGCAGCTTTGCCCAAAAACCATTCATCCATCCGTGAGTGATCGGGGTGGGGCGGAGGGTTCCACTCCAGCCCAATACTCACAGCGGCCCGAGAAAGCATGGCCGTCATCTCAGGATCAGACACAGGCGGCGCCGGCACTCCCGAGGGAGGCAACGCCGCCGTATCTTCACCCGAGGAATCGAGCCCACCTTGTGATGCTGTGATCGACATCACATCATCCTCTGGAGCGCCGAGCGAAGCAGAGGGTGCCTGCGAAGAGGCAGACGTCTGCAACGCCCCAGCGCTCGCTGGCTGCAACACTGTTGCGGTGGGTGTGGCCCGAGGAGCTAGCGTCGGGGTATTATGCCACACTGTCACCGATAGATCACCCTGGCCGCGAACCAACGAGCTTCCCCGGGTAGAGGAAGCAGATCGGGTAACGGTGGCGGGGACTCTCACAGTAAGATCATTGAGTCTCGATCTCAGTGTTGAGATGGTCATATTCCCACAAAAGGAACATGACTCATCCACGAGGGCTGCTTTTGCATGACGAAGACCCAGACATACAAAGCAGCGATCGTGACCATCAGAGGAGGACAGAAATCGACCACATCCAGAAGAACACGGGCGATTCATCTTTAAAAAGACGTGCCACGTGCAGCTCTTTTAGGAGAGGAGGAAATTCACTCTGCAGCGCTGAGGCGACCAGGGAGAAGCGCAAAGTCTGGCAGACCGCTGCACAGATCGCAGGCAATGCAGAATCCCGCTGGGTACCGCCGTCACACCAACACTGGAGAGGACGCTCGTCTCGAAGAGGCTTTGATCAGTGATAATGGCTTGTGGAGTGAAGAATGCTCTTGGCTCCGAAGCGAAAACATACTGCGGTTGCGTTTACTTCCTCCTTTTATACCCACAGGGTGGGGCGGAGTACGCTATGCAAATTCCGCAGCCCCAAGGCATTCACATGCCATTGGCTTGTTGTTAAATACTCGAAGAGGATTGACTTTCTATGCGAAACCCCCAATCTCCGTCACTTCTGACGTAACTCGAAGTGACTACGATAGGGAACTGTGAATTGAGTTATATTGTGAAAAACATTTTTTTGTTTGCCAAGGCAATATGCGAATGGGCGTGAACAGGCCAGCCCCATCATGAATAATTAGGTGATTCTCACCTGAGAGACAGACACACATAATAATGAGCCTTTCATTCAGGTGATTCAGACAAGAAAAAATTGAAAGGACAACATACAAACACAAACATATATATATATACACTCACCGGCCACTTTATTAGGTACACCTGTCCAACTGCTCGTTAACACTTAATTTCTAAGCAGCCAATCACATGGCGGCAACTCAGTGCATTTAGGCATGTAGACATGGTCAAGACAATCTCCTGCAGTTCAAACCGAGCATCAGTATGGGGAATAAAGGTGATTTGAGTGACTTTGAACGTGGCATGATTGTTGGTGCCAGAAGGGCTGGTGTGAGTATTTCAGAAACTGCTAATCTACTGGGATTTTCACGCACAAACCATCTCTAGGGTTTACAGAGAATGGTCCGAAAAGAAAAAAACATCCAGTGAGCGGCAGTTCTGTGGGCGGAAATGCCTTGTTGATGCCAGAGGTCAGAGGACAATGGCCAGACTGGTTCGAGCTGATAGAAGGGCAACAGTGACTCAAATAACCACCCGTTACAACCAAGGTGGGCAGAAGAGCATCTCTGAACGCACAGTACGTCGAACTTTCAGGCAGATGGGCTACAGCAGCAGAAGACCACACCGGGTGCCACTCCTTTCAGCTAAGAACAGGAAACTGAGGCTACAATTTGCACAAGCTCATCGAAATTGGACAATAGAAGATTGGAAAAACGTTGCCTGGTCTGATGAGTCTCGATTTCTGCTGCGACATTCGGATGGTAGGGTCAGAATTTGGCGTCTACAACATGAAAGCATGGATCCATCCTGCCTTGTATCAACGGTTCAGGCTGGTGGTGGTGGTGTCATGGTGTGGGGAATATTTCTTGGCACTCTTTGGGCCCCTTGGTACCAATTGAGCATCGTTGCAACGCCACAGCCTACCTGAGTATTGTTGCTGACCATGTCCATCCCTTTATGACCACAATGTACCCAACTTCTGATGGCTACTTTCAGCAGGATAGTGCGCCATGTCATAAAGCTGGAATCATCTCAGACTGGTTTCTTGAACATGACAATGAGTTCGCTGTACTCAAATGGCCTCCACAGTCACCAGATCTCAATCCAATAGAGCATCTTTGGGATGTGGTGGAACGGGAGATTCGCATCATGGATGTGCAGCCGACAAATCTGCGGCAACTGTGTGATGCCATCATGTCAATATGGACCAAACTCCCTGAGGAATGCTTCCAGCACCTTGTTGAATCTATGCCACGAAGAATTGAGGCAGTTCTGAAGGCAAAAGGGGGTCCAACCCCGTTACTAGCATGGGGTACCTAATGAAGTGGCCGGTGAGTGTATATATATATACATATATATATATATATATATATATATATATATATATATACATACATATATATATATATATATATATATACTGAGAAGTTCTTCATTGCCATTTAAGTGAAATTACTGAACTTATATATACAAGCTTGATAAAAATGATCATTCTAGAAAAATTTCAAATGGCACTTAGAGGCTTTTGCATCTGAACTCTTCATATACATGTATGTATAAAATCAAAGTATAAATGAAAGTAAAAAAAAACAAACATTTTTAGTCATACCTGGAAACAAATCCTGGTCAAATTTTATATGGGCCATGTTTGGTTAAGAGTTAGATTTTAAAACATCTTGAAAATAAAATAATATGAGCAGAAACTCTAACAGTCTAACTAAATGAACTAAATGAATCCTTCGTACGCCCGTTCACACACCCGAATCATATTTAAACACTCTTTTTGGTTATATAGATGTTATAATGTAAGGATGTCACATGAGATTCTTGTTCCAATGAAAGCGAAAGTGAATTAACGTATGGCGCGCACGTCTGTGAATTCGTCTATTCCTTCCTATCAGACGGGCATTTGATATTTAAACAGCAGTTTACAGATACATACACTAACGCTGATTAGAACAAAGCACTTATAATAAATGACTTACTGCATCAGCTGAATCCGTGCTCCTCAAAATGAAACTGTAAGGTAACTTTTTTCCACGATCTCCTTCCAGGTTAGATCCGTAATAAACTGTATGTTTTTATCGATGTGGGCTTTTTCATGACTTACCTCAAAATTAGTGTTTGAATGCATGCACTCTCAGTGGGCGGGGTCACATTAGCACCTCATTCGCTGTAATGAGGTGAAAGGGAAAATCCTGACATCTCTCTCTTTTCATACAAATTACATCAACTGAGAATAGTTGCTTTTTATTAGGGCTGGGCAAGTTAACGCGTTATTATTCGCGTTAACGCATTTATTAATTAATGCCGATCATTTTTTAACGCACGTTAACGCATTTTTTTTATATCATTTTTTTAAAAGTCCGTTGCTCACTGGCTCTGAATAACCGGCCTACAGTCAAACCATGGATCACAAGAGGGGTGGGATGTTGGTCATCCAGCAAATAACCCACCCAAACAAGCAGTAGAGAGAGGCTTTGGCAGGTTCTCTCAGGTGAATAGAAAGGGAGACAGCGCTCTGCGAGACGAGTGAATGACAGGCGCGCAGATAACCAACGGCTTCTGTGCGCTACGCAGCTGTAGCCTTTTAACTTAAATTAAAATTATACATAACTTTACCTGATAGGCCTGCGTTTAGTTTAGCGGGTGTCTCTGCCATGTGAATTCCCTTCTGTTGATGTCCTGATAACTATTTAGATTCTGGAAACTCACAAACAGCGAACCGAGGATCAGTCTCTCTTCCAATGATTTGTGCTGGCTGCGCGCCGTCGGCAACGGGCGGGGCGCGTGCGTGAGGCGAGCGCATGCGTGAGGCGAGCGCATGCGTGAGGCGAGCGCATGCGTGAGGCGAGCGCATGCGTGAGGCGAGCGCCGTGCGTGAGGCGAGCTTGACCGCAACAGTTTCACAGGAACGCACCCGCTTGTCACTGCACCTTGTGCTCGACGACCACTTCACCTCACTCTAAATGCTGATTTATACTTCTGCGTCAGACCTACGCGGGAGCCTCTTTGGTTTTCATTCATACTTCTGCATCGTTGTCCGCGTTGACGCGCAATTATGGGAGCATGTGAAACCCAGGGAGTGATTCTAGCAATCACAGCGCAGGCAAGCATATTGACGCGTTGTTAATTTTTGGAGAGGTGCACGTCAGGGTATGCGCGCTACACACAGCCCTACGGCGTAAGTTCGATGCAGAATTATATTGGGCTTTACCTCTGTTTAATGTAACCTAATCTTAGTGTGCGTGGGAAACCATGGCATGACCAAACCTAAGCTATTATCAGAGGAGTAACGTTGGTCGACTTATATCTGTAGTGGTCATGACCTCTGACTACATTGACTGACTGTTTCTGCTGCTCCCTGATAAAAGATACCTGTTGTAACAGGTAATCCCCTGTGCCAAATAGCATTGTTTTAATATTTGATTTGATTATATTAATGTTTAAGTTGAGATTTATAATAAATATTTTATTGCTACTGTGTAAAAGAGAATTCTGCTGGTATAAAGCACCTTATTAAGTTTTTGCAAACCACACTTTTATGTATATAGCAGTACATTTAAATCAAAAGTGTGCAATACATTACTTTAGAATTCCGCGTAACAATGTTTTTCCGTGTAACAATGCGATTAATCGCAAGAAATTCATGCGATTAATCGCGATTAAAAAATTTAATCATTGCCCAGCACTACTTTTTATATAAATGACTTCATTTAAGGGTGTACTCAGGGGGCTTTCACACTGGCAGATTATTTCGGAACGGGGCACGGTTCACATGAAAAATCGCTAATGTGAACGCTGCTCATGGGACCCGGGTGCGCACTGGCGTTCCGAACCCGAGACTACCTGGAGGAGGTGGTCTGAGTTCGGTTGCTTCCGAACTGTACCACGGTTCGCGTGAATGTAAAAGCAACACAGATTCGGGCACGCACTTGTTCAGGAAGTAAAGAATCCTGCGCATGCGTTTTAAGCTTATTGTGATGTGTTCAGTTAAATAAAACACTTGTAAGGGATGATAGTGTTGATGATTTATCTCGGATACAAGCGAGCCTGCAGTGTATTCGTGCATTGCGCGTGGAATCAGTGCAACACATTTGAAAATCAACTGTCTCCTCAAAAGAGTCCGTTTTCAAGCAGCAGAAGTCCACCTTATGTGACACACGCACAGTAAACCTGTATTGTTCACTCAAATGCTCATAATAGCAGCAAATTAATAAAAAAAAACACAATACTTACACACGTTCTGCTTTCTATCATGCGCCGCGCACGTTTGCGATGACGTAAGATGCACGCAAACGCACCGGGTTCCAGATAAAATCAATTTGAGTGTGAAACCAGACCAACGCTGCAGGAGGCGCCGGGAACAAACGCGCTCAGGCGCGGACCGCAGCAAACGAGCCCAGTGGAAAAGCCACCTCACACTAGCCAGTTTGAACCGTACCCGAGTGCGTTTGACTAGTACTGAGTGCTCAGTCCGAACCGTGCCCGGGCGCGGCTCGATCGGCCGGCCCTGGCCCGCTTGGAAGAGGTGGGCCAGAGCACGGTTCAGTTGGACTCGGCGCGGTTCGCATGCAGTGTGAGCGTTAACAGCGCTGGAGCACGGAACACGACGCGTGACGTGCAAACCTCCTCATACGAGCAGCACGATTTCGTGAAAATTTTCGCGACACATCTGTTTAACAACAGGCTGTGAGAGGGCAGTGGACCAAACGACACAAAATTATCCACAAAGAAAACAGAATGATGGACTTCATTGTGTTCCGTTCAGAGAGCGCGCTCTTCTTGTTTATCCCGAAACCGTCGCACCATAATGACGTGAATGCTGAAACCCTATGTGAGTGCAGGCCAGCGGGGGAGTGGGGAGGGGGGACAATCGCACTCAGGCCCGGTTCATGGCAACCGTGCCTAGTGTGAGTACACCCTAAAAGAAGAGAATTTCAGCTTCATAAAGAGAGATCTTTCGTGTCTCTGTGACAAGTATTTAATGAGTTACAGCTCTTTTATCGGACGCGTTTCAGAAAGATTTTTGTGGAGACAGAGTGAGCTAAAAGCGCACCATGTTTATTTTATTTCTTTTACAAAAACACAAGGTTTTGATATTAATATGAGTGTACACAAAAAAGAAGACCCTCTATAGTTTATAATCATGTATCGATTTTATTTATATGACCATCAATGACGGAGTATTTTAAGTCTATGTTGCAGCTGTGTGAAAAAAAAACGATCAAAACGCGGGGACGCGTTTTTGGTCCCCAGGGGTTAATGAGTTTGGAAAATACAAACAACTTTTTTTGTTATCTTAACTTATCCGGGTTTACAGTGTGGATACATGAACATGAATGTTCTTCAGCATCATGAATTAATGAAAAATAAACACCAACCTCTTTGTTCTTCAGGATCTTCAGTGTTTTTTTATTCTGCAGGGTTCTGGATCACTCATGTTATCACTGTCCTCTTTAATAAACTCAGTCTTTACAGATTTCAGCTCTTCCTGATGCTCTGATGATCGTCTTCACTTGTAGCTGATGGGAATTTACAGCATTTATAGGGTAATTACAGTAGGAGGAGCTTCACTGATGATGTAATTACTGTGGGAGGAGCTGATCTGCCCAAATCAAAATTATATATCACTTACTGAGTTTTTTAAATAGGGTCAAACACCAGAAGTTTAATTTTAGAGTGATATAAAATGTATTTATTTATATACATAGAAAACCCAGTAAATGCAAGTGTAATGTTTGAAACAACTTTTGTGAAAACAAAATGCCAGTAAAATAGGTGAAATAATGTTGGATTCATTCAGCATAACATATATATGTAAAAATTAAACAACATAATTATTTTTTAAGTATAATAACTTTTTTTAGAAACTTTTAAAAGAATAAGAGATCATACTAGCCTATATGTAATTATTTTTAAATGAAAAAAAAAAACTTGCTGACAAAAAAAAGTGATTTGAAGGATAGTGGCAAAAGTATTATACTGAAAATTAATAAGTGTATTGGAGCTGCACTATAATAAAATAAAACTACTCTGCACATTTAAACACACACACACACACACACACACACACACACACACACACACACACACACACACACACACATAGATAAATATATTAATGTTAGAATTAGAAATAAAACTCTCTTTACGACAGACAGATATATATATATATCTGCCTGTCTATCGTAAAGCAATATTTACTTATTATTCTATTTCTTTACAAAAAAAGGAAAGGCATATATCTAGAGAAGTAGTAAAGAACTGTAAGAAAAAAACATTTAAAAGCATAAAAGACAAACAAAATATATGCTAAGCCTCAGACTATCAACACTCATTCAACAAGCCATTCAGCACATTATTTGAGTCAAGATACATGACAAAAGCCTGTAAAATTGCTCTACCCATGGGAAAAAAAATACTAAGTATAGGCCTACTTTCTGCCAGAAAAATTTAAGTGATAAGTTAATAATTAGTTAACTTGAAGTGTGCTATTTTGGAACAACTTCTTTTTTTTACTAAGTATATTTAGTTGTAATAAAATTGTAGTAGAGCACAACTTTAAGTGTAGCTATTTAATGTACATTTGTGTGCTAAATTGAAACAACTTGGAGTATACTCACTCTTAAATTAAAAGTATACTTTAAGTAAATGCCCGTAGAGAGTTAAATCTAAATTACACCAGATAATGCTTTGAGAACACAGAGAGTGTTACTGGTCACATCTGGGACATTACGCACTGGGCGGGACGAAACGAGCTGAAACTTTGTTCACAAACGCCATTTTCTTTGACTCGAGTCGCAAGGCATACGAGGAGGAAAAAACACACTTATTACGTGTTTGATCATATTTATATTTTCAGTTTATAATGAAAGATCATTTGAATCATTTTAAAATTGAAAGCAAAGAACGTTAAGTGAGAGTAGGCTACTCATAACATTTACAACAGTCGCCTATGTATAGGTATGTGGACATATCAATAAATAGCACCCGCCATTGTGTTCCAAATCTCTGTGCCGGATTTTCCCGAATCACTCTGGGGTGCCTTTCCCGAAAGCATTGTTAGCCAACTATGGTCGCAAGTTCTGTCGTCATCAGCATAGTTCAACGATTCAGTGTTTCCTGAAACCATCGTTCAAACGAACACTCGCAAACAGCATCGCATAGTTGTGTGGTTTGAACAACAGCTCTCGACCTGTGGTTAGAGGCATCGTTTCTATATTTCATGACATTTGGAGGTAATAAATCCTTATCTTGAGCAAATTAAGCAAGCTGACATTCAGTACAACTGGTGTCTTTTATTTAGAACACATACGAATGGAATTTAAGTCTTTTAGTTTGTCAAAAGATTTAAAGTAACGTGTTGGAAGAGTGCGCATGTGCGAACGTGCTCTACTATGTAAGAACGAGCCAAATATTCATTCTGGTAATAAAGCAAAACAACTGAGAACAATTAGAAATAGTCCTCAGATGACATGTCTGTAATTTATATAAAACAAAGCTAGCATTAATTGGATCTCAAACAGTTTTATTAAAAGTAGTTATTACTCCACCACATGCGAAACCAATGTGGTTGAACGATACTTTGCGACAGTGGGTTTCGGGAAACAGTCGTAACTAGCTAGTTGATTTTTCCAACGATGCATCGTACTATGATAGTGCATCAGTGAACTACGTCGTTGTATGGGAAACGCACCCTGAGCGGGTCTCCTCAAATGCGCTGTTTTCATTGACTTGCTGTGGGAATTCTTGATTATTCTCCAGCGGGGCGGGATTCTTTTCGTTGGGAAGAAGAATGGGTCGTTGCGACCTTGTATTGATTACCGGGGGTTGAAACAACATCACGGTAAGAGAATACTTATCCCTTGCCATTGATGTCTTCAGCTTTCGAGAGGTTGCAAGGAGCTTCCATCTTCACGAAATTGGATTTACGTAATGCTCATCATTTGGTCCGCATCAGGAAGGGGAATGAATGGAAGACCACGTTTAACACCCCCAGGGGGCACTTTGAATATTTGGCGATGCCTTTCGGGCTTTCCAACTCCCCAGCGGTCTTCCAGGCACTCGTTAATGACGTGTTGAGAGACATGGTAGACCAGTTCATATAGGTTTACCTGAATGACATATTGATTTTTTCTTCGTCACGGTCAACACGTCAGACGAGTGCTTCAGAGGCTGCTAGAGAATGGGCTTTTGTCAAGGTGGAGAAATGCACGTTTCATGCACAGTCTGTTCCTTTTTTAGGGTACATCATTTCATCTGAGGGAGTGCGGATGGACCCTGAGATGGTTAAGGCTGTGGTGGAGTGGCCAAGCCCAGATTCCCGTAAGGCCCTACAGAGGTTTCTGGGGTTCGCCAAATTCTACCGGCGTTTCATTTGCAACTTCAGCCAACTAGCCGTGCCTCTGACTGCTTTGACGTCCCCGCCAGAACGGCGTTCAGGTGGTCAAACACAGCGGAGGCTGTGTTTGCCAAACGGAAGGCCGCTTCCGTTTCAGCCCCTATCCTTATAGCCCCTGATTCATCACGTCAGTTTGTGGTGGAGGTCATTATTTTTAGGAGTTGCTCCTAAATTCGCCAGTTAGGAGCTACTTTTAGCCTTAAAATTCTTTGTGAATATGGCCCCTGAGCTGTAAGTCAAAAGATAAGTGATAACTGTCAGATTTATCTTAGGATCTTACATTTGATATTTTTTATTTTATTTTAATTAAAAGGAGCCATGCATATCCCCAAAAATGTAAGGATGTAATCTTGGAGGCCTTTCCAAAACTCAGACAAGTTGGTGGTGGGTTTGAGTTATTAAAAATATCTGGGAACACAGGAGCCGTTATCTCAGCCTGATACCCTGTCCAAATGAGGGTTACAATGTTAAGTATTTGAAAGATCCTCAAAACCAAATTGGCCATGCAACCATTTTCATTTGTCTACTTCAACATAACATTGAAGTTGAACCATATGAAGGTAAAATGATGACAAAAAGAATCGCATGTGCAAGGTAAAATTTGTGAAAGAGTACATAAGATTGCAAGTGTAAAATAAATTTGCATGTGCAAAGAAAGATTTGTAAAGGTGTAAATCGCCCTTCAAGTGTAAGAAAAAAAGATCTGCAGCATTTAACTGTTATTCATAAGTGTTCATGTATTTTGAAGCTGCAGCTTCATGCTAACACAAAATAAATAAGATCTGTTTTCTTCAGACTTCTGCGGCCAAAAGTATCACAAGCCTGTGAACAGCAATCTGCAAATGAAAACAACAGAGGCAGGAACTGCAAAACAGATGAACTGCGTAAAATTACAGTGTAAAAAAAGAAACTGTTGCAAATGTCCGAAAGACTTGTGTGCTTGGGCAAAAAGGTCGGAGCAGGCAGTGCAGGCAACCAGGGTGGTGAAGACCCCTCGGGCGGCCACGGCGGTGAAGACCCCTCGGGCGGCCACGGCGGTGAAGACCCCTCGGGCGGCCAAAACGGTGAAGACCCCTCGGGCGGCCACAACGGTGAAGACCCCGGAGACACTGGCTCGGCCATCTTTTTCGGAGACATTGGCTCGGCCATCTTTTCCGGAGACATTGGCTCGGCCATCTTGTCCGGAGACACTGGCTCGGCCATCTTGTCCGGAGACACTGGCTCGGCCATCTTGTCCGGAGACACTGGCTCGGCCATCTTGTCCGGAGACACTGGCTCGGCCATCTTGTCCGGAGACACTGGCTCGGCCATCTCTGTCGGAGACACTGGCTCGGCCATCTCGGCCAACAGACAATGGCTCGGCAACAGGAACAGACACCGGCTTGGGAACAGACACCGGAATTGCCATCTTATCCGGAGACACTGGCTCGATATTCAAAAAATATCATTAAGCATACCTCGTCCATGCAAGTCAGATGAGCAAGCTCCAAAAAGTCCATCTCCTTGACGCATAATTTGGGCTGCTAGGTTCATTTTGGTATCACTGCTGGATTTTAGTGTGGCGAAGTCTTCTGTTATGAACTGGATGATGACATGGAGATGAAGATCAAAATGCAGCTGTATTTAAGAATAGTCGTACAGGCAGGGTCAAGAATCAGCAGACAGGACAATGGAGAATAAACAGAGGAAATCCAAGAAACAGGCAGAGGTCAGGGTAGGCAGCAATAATCAGAGTCCAAGAACAGTCCAAAGTGGAAAACAGAAAAACAAACACGGGAAAATGCTCAGAAATGCAGACACACAGAACAACAAAATAATTGAATGTGAAAACCAGGTATTCATGGTGTGACTATACAAGATAATGAGAAACAGGTGAATAAGATGAGTGCTGATGAGTCCAGGCAGTGAGTTATGGGAAATGTAGTTTGTAGGTGAAACATGATCGTCTGGTGTGGAGTGCCCTCTGGTGGCTCTCAAGGGCACTCCTGCTGATAACCGTTACACAAACATACCGTCAGAATCAGCACGATCTGTGATTGTTGTAAAATTCTGTCTCTACTGTTGCTAAATTGAGGACTCGTTTGATCATAAAAATGGCTATTAAAAGCACAAAAACCTGCATAAGAGATCCTTCACACGCGCGGCGCACGCTCCGAAATGGACTAGCAAGAAAGAAAAGTATACTTTTGGCTTTGTGTGGGCTAAACTAGAGATTATGGTATTTTATTAATTCTGGACATAATATTTCCCCTTGGTCTACAGTGATAATTTTATAACATTTATGATCACTGATTATGAGCAAGGTAACGAAATCTACAGTTTAAGGCAGTAACTTGTAAGCACATAGCACAAGACAATTGTATGTAAAATCAACCAAGACTTTATTAAACTATTCTAATACACATAAACTAATCTAATGAAAACTTACATTCATTCAAACAGTGACAGAAAAGTTAATGTAATTAACGGAGTATGAATGGAGTCCCAAATTTCTAGCATTAGCCACTATTTCTTGACCGCAACCTGAGAGAATCAAAATACTAGTAATTCAACCTTTGTTCGTTTGCTTAATAGGAATTGCACCAGTTCAGCATTACATTTGCATTTATTCATTTAGCTGACGCTTTAATCCAAAGCGATTTACAATTGATATATATGTCAGAGGATGCACGCCTCTGGAGCAACTAGGGGTTAAGTGTCTTGCTCAGTGTCTCGCAGTGGAATCGAACCCGGGTCTCACACCATGTGTCTTATCCACTGCACCATCACCACCCCTAGAATTAGGAGATTGTGAACTTGTGTTTGGATGCTCCTGTGAGCGCATGTGTTCCCTTCTGTGACAAAGTTTCTGGTAGGAAACTCTTCGGCTCTGATTGGCTGGCAGTCAGTCGAAGACGTGTTCTGAGGGACAACACTCGATGGTGAATGGTTGGTTGGCTTTGCCGGAGTCGCTTCGTGTGTCGGTTTCCTGGATTGAGGGTTGCTATGCAACAGAGTTTCCTCAGAGTCTGGAGGAGCTGCTGGAGTAACTCTGTGAGGTTTTTTTGAAGAGCATGTAAGTGTATGCGCTGGATGATGAAAATGTCCGCACAAAATCAAAGCAAGATCAAAAGTCACTGCAATAGTCGCAGAGCTATTTGTCATTGGGATACAAGCGTGTCCATCCGCATTGTCCTTTCAAGTGTGTCAGCCAATTAGATATTGTCTTGGGTGGGACTTGGGTACTCCCCGTTCTACGGTTCTTGCATGTAATTGGCATACTTTTCACATGATTGTGTACTCTCAAGAGTTTAGTAAAACATTTCAATAAGACAACTTTCATAGTTTAAATACACAATTCACTTTATATCAAAATTCTAGAAATCGTTTACCTATCAAGTAGTTACCAAATAACATATTTCCCATAGTTGAGGTTATTGAGGTCCCAGAGTAGGAGTTAATAAGAATTTAGCTATGATAAATGTTTAAGGAACAGAATAAACATAGGTGATATAAAGCATACAAAATACAGAGCATATTATATATGAGGCAACTTCTGGTGATAAGTTCTTATATAACTGAGGTAAAAAAAAAACTAAGAATAGGCTGCAACAACTGTTAAACACACAAAAAGGACTTAAGATGTTATATAAAACATACATTATACATAAGATATATGTGAGGTAAAAACTGGCGATGAATTCATCTTATTGGAAGCAATTTTGAGGTCGTAGTTGGTTAGAAACCATGAGTGGGTTAATTTCATTCTATTGGTTTTGGAGACAAATGTCTCTAGAATTTACAGCTGCAGAAAGGAGGTGTCCCTGGTTTAAGGTGCTGGTATCGCTGGTGTGAGATTAGACAGGCACAAAAGGGAGAGGGGGTGATATCTCCTTTAGCCATCTTGGCAAAAACATCTTGGTTTTGAATGATGCCCAGACTGCTTTGAATGATCAACTTTTTCATCAAAATGCGTCAGCATTTCAGTCTTGATATGTTGAATGGCGTCCCACAATGTTTGTAGTGAGATGTGACGCTCCCGCCATTGTAGCAAAGACGCAAAAGAATAAACAAATCTCGTAGCTATTTCGAATAAATTAGTTGATGCCTAACTTAAAGCCACACTGCGGAACTTTTTGGCCACTAGATGGTGCTTGACCTGTAACTTTCACGTCTAGCGTCCCTAGAGGCCACAAGCTCCGCAGCACTGTCGCAAATTAAAGTCAACAAACAGTCGACCGGTCAGCCTCCCGTGTCTTTAGATTGTGTGTGCTTGCAGTGTTTGAGGGGGCAGCCTTGCCTCGCTCGATTCCCTTATAGCAGTCGGCTGAGAGAGAGCTAGTAGGGCTGAGCCCCGTGGGGCTTATCATGTCTGTGAGTGAATGTGGGCACGGGACAGCGGGCACATTCACTGCACTGAAAACACTGTCGGCCAGAGCTGACTGTAACGTTATGTGTGTTGGTTTATTTTTACAGAAACTGTGGGACATGTGGTGTCACGTTAGTGTTTGTGGGTACTACCGAGTCGTGGGCACGTTCACTACATTTAATGTAACGTTATATTTGACATGAGTCGATTTTATTAGTGCGAGCGCTGCACTGAGGTGGGCTGTGTTTGTAAAAAGGAACACTCTAGCTTGTTGGCATTTTATTACACACATAACACCATCGGCTGTGGCCGGAATACCAGGAAATACTACACTGCTTATATGAATTTATCTGGGTTACCATGGAAACGGTATTTGTGTGTAGGCAATCGTCCGCATTGGTCGAGCACCCTTCCTCGAAAAGCTAGACCAATGTGTTAATCCTCGTCCTGGCTTTTAATTTGTCACTCTCCCCTTGTCTTTTTTAAGTTTCCTCTGATAAAACCGTTGCCTTATTCCTTGTAGCTGTTGTTCGGCCATGACGAAAATATAGACGACAATCAAACGCGAGTTGAGCACTGAACGTTAGATTCTGAGGAAGTTTGGGGTGGTGGGGAAGTGACGTATGCCGCAAGCGGTCGAATTTTGTAGTTCTTTTTGCGCTTCGGGTTCCTACCCGAAATCCGAAGTAACAAAGTGCTAGTAAAAGCGATACAGACACTTTCAGGATACGGCGAGACGCGCTCATTCAGCCTATTGTAAGTTCGATCTATCATCTCAATGGGTTTTGGTAATATATTATAAAGGTTGAAGAGTTCCACAGTGTGGCTTTAATTAGAGTTGGTTTAGGTCAAAAGCATATAGATCAGGATAAAGGAGAATTAACAAGCCTATATGATGCTTTTCCACTACAAAGTACCAGTCTCTACTAGGCTTTGTTTGGTTTTCCACTGTGAAAAAGTTGTACCTGTACCTGCTTGAGTACTTTTTTTTGTACCACCTCCGGCGAGGTTCTGAGAGAGCTGTTACACCTCCGGTGAGATTCTGAGCGAGCTAAGGATACTACTATGATGTTACAGATAGAGTATTCAGAGTAACCCCGATATTTTTAAATAGTTTGGCAAGAGAAAGTTACTAAACTTACACTATTATTATGGCAACTAGGTAAAATATGCCGTGGTCAAACGAGGAGGTGCAGACTTTCCTTTGTATGGTGGCCCAAGAGAGGATCCAGCGAGAGCTTGATGGGGCAACAAGGAACGAAAGGCACCGCTATAATGACCGGGTACTATTTGTGTTGGTACTGTCTGCAATGTAAAATGGAGCGAAAAAGTCGAGCCGAGTCAAGTCGAGCTGGTACTGGTAATGGAAAAGGGCCATATGATAAGAGAGAGGTACTGGTAATGGAAAAGGGCCATATGATAAGAGAGATGCAAGGCTGAACTGAGAGAAGGCCACAGACTCGAGCTTATTCTAATTGATTATTTTATTCATGCAGGTATGTTTTCTTTCATTCTTTTGTTAATATTGTTTTGAATTTGTAAAATGCTTTTTTTTTTCATGAAATCAGTTGGACAAACAAAATTTGAGTATATGAGAAACTGAAATGCACGTTTATTAGTATGGTAAAAAGTGTAAAATGTCATGGAGTTCGCGGTAAATGCGACTGAAGAGAGGCTGAACTGAGAGAAGGCCACAGACTCGAGCTTATTCTAATTGATTATTTTATTCATGCAGAATAAAATCTGGCCAGAGTTATTCCTGTTGTCCGGTCTCGGTCATCCATTAACACAACGCAGAGCTAAGCGAAGACCGGTCACAGAGAAATGCAGACGTGAGCTTGATTCATGTTCACGCACACTCCAACTATTTTTAAAAGAGTTATAGTAAACAATGAAGATCCTCATGTGTCTCTTAAAGTTTCCGTTATCCATAAAGCTTTCCCAAATTGATCACATGTGTAAAGTTTCTCTCTGGTTCTCCCATCAGGTCTAAAAGAAACATAAAATCATGTGACATTTCAAATGAGAGAAACAATGTGAAATAAAAAGAAAATCAAGATCACTGATGACTTCCAAAATCATTTTAAACCAATCAAATCTGGTTTGAAGAAGGTTCAAATTCACATTTAGGAAACTGGACATTTCTATGTTCTTGGAATGTTACAAATCAACATTCTTAGAATTTTGAAGTTAAATTGAAATTGTTGAAAGTACGTTTGAGGAACATTATACCTTTTAAAATACATTCCTCTAAATTCAAGAAAACTGGAAATAATTTACGTTCCCAGAACCAACATTCTGAATATTTGGAGAAATATTTTGTTCTGAATATTTGGAGAATGTTCTTATTTTAAAAAGTCTGTAAGCTGGGGAACTAATTACCGTGATTGCTGTGATGTGGTTTCTCCACTGTATGGATCTTCATGTGTTGTTTCAGGTGAGTTTTAATAGGGAAACTCTTTCCACACTGATCACACGTAGCGGCTTCTCTCTGCTGTGGATCCTCTCATGTGTTTTCAGAGATGATGATCGACTAAATACCTTGTCACAGTGTGAACACTTGTAAGGTTTTTCTCCAGTGTGGACCTTCTCATGTGTTTTCAGATATGATGTTTGACTGAAATACCTTGTCACAGTGTGAACACTTGTAAGGTTTTTCTCCAGTGTGGATCCTCTCATGTGTTTTCAGATATGATGAATCACTGAATCTCTTGTCACAGTGTGAACACTTGTAAGGTTTTTCTCCAGTGTGGATCCTCTCATGTGTTTTCAGAGTTGATGACTGACTGAATCTCTTGTCACAGTGTGAACACTTGTAAGGTTTTTCTCCAGTGTGGATCTTCTCATGTGTTTTCAGATATGATGACTGACTGAATCTCTTGTCACAGTGTGAACACTTGTAAGGTTTTCCTACAGTGTGGATCTTCTCATGTGTTTTCAGATTTGCTGACTGACTGAATCTCTTGTCACAGTGTGAACACTTGTAAGGTTTTTCTCCAGTGTGGATCATCTCATGTGTTTTCAGATGTGATGACTGACTGAATCTCTTGTCACAGTGTGAACACTTGTAAGGTTTTTCTCCACTGTGGATCTTCTCATGTTTTTTCAGACCTGCTGACAGATTGAATCTCTTGTCACAGTGTGAACACTTGTAAGGTTTTTCTCCACTGTGAATTCTCTGGTGCTGTTTTAAATGGCTTGCTAAAGAAAAAGTCTTCTCACACTCAAAGCACATGTACTCTCTCACACCAGTGTGAGTTTTCTGATGTGCAAGTAAATATTGCAGCTGTGAAAAACTCTTTCCACACACAGAACATGAATGTGGCTTCTCCTTCATATGAACTGTCAGGTGTTTCTTCAGGTTCGATACCCAATTAAATGTTTTGCCACACTGATCACATGAGAACGGCTTCTCTCCAGTGTGGATCATCATGTGAATCTCAAGATATTGTTTGGTTTTTAAACTCTTTCCACACTGAGTGCAGGTGAAAGATTTTTTGGCTCTTCTTTTCTTTAAAAAAGTATTTTTAGTCTTTGAGCAACTAGAGGGTTTTCCTCCAGGTAGGACTTGCTGTTCCTCCTTCACTTCACTCAGTTCTTCACTCTCCTCCTTCACTTCACTCAGTTCTTGTCTCCTCCTCCTTCACTTCACTCAGTTCTTCTCTCTCCTCCTTCACTTCATTAATTTCTTCTCTCTCCTCCTTCACTTCTCTCAGTTCTTCTCTCTCCTCCTTCACTTCACTCAGTTCTTCTCTCTCCTCCTTCACTTCACTCAGTTCTTCTCTCTCCTCCTTCACTTCATTAATTTCTTCTCTCTCCTCCTTCACTTTATTCATTTCTTCTTTCTCCTCCTTCACTTCACTCAGTTCTTCTCTCTCCTCCTTCACTTCACTCAGTTCTTCTCTCTCATCCATCACTTCACCCAGTTCTTCTCTCTCCTCGCTCTCCTCCATCGGGTCTGACATGAAAGAATTTTGATTGTCAGTACAAAAAAAGGTTAACAAAAGTAATATGACGTTAAAGGACATAAAAAGAGCTCTGATTTAATAACAAATAGTCATTTCCATAAATGAGGTACACTGATTAAAATGATGTTTTATTAACAAAGTTAAGGGAGAAGCCCGTTCAGATAATTAACACGGGTGGAGAGCAGTCAGCAATCATGATTCACAAGTTCACACTTACAAATAAGGCCCTGTTTACACGAGAACGCTCGCAGGTGAAAACGTAAAAATATTTTACCGGATGTGCCTTTCGTTTACACGCGACGGCGTTTTTGAGGCTTAAAAACGCAAAAAAGTGAAACCACCCTCCAGAGTGGAAATCTTAAAACGCTCCACCGTCACGTTCCCGTGTAAAGGGTAAAAACGCAAAAGTCTGCTTGACAGTGAAGGTTGTACGCAGGCGCGTGGACTTGGTGTTGCTGTAGTATGCACTCCTAGCCACCTGGAGTGCATACTACATTGAATTTCTCAGACATTTGCTGTCACCATTTGCACGCGAATTTCCCCACACAAAACGCTCGTCTAAACGCAGAATAAAAATGATGACGCAACTCCACTTTTGCGTTTTCTCTTCAGAATCGTTTCCGTGTAAACATAGCCTAAGTCAGATAGAATAAATGCATATTTGGTGTGCTGTCCAAGGAGAGGGCTCCGGGCTCGGTATGTGGCCCGAACCCAGAGTACTCCCCCAAAAAGCTGCAAATAAAATGCAGGACAGCTGCCAGAATGATGCTGATGACCCCCCAAAAACTCAAGATATCAGCTGCGGGAAGGGGTGGTTCGTGAGGAGGTTTCTTTAACGTAGGACGGGAGTTGGTTGACTTGAGGTTGGATGGGTGAGCCTCTTGGGTGGAAGGTTGTGAATGGTGCAGGGGCGGAGGAGGATGGTATGGCTGATGCAGTGGAAGTGAGGTGGATGGAGAAAAGGGAGAAGACACTGCTGCGGCAGTGGGCCAGACTTGCTTGAAATAATGGAGCTCCTGCAGGAGTGGAGTAGATGACACTGCTGCGGCAGAGGAGCAAGTTTGGATGGAGTAACGGAGCTCCTGCGGTAGCGGAGTACTTGACACTGCTGCCGCAGTGGGCGAGATTTGCTTGAACAATGGAGCTCCTGCAGGAGCGGAGTAGATGACGCTGCTGCGGCAGTGGAGCAAGTTTGGATGGAGTAACGAAGCTCCTGCAGGAGCGCAGTACACGACACTGCTGCGGCAGTGGGCCAGACTTGCTTGAAATAATTGGGCTCCTGCGAGAGTAGATGACACTGCTGTGGCAGTGGAGCAAGTTGGATGGAGTAACGGAGCTCCTGCGGAGCGGAGTGCACGACACTGCTGCGGCAGTGGACCAGACTTGCTTAGCACTAATGGGGCTCCTGCGGGAGCGGAGTAGATAGCACTGCTGCGGCAGTGGAGCAAGTTTGGCTGGACTGACGGAGCTCCTGCAGGAGTGGAGTGCACGACACTGCTGTGGCAGTGGACCAGACTTGCTTGGATTAATGGAGCTCCTGCGGGAGCAGAGGAGATGACACTGCTGCGGCAGTGGAGCAAGTTTGGAAGGAGTAACGGAGCTCCTGCGGGAGCGGAGTACACGACACTGCTGTGGCAGTGGGCCAGACTTGCTTGGATTAATGGAGCTCCTGCGGGAGCGGAGTAGATGGCACTGCTGCGGCAGTAGAGCAAGTTTGGAAGGAGTAACGGGAGCTCCTGCGGGAGCAGAGTACATGACACTGCTGCGGCAGTGGGCGAGACTTGCTTGAAATAATGGAGCTCCTGCAGGAGCGGAGTAGATGACGCTGCTGCGGCAGTGGAGCAAGTTTGGATGGAGTAACGAAGCTCCTGCGGGAGCGCAGTGCACGACACTGCTGCGGCAGTGGGCCAGACTTGCTTGAAATAATTGGGCTCCTGCGGAGCGGAGTAGATGGCACTGCTGCTGCAGTGGAGCAAGTTTGGAAGGAGTAATGGAGCTTATGCGGAAACGGAGTAGATGACACTGCTGCGGCCAGACTTGCTTGAATTAGTGGAACTCCTGTGGCCGTGGAGTAGATGACACTGCTGCGGCAGTGAAGCAAGTTAGCGTGGAGTTATGGAGCTCCTGCGGGAGCAGAGTAGAAGACACTGCTGCCGCAGTGGAGCGAGTTTGGACAGAGTAACAGAGCTCCTGCGGATAGGAGTAGAGGACGCTGCTGCGACAGTTGATGAACTTGCCTTTGGCTTACTTTCCTGGGATCCTATTGTGAGTTGAGAGGAAGTTAGCTGAGGGGTTTCGTTGAGCTTCTTTGATATGGAGGTGGTTTGAACGGATGTAACTCTTAATAGTCATTTTAAGCCAAAATGGGGATCAACCTTGAACAAATTGCAACAGAAGCAAACTCAAATGATTTTGTATCCTCAATATGTCCTGAGTAAGGAAAAAAAGCCCTGAAGAATCCCATCAGGGGAGAGTTTAGAAAAAGACCAAAATATATCCCATTCATATGCATATTCAATCTTTTTCTCACGTGAATAGGGTAAAAATTTTAACCTTTAGATATCATCATGAAAATCACTGAGTTGATTACTTACATCAAGACAAACAAAAAATGTATTACACGTTTTTTTGCTATTGTTTGTTAACATGGACAAATGGTGCATAATCTAATTACATATGTGCTAATTTGCATAAATACCCAAACAGTCAGTGGGACTGTTTCTGGGGGATGAGTCTGAGGGAAGAACAGGAGACAGATGGGTAAAGAGAATGCAGAAGAAAAAAAGGTAGGTGAAATAAAAAGTGTCTTGCATCAAAAAATCTAATTACTTACAATGCACTCAATGCCCAAACCCCATCTCTACAATAATAATTAATGAAGGCTGGTTTCTAAAGTACTTCTTCCTCTATTAATGTTCATGGGTAGCCTTACTGTTATACGTCAACAAGATTCAAAAAAAAAACATTTTCACCTGCTATACCCAATGTTTAGATCTGTTTAGGAATTTAAGCAAATTAGCTAATATGTTATTATATTATGCACCGTTTGTCCATGTTTTCAAACAATTAAAAAAACTTGTAATACATTTTTTGTTTGTCTTGATACAAGTAATCAACTCAGTGATATTCATGATGATATCTAAAGGTTAAAAATTTTACCCTCTTCACGTGAGAAAAGAATAGGCGAAGGGATATAATGGGATATATTTTGGTCTTTTTCTAAACTTTCCCCTAATGGGATTCTTTGGGGCTTTTTTTTCCTTACTCAGGAAATATTGAGGATACAAAATCAGTTCAGTTTGCTTCTGTTGCAATTTGTTCAACCTTTTTTCATAAAATGACTGGACCATAAAGGCCTTCAAGAGTTTGGTATGGTTTGATTGGTGATTGGAGATTGAAGATGTATATGAAGTGGCCTTTTTCATTTGGTCCGACTTGCTTTGTTTGATGAAGTAAGAGATGGTTTTGTTGCCTAGTACTGAAAGATCTGAGATTATGGGATGGACTTCTGGGTTGAAGCTGGAAGTGATGGTTAGTTCTGAGCATCTGAGGAAACCGAAGAAAGCCAATATGAGCATAGCGTCCCCATGTGCGGGCAGTGTTGGCGGGAGTGGAGGCCCGGGCGGAGGGTGGAGATGCATTTGGTGAGTATATCCAAAGTTATTGGTTGTCTGGCATCTGGGCAGGTGGGTTGGGTTTTTGGATGCCTTTGATGAGCATTGATGTCTGGGAATTTGCTATGTCTGCGGAGGGTGAACCAAAAATGGAGTTTGTGGAAGAATTGGATTCCATGATGCTGTTAGTCGACCATACTTTGCCCCACGGGAAGGCTGCTACCACTAAAGGATACAACTTGAATCGACGCTGAGGATCTGAGTGATTGTGGTAAATCTAGCAACTAGGCGGGCCATATGGACGCAAACCAATGGCTTTGGTAGAATCCTCCAAAACCAAAGGAGGGAGCTGCATCTGTGAACAGTTGGATATCCACGGGGAGAGAAATTAGATTATTATTGAAAAGGACAGGCCTTTCCATTGTTTAAAGGGGGGGGGGGGGGGTTGACTGCTTTTTCTCTCTGCATGTATCGTGTTTATGGGGTGCAATATAACATGTATTCGTGGTTTTTCTTTTTAAAAAGTCTTATTTTTTCATAAACTTCACCTTTATTGTCAGCCGCGCTCTCCTCTGTCCCCTGAACAACCGGTTGACTTCCTGATTCTATGAAACTGCTCCCTCAGAAACAGACTGTGCTCAGATTGGTTAGTTTGGCCCAGTGTGTTGTGATTGGCTAAACTGTCGCTCACGTTGTCTGGAAGGTTAACGCCCATTACCTCTACAGGGAAACGCGAGCTCCGGTCCAGATGTAAATAATGGTGTCGAACTGCAGTTCAGTTTGAGGCAGAATCAGACCGAGAATTGAAAGCCGCGATGAAGAGAGTCAAACAGAACCTCACCACACACGGCTCTTACTAAACGTTTCTGAATGATAATTTGCTACATTTTTTAACTTTATGCATGTTTGTTTTACACAATAGCATCTGACTGGCAACAATAGCAACTGACTGGCTACTAATGTTAAACACAAACAGCGTTGGCAAGTTCACGTTCTTGATCAAATCGAAAATAACGTCATAAAACATATTTACATGAAAAATACATTTACAACATTAGTACTTATACAAAATTCAGGTCCATAATGTTTGTACGCATTTGTCGTTGACACAAAATAGCATAACCAGTAGCCTATAAAGCCAGCGCTGGCATTTGAAAAATAATAAAACACAAGGCTACGTCTGGAATTATACATGCAAATACATTTAAAATGATTAAGTCTTAGCCTACTTACAGGTTGTGGCCCAACAACTGCTGACTCTGGTTTTAAAGTTGGATCTGCTTCATGTTTAGTAACAGTTTCTTGTTGAATCCGGTGTTGAACTCGTGGAGATTCTGGAAGCTGTCTTCCGTAAAATGCGCAGCACAGAGAGCTAGATTACGAATCGTCATTTTCAGGAACATAATCAAACATAAATTGTATCCATTGTTGACGAAGTATAGCGTCCGTGGGAAGTCTGAGCACAGAAGACCTGACAGCTGTGTGAGCAACTCACTCGACGAGGAGCAGCTGAAATATGATCATGCCCTTTTCTGCATATTCCGGAGGGAGGGGTTGATGCAAATGAGTGGGTTAGTGACGTCACCATAACCCAGCTGTAGTCCCAATCGAGTCGTTTTTGTAGGCAATTATACTTCCTGATTTTTAAAAGACGATATCTCTGCTTACATTGAACATTCAGCGCTGCAACTTTGCAGATACTGTTCATGCACCAACAGCAACATTACACACTATTTAAAATGAAAAAAAAGTGAAATCACAGTCAACCCCGGAATGTTATCCATAAACTGAGTGTTGCTACATGAAGTAGTTAGGGAGATTTGGTCCTCTAGCGCGTGAACTGATGATGTGAGGAAGGGGAGATGTGGGATGAAGGGCGACCTTGTGGGAATTCTTTTTTCTATTTTTTCTTTATTTACAGACCTTTTAACAGGGCATATAGTGCGAGCATGCGCTCCGCCACAGTAGCTGCAAATGTGTAGGAAACGGCAGCGTTGCCCGTAAGCAAAGCCCTGAATTAAAATTATTGCAAGCTTGGTTGTTGGATGGGAAGGAGGTTTTTCTTCTTTGGGAATCCATGGGTGAGTCCTTAATGTTTGCTGGTCGCGGACGTAACTGGTTGATTTTTCAGCAGATGAATCTGGGCGGGGAGGATTTTCTGGGGTTAATCAAGGGACAAGCCGTGGTGGAGTGTGAGACAGATCTGCAAACTGCGCAGGATATGTTGCGGAAGCCTAGGAACACTCTATTGAGTAGCTCTGTGTCAAGGGTGCCCCAGTAAGGGCACTGGTTCTACTGAGCTACACGGACAGAACATTTTGCAGAGAACAATTTGTGATAAGTGTAGAAATGGGTTCCTCCATACGACAATGCAAGCTTTGCAATTCATCGCGAGATATTCGTTCAGTTCTCGTCTTCTGTGGGGGAGTGCGGCGCAAATGATTTCACTATACCGGCTGAAAGCAATTGCGAATTCAGAAAATGACAGGATGCGGGATGATTTATGAACTGGGTTTTTCAAGTTACTGGCAAAAACGCCGCAATCGATTTGCCGGTTTGAAACAGAGGAAGGGAGGATAGATAGAAGGGAGGATAAATCAATGTCCGCACCTGTGAGTATCTGTGCTCTGATGTTGCTGGTGACAGGGGGCGGTTCCATAGCTGTAGCGTTCAGCGGGATGGGCATTGGCGTTGCGGAAAACAAAGTGAAAGGAGAATGATTTTGGGGAAAGGCGTTAGGAGGAAAAAAGCCCGGGGCTCGAAGCCGTTTGTGGAGGCAACCTCACACTTGGGTCGGCCCCTAAAGCTTAGGGGGGAGCTGGAAAAGTTGGAAAGGAAGAGAGCTGGGGAGGTAGGAAGTGTGTCTGGGCCTGCGGCTCTAGCTGAGGCAACCTTGCGCTAGAGACTGACGGTGGGACTGCAGGCCAAGGACAGGAAAAGGGGGGAAAAGGTTACTGGAGGATGGTGGGGTGGTTGGGCTTGAAACGTTGGAATACTCACGTTTAAAGAGCGGCCTGTTTCACTTGAAACTGGCAAAGTCGTGAGGTGCGGTACTGGAAAAAGCTGTGGTCTGTAGCTCAGCAGAGCGGAGAGAGGAGTGGGGCTTGGTGGCGGTGGAATCTGGGGCGCGGGCCAGGCTAGCTGAAAGAGTTTTCTGAAACGTGAGTTTGGAGTTTTGTTATTTGCCTTTTTTGCTGTTTTTGAAGGTGGAGTGGATTTTGGAGAAGGGAAAGCTGTCTGGAGGGAAACATACAGGTTGTACAGTTGCGCTTTGTTCATCCTCCTAGAAAAATTAACGTCAGCGCTAATTTGCGCTTGTCTCAACCCCAGTACTGTCCACTTCTCGATTGCAGGAATATTGGGTTGTGCTGAGGTGTAGGAGGAAGCTGGGGATGGTGGAGGTCTTGGTGGTGGAGGTGAGGGCAAACCACAGCGCCTCGGGGTACGAGAAGCGGCTCGGCTAGGCCGGCGGCCGCGCTGTGAAGCTGGAGGTTCGGGAGCGCAGCAGTGATAGGGAGCTGAGATGGAGCCTGACTGATGAAGGAGTCGTCGTCGGAAGGGTAGAGTTCGATCTCTGACATTGTGGCAAATGGGCGGGACCAAATACTGAAACTGTCAAGGAATGTTAGGTGAGTTGACAGTGGATATTTATATATGCTTCCTCTCGTGCTGATAGGGTAGACGTGTAATTGTTTGGTGACGAGTTGATTGGAATGATTTATTTGAATGTGCTCCTCCCGAACCTTGTTTATAAAACATCATTTAAAGCATGTATATATAGACTCAGCAGTCTCACCTCATTTCTCTGACAGTTTAGCAGCATCCCTCCTCCACCCCTTCCCCACTCTTCTAGTCCTAAACCACTTTACATACAGTGGGGAGTACTCTGGGTTCGGAGCCGAATTCTGAGCTCGGAGCCCTCCCCCGGACAGCACACCAAATACGCATTATACTTTATTCCCTTTAATTGTATATAAGTGTGAACTCGTGAAATGTTATAGGCGCAAATCCCATGTTTCTGTAAGAACTGTTAAATACATTTGATCAAATGACACAATTATCTAATGTAATATTTAGGGCTGTAATCAACCAAAGAAATCCTTAAGTCGACCAAGGTCTTGTCCTGCGCGACGATTAGTCGAC
This sequence comes from Hybognathus amarus, assembly GCA_030378365.1. Classification (NCBI taxonomy): domain Eukaryota; kingdom Metazoa; phylum Chordata; class Actinopteri; order Cypriniformes; family Leuciscidae; genus Hybognathus; species Hybognathus amarus. The sequence goes on along the minus strand of JAQIUQ010001070.1, from coordinate 408,506 downwards.
TAAAAAAAAAAAAAACGGATGTTTTGATTGAACATTTTTGAAACAATTGTCATAGAGCATTTATAAAACAACAACGAAAAAACATCGAAAATAAATAAAACTATAATAATTATACAATTCTTTGAAAATTAAGTGATTTTTTTAACTGCAAGTGAGGAGCTCTGTCCTTGGTCTATTGACAGTCACAATCGCGCACCTGATCACACCACACGCTACAAAATAATATAACTGCTATCTGCCACATAATGAAAAATCTAAAAAAGCTCTCGTTTATACATGCTGTATTCTTCTTACTTACAAAGCTATGGGTTAACTTTTGTCCAGCCGATCTGTCAGACGTTTTAAAAACAACAGACAAAATAGCCTATAAAACAATCTGAAATCTAGGCTCTGTTGTAAGATAGCATATACGTTTAATTTCGTTTTGTTACATTATTTAGGCTACTTTCAAATGAGTCAAGTGTACAAATAAAAACCTATTAAGAAAACAATCTATTGAGTCAGTATGATAAAGCCGATAAAAGAGCTGCTCACGTCTTTTGCGCGCTCAAGTTTGATTTCAAATAGGCACGCGATGCACGCGCTCCATAATGGAGCAACGCGGTCGCCACCATCGCCTACCTCCACAAAAATGTAGCCAGACAAAAGATTTAGATTTCTTGGACATTCTGTCGAACTAAAGTAGTGTGAACTGAATGAATACAGCAAAACATCCTACCGGTACATCCCTTATTGAGTGCGAGCAGCAGCGGCAGCCAGTAGGTGCGGTTCCCGAATGTGTTATGTGTGTGCGTTAATCTGTGGCGCAGGTACAAGAAATAGCCTAAATTAAAGCATTTAAAGATGGGGATAAAACATAGGCTAATTATATTTAGAATACAGTAATAAATAACTGCTTTATAAAGGAATAAATATCAAGGAGTAAATCATTGAAAATGTATTTCTATTGGCAAAAAAAATAAATAATAATAATGCGACTGGTCGACCAATAAGAATTTCAGTGGACCAAGACGGCATCGACTGATTAGTCGACTAAATCGACTAAAGTGGACAGCCCTAGTAATATTTTGCATTATCGCATATACAATAGTGTCGTAATGTTGATACCAATGTTTAGATTGATATTTAATTTATTTTACGTAAAACCTTTTAATTATTACAGTCCAGTCACACTAGAGCTTTAATTCCAATGACTCCCATTCATTCGCATGTGAACATGGGATATCAGAAACACAAGTGGAACAGCAATTATTGGTCATTTATATAATAATTTAAGTCATTTTTAATTTGTAATTATTCTATTTAACTCTTTACATTATATTTTACTGGTTCATTTGGATTCCAGTGTCACTTGGTGTTTCACTCCGGTCAATAATGCTGATCTCACGGTCACAAACTCATAAGTCTGATTATTAGTCAAAGGTTATGACTACTGGGCGGTAAACCAGTTTAAATTTCGAGACGATATGTATTTTTCATAAACATGTCAAAATAAAAGTTTGGTTTAACTTGAAACAACATAAATAGACGCTTACTATAACCAGGCCTTTGAACAAAAATTCCAAAAACATAACAGCGTTTATCAAAAACCACACCCACTTCACTGAACTATAAACACTCATACCAGTGCGCTGCTGAAACAGCTGCTGTATCTATTCAATGGTCATGAAGAGCGCTATGTAGAGTGTGTAGAGAGCGGACCACTATTAAATACATACCCTTCTCACACTAATAGTAACAGCTTTAAAACACAACAATAAATAACTGACAAAACAAGCCTAACCCTTTAAAGGAGAACTCCGGTGCAAAATGAACCTTTGGTCAAATAACGGCGTTCGGGATCAACTTATCGAGACTATTTTCTAAGATGGCTCCTGTCTGTATACACAAGGTAAACTGTCTTTATAAAGTATATTCTTATTAAATGGTCTGTACATTTACAAAGTTCTCAACGCTTCGTTTTGCATGCAGTGACACTCATTCTTTTACTGTGTTAGTGTGGGGCTATTTTGAGCCTTGTTAGTGGTAAAACTAGCGATTTCTTTTAGTAAATGCCCCCAGTACTAGCATTATATGCTAAACAATTTTTAAAGATAAAACTCTTTACATTCTATTATCATGAAAACAAATCTCAGAGAACGGTTGAATAGATACCAGTGTTTTATAAACCAAAGGTTCATTTTACCCAGGAGTTCTCCTTTAATACTGAAAATAGCATAGAGCATTTGATTTCCGAGATGCAGAAAACAGGAATCACAGAATCCAGTCACTAATGGAACTTACTGTATAAAACGCAATGTCACAGAATTGTGGGATGAATAAATCAAAAGTAGGGCTGTACAAATCAGATATAGATACAGACTAATGCCTGTGAATATTAAAGCTCAGAAAGTGTAAGACTGAAATAACCTCAGATACTTTGATCTTCTGAGATACATGAACATGAATGTTCTCCAGCATCATGAATGAATGAAGAATAAACACCAACCTCTTTGTTCTTCAGGATCTTCAGTGTGTTTCATTCTGCAGGGTTCTGGATCACTCATGTTCTCACTGTCCTCTTTAATAAACTCAGTCTTTACAGATTTCAGCTCTTCCTGATGCTCGTCTTCACTGTAGCTGATGGGAATTTACAGCGTTTATTGGGGAATTGCAGTAGGAGGAGCTTCACTGATGATGTAATTACTGTGGGAGGAGCTGATCTGCCCAAATCAAAATTATATATCACTTACTGAGTTTGTTTTAATAGTGTCAAAGACCAGAAGTTTAATTTTAGAGTGATATAAAATGTATTTATTTATATACATAGAAAACTCAGTAAATGCAAGTGTAATGTTTTAAACAACTTTTGTGAAAACAAAATGCCAGTAAAATAGGTGAAATAATGTTAGATTCATTCAGCATAACATATGTAAAAATGAAAAAAAAAAAATACAGCAACTATTTTTTTAAGGATAATTACTTTTTTAGAAACTTATAAAACAAAGAGATCATACTGTATGTAATTATTTTAAATGATAATATTTTTTTTAATTATATAAAAAAGTGGTTTGAAGGATAGTGGCAAAAGTATTATACTGAAAATTAATAAGTATGTTTGAGCTGCACTATGATCCTAATATACAGTTTTTGAATGTCATCAAATGATTAGTATTCTAAATATGCCTGGAAATAAAATGCAACTACTTTGCACATTTAAGCACACACACACAGATAAATATAATAATGTTATAATTAGAAATAAAATATTTTAACAACAGACAGACAGATATATATATATATGCCTGTCTATCGTAAAGCATTTTTTATTTCTAATACTAACATTATTCTATTTCTTTACAAAATAATAATGGCATATATCTAGAAAAGTAGTAAAGAACTGTAAGAAAAACATTTAAAAGCATGAAAGACAAATAAGATATATGCTAAGCAACAAATCCCCTCTGCTGACACCAATGAAATGAGATGTAAGTGTCAATTTACAGGAGATCTGAAGACATCAGCATAATAAATGAGGTGAAAACAGAAACTATTGTCATGAAATAAAGAGTTCTCTGGCAGATCTGTTAATATTGATGAGTCTCAGACTATCAACACTCATTCAACAAGCCATTCAGCACATTATTTGAGTCAGGATACATGACAAAAGCCTGTAAAACTGCTCTGGGGACAAAAAATGCTAAGTATAGGCATACTTAAAGCCAGAAAAAAATAAGGGATAAGTTAATGATTAGCTTGAAGTGTGCTATTTGGAACAACTTATTTTTTTTACTAAGTATATTTTAGTTGTGAATAATAGTAGAGCACAACTGTGCACATAAGTGTAGCTATTTAATGTACATTTGTGTGCTAAATTGAAACAACTTGGAGTATACCTACAATTATGTAAAAAGTATACTTTAAGGAATTCTTTAAGTAAATGCCTGTAGGGACTAATTACATGCTTGATTAGATAAATTAAGGAGCCCTTTATTTGTGTTACAAGAATATTACAAATTCATTACGAGTGTCTTCAAAACATACAAGCAATATAGCATAAGTGGGTTATATTTGAGTAAAAAGTATGCTCAATGACACCTTTGGTTTATTCCAAATTATTTACACCGCTAATGTAAACCACACTCTCTGGCTGGTGAAAATATGTAGAGTTAAATCTAAATTACACCAGAGAATGCTTTGGGAACACCGAGAGTGTTACTAGTCACATCCGGGACATTTACACGCAGGCGGGACGAAACAAGCTGAAACTTTGTTCACAGACGCCATTTTCTGTGACTTCGAATCGCAAGGCATACGAGGAAACACACTTATTACGTGTTTTATTGCATTTATATATTCATTTTATAATGAAAGATCATTTGAATCATTTCATTTGAATCATTTTAACATTAAAAGCAAAGAACGTTAAGTGAGAGTAGGCTACTCATAACATTTACAACAGTCGCCTATGTATAGGTATGTGGACATATCAATAAATAGCGGCCGCCATTGTGTTCCAAATCTCTGTGCCGGATTTTCTGTTTTCATTGACTCGCTGTGGGAATCCTTGATTATTTTTAGCCAATCACATCATTAGGGTTTTCGACTGCACATTTGTTTTAATTTTTTTCTAGTCACGCTGCATTTTCCTCCTGAAAGGCGATTTCAAACAAGACGGAAGAATTCAACTGTCAAGAAATTATTGTTACGCACTTTGGACACTTTTCAGAGGAAGGTGGACATGAAGAACATATGTTTGTGGTGTGCTGTACAATTTTTTGTGGCCATTTAAACTCCCCCAATTTTTTATGACGACTCGATACTGAATGTTACCTGTAGAAGAGCTGTCAAAATGCAGCGCGTCATGTAGGCAACACTCAACATTTGTGTGGTATCCTCCACTTTCTTTCCTCCACCAGTGTTAGTATTGTTAGTATTTTCGTACACAACTGGATATAGCATGAATCAACCAAAATCCATCTTTTTAAAAAGTTTTATAAAATAAAACTTTATTTAAAATAAAGTGAGCATTTTTGTGAGAAAAAAAACAACTTGTTTTCGGTCACACTAAATTCTATTGTTTTCACCTTAGAAATGAGACAATAATATGTGATTACTGAACTATAAAATGTTGTAACTTTCATCATATCTCGACATATTTACTTTTTTTAAAGGGGGTACCCAGGTCTTTCATGCTATCCATCTGTCTATTTGTTGAGTTTTAATTTTTGTCCACATACCTACTATGTATAAAAAAGTGCCAGTAAAAAAACAAACAAATAAGCCAAAAAAGTGGGGTATGGTTTAACATTAGTTTAATACTCTTTTCCGTTCATTAGTTAAATACTGATATACCGATAATGTTCTGGGAGACCATTGCTACAATATTGTAACGAACTACTGTACACTTTTACATGCCTCTGATTGACAGATAAATCATGCATCTTATTTCACTGTTGTTGAGGGTTTTTTCAGCTTTGTACAACATTTGCTTCATATATGTACTGTAGTTTAACTGTATTGTTAAAGAGGGCAATCTTTATCATTTAATTGAGCTGTGTGAATGCATTTTAGACACTTACATAGTTCTTGCTCCGTCAGTGCAATAACTCCGTCCATGTTATGAGACGATTTTTTTTATTTACTTTAACTGCTCAGTGCTCTGGTATTATCAATGAGATTACAATATTTCAGGTGTTGCTATTCACATTTAAAATCCGAATATTAGCATAGCTCACTTACATTCACTAAAATATTGAAACGTTAGCGATACTGATACAAACACGACCGCCAGTGATTATGTCATCAACGCGCGGTTTGAACGTCCCGCCCCCCAACCGAACAGAAGGTTTTGATTGGTTTTGCACCCAAGTCAGACCTGTCTGTTATTGGCGGAAGTGCTTCAGATCGGTCTGTTATTGGCTGAAGTGCTTTAGATCGGTCTGTTATTGGCTGAAGTGCTTCAGCTCTGTCTGTTATTGGCTGAAGTGCTTCAGCTCTGTCTGTTATTGGCTGAAGTGCTTCAGCTCTGTCTGTTATTGGCTGAAGTGCAGATCTGTCTGTTATAGGCTGAATCGCAATAGCGCAGTGCTCCCCCTTTTTTACTGTCTATGCTCTTCCCTCATTGAGTTTTAGCGTTGTTAGTTGTCTTAGAAAGGTGTATTTAATAATGTATGGATATTCATAATGTTATTAGATATTTATGAAGTTATTTATTGGTTTTATTATGGATTTATGTATTTATTTATATATTTATTTTCAAGGGTAGTGAGGAAAGGCTATTGTGATCCACACTCCATAATCAGAGGGTGGCGGTAATGCACACTTAAAAGTTGTTTGCCAACCACCATTAAAAGAAGAAGAAGAAGAAGAAGAAGAAGAAGAAGAAGAAGAAGAAGTTTTAGCGTCGAGTCTTTTACTGTCTATGGTCTTCTGAGGGGAGGAGAACAGTTCACGGTATTTCCCATCTTTACACACCCGTTGTTTAAGCGACAGACTCATTTCTGTATTGTTTTCATCGATCACAGCGATACGTGCGTCTTTTCAGGCGTCTTCCTCCTCAAACACATTAGCAGCAGCGAGCCTGAGGGGAATATGTGGAGTTCATTCAGACCTGAGCGAGTGTGTTTGTCTGATTGTTTCAAGTTAAAATTCAAAGTTTTAAGATCTGGGAATTGGTCTCAAACTGAAATAGCAGATAGCCTACAAAGTAGATAGCCTACAACTATAAATGCTTTATTGAGCTTGTAAGTCATGTGAGATATTAAATCAATACTACCAATACCAATAGCGTTTTATTTTTGGAACAATAGTGCTTTGTTTGTGGTGTTCGATCTTTATTTTCAAAAGTTTTATGATAATTAGAGTTTCTGTTGTTATTTTAAATGATCTAGCTACTTATGAATAATGTTATAAGATCAAACTAGCTATACTTAGATTAATTTGGTCATATTATGCTGCTGTAATTATTTATATGTAGTGGTTTGTGAAGATGAGTGTCTTTAGTAGGCCTAATTGTTTTTGTGTTATTTAGGTTTTAAATTCATGGTGTTGTGATAAAAAACAGTATTGCCTCTCAGTGTAGCAGGGTTTTTTTTTTGGCTTATCCTGACTCAAATAATGTGTTTCTAACAGCAAACACTCAGACTAGAGTGAGATGATCTCTGCTGATGATCCTGAATGGCTTGTTGAATGAGTGTTGATAGTCTGAGAATCATCAATATTAACAGATTTGCTGAAAACACTCTTTATTTCATGACAATAGTTAATTTGTTCACCTAATTTATTATGCTGATGTCTTCAGATCTCCTGTAAATTGACACTGAAAGCTCATTTCATTGCTGTCAGTAGACAGCTTAGTAATAATATACACTAAATATTATATTGTCCATGAGCATAAAAAATAAACTGTAACTTGTATATTTTTGATTTTGGCAGATCAGCCAAACAATCAGATTCAGATTGTTTGGCAGAACAATTACACCGTCAGTGAAGCTCCTCCTACAGAAATTACATCATCAGTGAATCTCCTCCCACTGAAGTTCAGCAATAAAAGCTGAAAATTCCCATCAGCTATAAGTGAAGATAAGCATCAGAGCATCAGGAAGAGCTGAAATCTGTAAAGACTGAGTTTATTAAAGAGGACAGTGAGAACATGAGTGATCCAGAACCCTGCAGAATGAAACACACTGAAGATCCTGAAGAACAAAGAGGTTGGTGTTTATTCCTCATTCATTCATGATGCTGAAGTACATTCATGTTACTAACATTCATCACATTTAGATGAACAGTTCAAGGTTTTTTTTAGACAAATGGTCAGTAAAGGGAGGTTTCACATAATCAACATCAGGTCAAACTAAATATATTTGAACAGTTTTATTTGATATAAGGTTTACAATTTGTAACCATTTACCAGAACTTTGACCTCAATTTTGTGCGTATATTTACAAACACGTATAAAAAATAATAATAATTCCAAAATGTAAAATTTTACAATCTATTCTGCTTTACTGCAAACATTTGTGTTCTTTCTCGCAGTGTAATTCTTTTGATCTTGTGTTTTCTTGTGTCCCACTTTCACATGTGAAGTCCATGGAAGAAGTAGTTCAGTGTGAATTGCCCTTTATGTTTTAGTAGTTTTAAACATAATTAAATATCAATCTAAAAGTTTGTGTCAAAATATGTCAGTATTGTGTATTTTAATGTTCATATTAGGGCTGGGCGATATATCGCACGATATTGTTTGCGCACCTAATCAGTAAAGCCGGTTCCTTGATCAGCAGTAAATCACCTTCACCTGCTTTCAAATGGAGATATGAGTGTTAAATTAACCACCATTGAAGGCTCAGTAAATATGAAGGATGGGGGTGCGCCCAACGCTGCCGGTGTTTTTCTCTTCTCCGTGAATAAATCTTGTAGCAGAAAAACATCTATTAGCTACTAAAACTTCTTTGTTGTTGTGTTATAGTGGAGTGCATGGATGCTTAGCAACGACAAGCGCCACGGGAAAATCGGACTGAATTTTACTAATGATTTTAATAATAAAAGATAAGCCATTAATGTAAACTTTTTTTTTATAAAAATGATTTAAAGGCTGAAATATGTGAGGTTTGTCTTTTTATAAAACCTTTTTTATTATTATTTTTTTTGTGAAAAATATTTAAAGGCTGTAACATATTTATTATTTGTGCCTTGGGGTGGGCCGGGGATGGCAGGGGTTGGTGGCAATGTAAGTTTCTGGATATTTTCCGCGGGGCGAGGGCTTCGATTCACCTCTCTCTTTTTTGACCATACATGTGTTTGCATCCCTGTTCTTTATAATGTAGTATTCCCAGCGGCTTCCTCGCGCTGTGGGATGCTGACCAGCGCTGCTGCTGATGCGCATTTATGGTAAATACCCGTCACGTGGACGTTAAAATGATGATACGACAAATATTTCGCTTTCCTCCTTTGTCACCGCAACCTTTCCACGATTATGACTTCAAAGACAGACGCAGGTAATCACATGCGCTCTGACGATTCTCTCATTCACTGTCTGTGCGAAGAAGCCTCTGTAGGCTACAAATCAACATGATAAACAGTCTTGTTATGAACTTGTTTAACATTCAGTAACATGCATTAAGTTCAAAACAAGAAGGGTATTGCCTTTTAAAAAAAACGTGAATATCTCGTTTGCTGCGTTAACTTGTAATCCTGACTTGGCAGTAGTGCGGTACTAAGAGATTGCGGTTATTGCCACAGCCCTAATAGGCGAAACTGTCTTTGTAGTGTTAAGAGAAGGAGAACTGAATGGACTTTAAAAAAAAAAAAAAATGTTCAAGCGAGACATCCAACGGGTTTTCCCAGATCGCATCACAATTGTGTCATTGAGCAAACACATTTAATAGTTCTCTCTTACAGAAACATGGGATTTGTGCCTATGATGTCTAAAAACAATAACTGGAAGATCAGTGTACTTCATTCATGGAAAGTTTCAGGGATGTAATAATTTATACAATAATGAATAAATTATTGTATTATTTTATTGCAGTTGTCTGTTACATCTGGGATCATTTTAATCTTTATTCACTCCATATTTCTCTCTTTGAATTATTTTTATTATTTAGAAAAAATTTAAATGAGAGTTTTTCTTTCATGTCAGACCCGATGGAAGTGAAGGAGGAGAGAGAAGAACTGAGAGAAGTGAAGGAGGAGAGAGAAGAACTGAGTGAAGTGAAGGAGAAGAGAGAAGAACTGAGTGAAGTGAAGGAGGAGAGAGAAGAACTGAGTGAAGTGAAGGAGGAACATCATGTCCAACCTGGAGAAAAACGTTTGAGTTTCTCAAAGACTAAAAATATTTTTTAAAGAAAATAAGAGCCAAGAAATCTTTCACCTGCACTCTGTGTGGAAAGAGTTACACAGCCCATCATAATCTTACCCATCACATGAAAGTTCATACTGGAGAAAAGTCGTTCTCATGTGATCTGTGTGGAAAGAGTGTCACAACCAAACAAAATCTTGAAATTCACATGATGATCCACACTGGAGAGAAGCCGTTCTCATGTGATCAGTGTGGGAAGAGTTTCAGTCATTCATCATCCCTTAATGTTCACGTGATGATCCACAGTGGAGAGAAGCTGTTCTCATGTGATCAATGTGGAAAGACATTTATCTGGGCATCAAACTTGAAGAGACACCTGAGAAGTTCATATGAAGGAGAAGCCACATTCATGTTCTGTGTGTGGAAAGAGGTTTTCACTGCTGCAATATTTACATGCACATCAGAAAAACCACACTGCTGTGAGAGAGTACATGTGCTTTGAGTGTGAGAAGACTTTCATTTCAGCTGCACATTTAAAACAACACCAGAGGATCCACACTGGAGAAAAAGCTTACAAGTGTTCACACTGTGACACGAGATTCAGTCAGTTATCATCTCTGAAACGCATGAGAGGATCCACACTGGAGAAAAACCTTACAAGTGTTCACACTGTGACAAGAGATTCAGTCAGTCATCATATTTGAAAACGCACGAGAAGATCCACACTGGAGAAAAAGCTTACAAGTGTTCACACTGTGACAAGAGATTCAGTGATTCATCATCTCTGAAAACACATGAGCGGATCCACACTGGAGAAAAACCTTACAAGTGTTCACACTGTGACACAAGATTCAGTCAGTTATCAACTCTGAAAAACGCATGAGAGGATCCACACTGGAGAAAAACCTTACAAGTGTTCACACTGTGACAAGAGATTCAGTCAGTCATCATATTTGAAAATGCACGAGAAGATCCACACTGGAGAAAAAGCTTACAAGTGTTCACACTGTGACAAGAGATTCAGTGATTCATCATATCTGAAAACACATGAGCGGATCCACACTGGAGAAAAACCTTACAAGTGTTCACACTGTGACAAGAGATTCAGTCAGTCATCAAATCTGAAAGCACACGAGAAGATCCACACTGGAGAAAAACCTTACAAGTGTTCACACTGTGACAAGAGATTCAATCAGTCATCAAATCTGAAAGCACACGAGAAGGTCCACACTTGAGTAGGGCTGGGTGTTGTAACAAAATGTTCAGATACCGATACCTTGACTTCGATACCGGTTCCTGAACGATACCTTTTTCGATACCAATTTTATGTAACCAGTTTTAACAATATAATATTACATACATTTTATTTTTAAGTTTGTTGACTTTTTCACACTCATATTTTGAGTATGTAAACAATCACCAATGCTAACGTTTTCTATGTTTCCTAATCATTTAACAACATGTTTTCTTTACTTCAATGAGCTTATTGTTATCTTAATGCATTGTTTAACAATGAAACTGAATGAAAATTAATTGAAATGCATTACACTGTCACCTCTGATAACAGATCATCACTCTGAAATTGTAATTTAGAAACATGCATTTTCTGTAAAGCTGCTTTGAAACGATATGTATTGTAAAAAATGCTATACAAATAAATGTGAATTAAATGAAATAAAGGCTACTGGGGGTGGGATTTATGCCTCTGCGCTCAGCACACATAAAGCTTGCCGCAAAGCACTGGCAACAGTAGCCTTATGATTAAGGATGTGTCTGGAAACAACAGCAAGGATATATTTTAATTGTTTATTAATGAACAAGTGTTTAATAAGTCTGCTGGCAGCAAAAGACACACACACACACACCTCACAGTCGTGTGTGACGAGCTGCGTCTCTGAGCAGCCGTGTAAACTAGTGTTTTCCGCCACAGCCAATCATGCTGCGTGCTTATTGTTTCACTGATGTTGAAGAGGTTAAACACTTAGGTACCGAAATTTGATAACTAAAAACAAGACATGTTTCAGATACTCGGTAGTACCGAGGCAATTCGGTCGGTACCTAAAAAAAGTACCGAACTCAGTACCCAGCCCTACTGGAGAAAAACCTTACAAGTGTTAACACTATTACGAGATTTAATCAGTCATCACATCTAAAAAAAACATGAGAGGATCCACAGCAGTCTATTTGCTTTGCCCTCTAAAGACACTTGATGACTGCATATTAATCCTCTGAGGTCGGCAAATGCCGCCAGCACGTTTTTTCACATAGCAGAAAAATAGACTTCAAACTACTCCATCATTTTTGGTCAGAGTTATACGACAAGAGAAATATGTAAAATAAACTATTAAATGTCTACTTTTTTTATGTGCCCACCTACAATTCGAAATAAAGTATTGTGCTTTTGTAAAATAAAGAAAATAAATGGTGTGCATTCTGTCTCTCCATCTTTTTCTGAAGCAACACATTGAGACATGTACATGCCCACATACTCTGTAAACACACTATTTTAAATTTTAGTCAGATTAATGTTTGTCGTCTTGCGGGCTGAGGATCTGTAATCCTGGGATATTTACCTCGGTCAAGTGCTGGCTATTTTCACTTCGAGAAGCAAGGAACTGAGAATTTTGTGAGTGTTTTATTGTGCATTGTTCTAATCGCAATATATAAGAACGTTAGTGTCTCTGTAAACACAAAAATAGCCTACTGTTTAAATTTGAATCATGTTTCTGTGTGTGTGGAATTAATAAATGAACGAAGAGATGTGCAGTTACTAAATAAAAGACCACATTTTCTTGACTATATTTGGATGTGTTATACATGTTTTATTATTATGACAGGTTTCAAAATGAATGAAATAATGACATAACAGAAATAACATTTCTTCTGTATATCAGAAAAATAAATATATAAATAACTAAATAAAATGCCTCCAAATCGAACAAAAATAGCTTTTTCAAGCATGTTAACATGTCATGCATGTTAAGGGCCCCAAAAGTGCCCAAAGTCGCTAGGACAAAAAAAGAAATTATCGGAAGGAAAACAATAGGGCCTTCGCCCCTTCAGGCTTGGGCCCTAATAAGAAAAATAATCGGAAGGAAAACAATAGGGCTCTGCGCCTTTTCAGCTTGGGCCCTTAATATAGCTGTGAGCAGCGATGGCGGGCCCAAGCTGGTGGCACCGCAACCCCGGTTCCTTTGTTCCAGGGGGCGCTGTTAGAGCCCCCCTGCCATGCCCGGGGTACCATCTTCAGCCCGGCCCTGATGGCCGCAGGTTCTGACCCCGTGTTGCCAAAGTTTCAAGAGTTTTTGAGCATGTTAAGGGCCCCAAAAGTGCCCGAATAGTCGTATAAATAATAATAATAGGGCTGACTTCTAATAGTCGAGGACTCAACGATTCGATTTCGGAGAGGTCTGATTCGACTATGAACGTTATAGTCGAATAGTACACGGCCAGTTCAACCTCGTTTAAATCAGGTTATGTGTCTCCCGCTCACGAGCGCTCACTCTTGAACAGACACACGAACAGACACCGCTGCGCGCACGTCACAGAATGTCCATCAAGCGCTCCCCGTTCACAGTAACCAGGTCGTCTCGATTCAAAACAGCCAGCCTTGCTGTCAGCGAGCCACCGCACATGAATACTCATATGAGTCAGGCTGTGAATGTAAGTTACGTGTCCGCCCAGCACGCTCACACTAGCCTAATAAACGCCTCACCTCGGGCGCTGCGCACTCGCTACATTCCCAGCACATCTAGTGGATGCATAAGCATTCATGAGTGACAAAAAATCTTTAAGTTTTAGGAGGCAAAATATAGTTTTTTGTAATTCTGTGAATTACACTGCTCAAATCAGATGAGGAAGGGTTGGCTCTCCACAAAACATAAAATATTATTTTTCGTGTTCACAGAGGAAAAAACAATGTTACAGACGTGACAGTTCTCCGACGGACACGAGCGCTCTGAAGCAGCACTTAAAGACTGCTTTAAAACTTTCACAGACCTCAAACAGAAAAGCACAAAGCCTTTCTTTAAAGTGAATTTCGTTTTTTTATAATTTTTTTCTTGATTTTAATTAATGTTTTATCAACCAATTGTCTTGATTTAATCAATAAGAAGGAAAAGCAGATTATTAGGCTACTGATAATCAAGGAACGGAGGCACCGAAGCTCGTCTCATAAATATAACTACTGCAACTCAGCGTATACGTATAGTCTACTCCACAGACCTAAATATCTATATTGAAATGTCTACTTGTAAATAGAACGATTCAAAACTAAAGAAAACGTAATGCTTTCTGCTTATGAAATTAACTGTGCGTTTCTCTCTGGTGCATGCACCTGCAAAGATCGCGCAGCATCGTCAACTTCATTTTATTAAACAATTCAAATGTCTCCTTGCTATATATTTGTTCTTTGTGACAGCTTTTTATTTTTGGCAGCGCTGCTGCTAAGGCTGCTACCCTTAGGCGAAAGCGTTAAGTTACAAGTTACAAGCTCACCCAATGCATCAAAAACATGATTGCGTGATAAAAACATGAAAATACTAGGCTACCTAAACATAGCCTAACTGTTTAGAAAAAAAACACAGAACGAATAGCCTAATGTGCATACGTCCATCTCTTTTGTTTGAAATGGAAAAGATATAGCTGCTACTGACCTATCTAAAAAAAAAAAAGGTTCGACTATCAGTCGACTACGGCAAAATCTAACGAATCAGATTCGACTATGAAAATCCTTAGTTGAAAACAGCCCTAAATAATAATAATAATCCTAAGGAAAACAATAGGGCCTTCGCCCTTTCATGGCTTGGGCCCTAATAATCCTAAGGAAAACAATAGGGCCTTCGCCCTTTCAGGGCTTGGGCCCTAATTCAGGGTTGGGTACCGAAATCGGATTCTGAGAATCAGCCATTCGCGCCGCCTTGACGCTCACGTCGTCATATGTATATCACGCGCGCATCATCTGCTCCTCAGAGTTCTCTGCCGAAAAGCAGCGCGAGATATTTGCCAGCGAACGCAGCGTCCCGTTCCCTATTCAGAGAACATGGGTTACACAGAGACGTTCTCGTTCATATACTCAAGGCTGCACATAAGACGCAGTGGGAACGAAATATCAAACTGGCTAAGAGCTTAACTAGTAAATGACAAAATAACATGACTAGTTAAAGCAGACAAAACATGGGAACCTGTAGCCATGTCGATATTATATTACCCTGGTAGTAATCTCTATTAATCTCCAGTATAATATACATTGTTTGATATAATATTTATTTGATATTATTTAAATATGAACTTTTATTTTATATTGGTTTTATTTATTATTACCATATGTTACTAGTATTTATATTGTAAGTTAATATTGTGTCCAGTTTGGCCCTGTAAATAAAGGGGTATTATTTTTTTTGACAATAAAGTGTGTCCGGTTTCGTTTTCTTAAGTACCGTTTCAAGAACCGTTTAGGCACCGGAACCGTTTAAAAATACAGAGTAGGTACTGGTATCGAATAAAACCCAACCGATACCCAACCCTAGCCCTAATAATCCTAAGGAAAACAATAGGGCCTTCGCCCTTTCAGGGCTTGGGCCCTAATAATCCTAAGGAAAACAATAGGGCCTTTGCCCTTTCAGGGCTTGGGTCCTAATAATAATAATAATAATAATAGAAAAGAATAATCCTAAGGAAAACAATAGGGCCATCGCCCTTTCAGAGCTTGGGCCTTAATAATAAGAACCCTAAGGAAAACAATAGGGCCTTCGCCCTTTCAGGGCTTGGGCCCTAATAAGAACCCTAAGGAAAACAATAGGGCCTTCGCCCTTTCAGGGCTTGGGCCCTAAAATAATCCCAAGGAAAAAAATAGGGTCTCTTGCGCCCTTTCAGGGCTTGGGCCCTAATAATATATAACTAAAAGAAATACCTCCAAATTGAACAAAAATAGCTCTCACAAACTTACAAAAGCGAATTAACAAAATATATCTATATCTTTAGTTTTCTTCCTCTTTATCCTTTTTTCTTCCTCATCCTCCTTGTTTGCCCATCTATATTTTGCTGTAAAGCTGATCTTTCCCAGCAGTTTTTTGAAAACTAGGACATTTTCATTAGAGTTCTCAACGGGCCTGAAAATTAGTAAATGACCCGACCTCGGCCAGTGGCTTTTAAAGCCCGACCCGATGTAACCCGACACATCAACATGAATTATCTGCCCGAACCCGGCCCGCGGCCCAACTTGGACGCGCGCTCTACAATCTATTGCCGTTGCGGCGTCTATTCATTCCGGTGAAATCACAAAATAAAATGCACACAAACTTAGAAAGATTGACTTACTAGTCCATCAACAAGATCGCCAGGTCAACATCACCGTTGCATCCAGTGCTGCTTTTTAACTGAAAAGATGAAAGATTGAAAAGATTAAGCCCGAGAACCCGACCCGAGTCATTTGCTTATATTTTTGACCCGAACCCGGCCCGAACCCGCGGACCCGACCCGTTGAGAGCTTTAATTTTCATCATTTTATAGTCTTGTGGACACATATTTAGTATGTGTTTTGAGGCCTTATTTCAGAAAATTTTATTTTATTTTTTTCAATAACCATGCGTAAACAATATTCTCTCAAAAATACAAACATGTACATACATGTTGTTCACATATTATGGGAGCCTTTTTTGTGCTAAATAGAGTGTAATTTGCAATTGGGTGGCACTAGTGAAACCAGCATAACATTTTGGAATTGCTTTAAATAAAACATTAGCATTTCATTGACGCTTTGAACTACACTTATAAAAAAAAACACTGGAATAAAAACAACCCATTTTGTTTTGTTTGGTTGTTTATTGGCCGAAATATGCTGTGACTGACTTCATAACCTGTCCATTAACAATCAGTGTATAGCTCTGAGAGCATATTTTAACTTTCTAAGCATTTATATTCTGTGGCTTTATTTTTGAGTAACATTTTTTTGCAAGACTTTTTCATCACATGAAAAAATCGATGTGAGACTCATTTAGGTGCCTCATCCTGCCCCTGTATGTGGCTTTCCATTAATTCAAACGATATAAAGAGAAATAACGAAATAGATTCAATTTTTTCTTACACAATCCTGTATTTCACAGGAGAAGCTTACGTTTTTGTCTGAACCAGGATCTGGGTTACACAAACACTCAAATACTGGGGGTTGTTATGTCTGACCCAGGATCTGTGTAATAGAAAAAACGTCTCGGTTACGTATTAGGGGTGTAACAATACATCGATATGGATCGAATCATTGATCAAAAGTCTAACGATATGCATCGATCCTAAACACAAAATATTGATATATAGTACCTTTATTTTGACACACTCCACATTCTACACGTCACTTTTCTCAGCTGAAATAGACGCCTGACAAGATTGACTGAACTCTTTGACCCAAAAGCTGGTATTTTCCACTGTAAAGGCAACGCAAGTTTGTTTTACAGCAGAAACGTCAAGCCCGTTTTAGCGTTTCAGCAAAGGTTTTAGCATATCAGTGCGCAGAATTCAGGTCAGGTGACAATGCTGCTTGTCACTTTGAAAAGACGTGCTAGCTGAGAGGAGTTTCGTCAAAGCGGACTAATGCCGAGTTCAGACTGCATGATTTTAGCCACGATTTTGGCTCGCCAACAGGTTTTGAGAATCGCCGACAAATGCCCGAAATCACATGCAAATCGGCGCTCGTTCACGCGAGTGTGTGAATGAGTAAAGACACGAACTGAGAGAATCACAGATAAGTAGCCGACGCCCGTGAGATATTTGGCATGCTAAATATCTGGACCTGTCTGCGATTTAAAATCCTGCTGTGTGAAAAGTGTTTTGACTGAAAACTACATTCGGCGATCACCGGCAGCCAGTGAGAGAGCAAGATACAGAGCAGCAGGGAGTTCGGGGAGGAGTTATAGATCACATATCAACATGATATGGCATTTTTTTCAGAAAAAACGCTTCTTCTCGGTCTATTTGGACACAATAAATGGAAGAAAAATTTGTAGAAATTTGGCAGGAGCACTTGTGTCTGTTTGACGTTTCACCTGAGCTGTACCACAACCGGGTCGAAAAAAGAAAAGTCTCACGTGAGAACTCCGGTCTTGCACGTGTGGTGTCGCGTTGCTTCCTTTTCACATCTCATTTGTGTTTGTTGTGAAACGTAGTTTGCGTGCAGAGTGCTAGACAGAGCCTGTCAGTAATTTTTCCTATTGTAAAGACATGCAGTGTGAAACCTTCTGCCGCCAATCAATCGTCCAGTGTGAACACAGCAGTGACTGAATGCTGGCCAAGATAGTCATGCAGTGTGAAAAGAACAGCGACCCGACTACTTTGAAAATCGTGCAGTCTGAACTTGGCATAAAAGTGATCGAGGATGGATTTCAGCAAACTTGATGAACCCGTGATATCTTCTTTTGGACGTAAAAGAAAAATAATGTTGAAACTTTTTCACGGATTCTTGCTAAAACGGGCACGTTTAGTGGTGAGTGAAAAGCTCTCTGTATTGCATGTAAGTTACGTTAATGAGTCAGCCGCTCCCAAAAAACTCCTGTGGTGTCATCATGACAGCGCTTGACAAAACAACGTCCCTCTGGGCTTTTAGTTCAACAATCTGCAGATTTGGAGAAATACTTATATATTCTCATAGGTTTACATCATATTTCTATAGACAAGAATAATATTTATTTAATTTATACCCAAATGCATCGATGTAATCTAATCTTTGATCGCTGGATACTCTGATGTACTTTGTTTTCACGTCAGACACTGGTTTTATGAATTTATGCTGTTTTTAGTGGTTATTGTTCATTGTTAGGGGAGAAACTTGTCACCTTTCGAGGGTAGGCTATGTAAAAAAGCAGTTTATTGGAATGTTGTTGTTTAAAAGCAAGGTTTTCTTGACCACATTTGTATTATTAAGTCTAATCTTTACTGTTAAAGGGATACTTAAGCCAACAATTTTTATTTTTTTTGTAAACCTGTGTAAACTTCTTCGTTCTGCGGAACACAGATAAATAATAAGAAGAATGCTTGTAACAGTTGGGCACTATTGTCTTGGCATCGTTTTCACTAGCAAACGGTTTGGGGCACCATTGACACCTTCTATGTCTGTTGCATTTGGCTTGCTGGTTTGGGGACATCCAATTCAAAGGAATCAATCAACAATGCTGTTGATCAGCCTTACCAAATGTGGACTTTACCGAATTTGTTATTTTTATTTTTTTCCACTAGAAACAAACCTTATTGTGTTAATTTAATTTAATACTGTGAAACTGCTTTGATACAATCTGCATTGTGAAAAGCGCTATACAAAATATACGTGACTTGACTTGACTTCTATAGTAGGACAAAATAATATGGTTCTCAGTGGTGCCCCAAAATGGGTTGGTTGCAAATATTATTTTAAAAACATTCCTTTAAAAAATAGTACTGTCTGTCATAAATAATTGTACATACAATTTTAACAGAAGTTGTCTGGAGCTTTAAAAACTGAGCTGTAAGTCAAAGATAAGTGATGACTGTCAGATTTGTCTTAGGATCTTACATTTGATATTTTTTTATTTTAATTAAAGGGAGCCATGCAGATCCCCAAAAATTTAAGGATGTAAATCTCAGAGGCTTTTCCAAAACTCAAGACAAGTTGGTGGTGGGTTCAAGTTATTAAAAATATCTGGGAACACAGGAGCCATTATTTCAGCCTGATACCCTGTCCAAATGAGGTTTACAATGTTGAGTATTTGA
The DNA here is from genome assembly GCA_030378365.1 of Hybognathus amarus. Classification (NCBI taxonomy): domain Eukaryota; kingdom Metazoa; phylum Chordata; class Actinopteri; order Cypriniformes; family Leuciscidae; genus Hybognathus; species Hybognathus amarus. The sequence goes on along the minus strand of JAQIUQ010001070.1, from coordinate 388,996 downwards.
AAGATCCTCAAAACCAAATTGGCCATGCAACCATTTTCATTCGTCCACTTCAACTTAACATTGAAGTTGAACCATATGAAGGTAAAATGATGACAAAAAGAATTGCATGCGCAGGGTAAAATTTGTGAAAGAGTACATAAGATTGCAAGCATAAAATAAATTTGCATGCGCAAAGAAAGATTTGTAAAGGTGTAAATCGCCCTTTAAGTATAAAAAAAAATATTTGCAGCATTTAACTGTTATTCGTAAATGTAATTCATGTATTTTGAAGCTGCAGCTTCATGCTAACACAAAATTAATCTGATCTGTTTTCTTCAGACTTCTGCGGCCAAAAGTATTACAAGCCTGTGAAAAGCAATCTGCAAACAAAAACAACAGAGGCAGGAACTGCAAAACAGATGAATTGAACCTTCGCTGAAGCCCCGCCCTCCCTAATTACTGTTGCTATGCCTGTCAGGCTTTTGCGGCTGGCACATCTATTATAGTGTTGATGCACCGATGTCAGACATTCCCAATGAGATAATTAGTAATTTTTGGCGAACCAGTGAAATATCTAAGAGAGCAAGACAAAAGGGACTGCAGTATTCCATTCGAAGGGATATATTCACAACATAATATGCAACAGATTAGAGAATAATTTCTTTAAAATTGAAGCTAAAGCATAACGTTATAGTCCCAGCGCAAGCAGCAACCGCCTCATATGCTGACCATTCAAATGGGAAACACAAATTGAGGAACAGCTATGCTCGTCAACAGCAGGGTATGTGAAAATAATCCTAATAATTATAAATCAAACAGCGTATCCATAACTATTGTGGAATAACACTAATACCGGAAAGAGCCGCGATCGGATTGGGTTAAAGTTAGTCAGCGGTAGTAGGACATCGATTAACAAAATGCTGAAATATATTTTAAAGTATGTCATTAAGTCTCTACTTGTCTTTAATCATCTTATTTTACGTTATATCATTATGACCACAGAACCGTCAATATTTCCAAGCAAAAGGTGTTTTTGTCAATCATGTCGACACTTACCGGTAGTTGTGAATGTGTCTTGCACACTGCTTGATCACGCCCATCATTTCTCCCCTTGGCTTTTAGATTTTCTGGAAGAAAAACAATTCCTCTCCCCGTCCAAACTTTTAAAAAACCGGTATCAGATTTGCACAATCCATACGCACAATGCAGAATGTTTCCCTCGCTCAAAAGCTTGCCAGACCTACCGCGCATAGTTACGGTTGCTACGACACGATTGGCCAGTGGCGGTTTTCGGGCGTGGCTTAGCGAAGGGTCAATTGCATAAAATTAAATTGTGTAAAAAAAGAAACTGTTGCAAATGTCTGAATGACTTGTGTGCATGGGCAAAAAGGTCAAAGCAGGCAGTGCAGGCGACCAGGGCGGTGAAGACCCCTCAGGCGACACTGGCTCGGGAACAGCAGACACTGGCTCGGGAACAGCAGACACTAGAACAGTAACGGCCACAAGGACAGACACAGGCACAGATGCTGGCTCAGCAACAGACAACACACACGCTGGCTCGGCAACAGGAACAGACACCGGCTTGGGAACAGACACCGGAATGGCCATCTCTGTCCGGAGACACTGGCTCGGCAGTGGCCATTTTGTCTGGAGATACTGGCTCTGCCATCTTGTCCGGAGACACTGGTTCGCCCATCTTGTCTGGAGACACTGGCTCGGCCATCTTGTCCGGAGACACTGGCTCGGCCATCTTGTCTGGAGATACTGGCTCGGCCATCTTGTCCGGAGACACTGGCTCGGCCAACGTGTTCGGAGACACTGGCTCCGCCATCTTGTCCGGAGACACTGGCTCCGCCATCTTGTCCGGAGACACTGGCTCGGCAGTGGCCATTTTGTCTGGAGACACTGGCTCTGCCATCTTGTCCGGAGACACTGGCTCTGCCATCTTGTCCGGAGACACTGGTTCGAGCCATCTCTGTCCAGAGACACTGGCTCAGCCATCTTGTCTGGAGACACTGGCTCGGCCATCTCGTCCGGAGACACTGGCTCGGCCATCTTGTCCGGAGACACTGGCTCGGCCATCGTGTCCGGAGACACTGGCTCCGCCATCTTGTCCGGAGACACTGGCTCCGCCATCTTGTCCGGAGACACTGGCTCGGCAGTGGCCATTTTGTCTGGAGACACTGGCTCTGCCATCTTGTCCGGAGACACTGGCTCTGCCATCTTGTCCGGAGACACTGGTTTGGCCATCTTGTCCGGAGACACTGGCTCGGCCATCTTGTCCGGAGACACTGGCTCGGCCATCTTGTCCGGAGACACTGGCTCGGCCATCGTGTCCGGAGACACTGGCTCCGCCATCTTGTCCGGAGACACTGGCTCCGCAATCTTGTCCGGAGACACTGGCTCCGCCATCTTGTCCGGAGACACTGGCTCCGCCATCTTGTCCGGAGACACTGGCTCCGCCATCTTGTCCGGAAACACTGGATCTGTAGAAGTGACGTGAACAGTCTCTGGATCGGCAGAAGTGATGTGAACAGTCTCTGACAGGGCAGAAGTGACATGAACAGTCTCTGACAGGGCAGAAGTGACGTGAACAGTCTCAGGCTCGGCAGGACGTGAAGCGTCTCTGGCTACGGCAGAAGTGACGTGAAGCATCTCTGGCTCGGCAGAAGTGACGTGAAGCATCTCTGGCTCGGTAGTCGTGATGTAGACAGTCTCAGGCCTGGCGTGATGAGGCTCTGGAAGCTCCGCTGAGACGTGACAAGACCCTGGAAGCTCTGTTGAGACGTGACAAGGCCCTGGAAGCTCTGCTGAAATGTGACGAGACTCTGGAATGTTTGCTGAGATGTGACGAGGTTCTGGAAGTTCTGCTGAAATGTGACGAGACTCTGGAATCTTTGCTGAGACATGACGAGGTTCTGGAAGTTCTGCTGAAATGTGACGAGGCTGAACAGGCTCTGGCTGCCAGGGCCCTGGAACGACGGTCCTCTTGACCCTCTGCACTGACTTCAGCGGGGAATCTGACACACTAGCAACCAGTCCTAGGCGGCCATACACCAATCTGGTGGCAGGCTTAATGGTTGACGTGGCGTGAAGATTTTCAGGCTGGGCGGGCGGGACATGAAGAGACTCAGAATCGGAAGACGTCTAACTCACAGAAAAAGTTGAGCCGCTCAGTTGCAGGGCCAGTCAATATACTGTTTTAGAGTCCAGCTAGGGTCATGCAATGGCATAAGGAAACTTAGCGGCTCAGATAATCCTCCAAGAAAAAAAATCATTAAAGGGCACCTATTATGGCATTTAAAATGTTCCTAATATTGTAATGGGAGTCCCCAACAACAGTTTTACATGAATGCAATGACAAAAAACACATTTGTTGTCTTATAATATGGGTTTTATGGATACTCTTTGTTGATTTAGTTCCGCTTTTAATAATGTTGTCCCTAGCAGATTATTCACAAAGATTCTGTATCTGGGCCTTAGCAATCAACTGTGTCTGTGGATTATGGACTTTCTCAGAGAACGCTCACAGACTGTGAGGATGGGCATGCACACTTCCTCAATTCTGACCCTTAGCACTGGAGCACCGCAAGGTTGTGTGCTGAGCCCACTCCTTTGCTCACTCTACACGCTTGACTGTACACCAATGCACCCCACTAACACAATCATAAAATTTGCTGACGATACAACAGTTGTGGGGCTCATCTCAAATGGCAGTGAGGCTGCCTACATGTGAGATTAGGTTTGTAGATTGCTTTAGTGGTGTGCTAACAAACTTGTTTCTAAACATCAAAAAGACCAAGGAACTAATAATAGACTTTAGGCGACACAGGGAGGAGCTTCAGCCACTGGGAATATGGGGTGAGGAGGTAGAGAGAGTGCACAGCTTTAAATTCCTGGGCCTCCATGTCAGCGAGGACCTCAGGTGGAATATTAACACGGTTGCCCTGCTTAAAAAAGCCCAACAGAGACTTTCTCTCAGGACTTTGAGGAAGGCACATCTCTCTGCCAGACTGCTTAAATCCTTCTACCATTGCACAATAGAAAGCATTTTAACATACTGTATTACAGTCTGATGTGGAAACTGTTCAATGGCTGAACGAGCTGCATTGCAGAGGGTCATAAAAACCTCACAAAAGATCATTGGACTTCCATAACCCCCCCCCCCCCCCCCTTGAGGAGATCTACAGGCTTCGCTGCTGCAGTAGAGCATCTACTATCATAAAGGACAGTACTCATCCCTTTCATCATTTATTTGCACTGCTGCCATCTGAAAGACGCTACAGAGCACTAAAGACTCGCACTTCCAGATTTAGGAAATTTTTTTACGCAACAGCCATTGTGGAACTAAATTCCCTCTCGTGCCTCTATATAGCTGCTTCAATAATTTTGCTTCAATGTATGCAATATTGTTTAAATAACATGCACAAGTCACTTTAAGAACATTTTAAGCTATCTTTTTATTGTTTTAAATTATTGTTTTTTATGTATGATGGAATATGTGGGTAATATGGATGAATACAATTGTTTTCCATGAGAGATGTCAAATTTCATTGTATACCATGCAATGACTAAAGGTATAACTATAACTACTTTATTTCATACCTGATTTGCTCACCGACTCCCAACTGATTCGATACAACGACTCATTTTTCCAAACCACTCCTTTGCGTGACGCTAATTGGCGGTGATTGGTCAGATGACCCAGTCAGATTTTGTTTGTTAGCCCAACGCACAAACATACTGATAAAGCACTGCAATACTACAAGACACTCTATTCTTTATGATAACTCCAATAACAGTGACAAACATTTCACATATTTAAAAAAATTTACATTGGAGACCTAGAAGCTGCGCTGAGCGTAACTTACACACACACGCACACACATACTTATTACGCCTTCCCTCCTCGTGCCCTGACGCTATAAAACCCATAAAAGCAACAATTATTAATAATACTTACAGGTTGTGATTCGGAGGTGGAAGCTGATCCATATACACTGGTTACTGAGACCTCCTTCAGGAACAACCGGCTTGCGAATCCACATTTGAATTTGTTTGTTTTTGAATGATTCATCATTAAAATGTTGAGACACAATCGGGCTATACTGTTGTGGTATAGTGGCAAATATGAACTCTATCACATGCAACTTCACATGCTCGTCCCTGGTAAATGAAAACAAAGTGGCTGAACCATCTTTGCATTGTAGAACACAGCGTCTTTCTCGACATAATGCTATTCAGCTGAAGTATTTGTGTTCTAGACTTCAAGTTAACACTTCTGTCTGCGCGTGCGGTAACTGGGCGCGGCCAATATGCTTATGTTTCGTATCTACGTCACTACGAAAACAGCTAATGACTCGATTTCAAAAACAATTCACTTCATAGACTCAGAGTCGACTCTCACTTTGAAAGACAATAACTTTATATACGGTGCACTTTCAGGTATAAATCTTTGCAGGATGTCTTCATTCCCTTAGAGCTATATTCCACACCACATAAACAGTCATTTTCAAAATTCCATGATAGGGGTTCTTTAAGCATACCTCGTCAATGCAAGTCAGATGAGCAAGCTCCAAAAAGTCCATCACATAACGTTCAATCGTTCGATCTCCTGACGAAAGACGCATAATTTGGGCTGTTTGGTTCATTTTGGTATCACTGCTGGATCTTGGTGTGGCAAAGTCTTCTGTTGTGAACTGCTCCGAGACATGGAGATGAAGATCCAAATGCAGCTTTATTTAAGAATAGTCTTACAGGCAGGGTCAGAGAATCAGGAGACAGGAAAACAGGCAGAGGTCAGAGCAGGCAGCAACAATCCAAGAACCAAGAACAGTCCAAAGTTGAAAACAGAAAAACAAACACAGGAAAACGCTCAGAAATGCAGACAAACAGTACAACAAGACTTCGCAATAAGCGAATGTGAAAACCAGGTATTTATGGTGTGACCTAAACAAGATAATGAGAAACAGGTGAATGAGATGTGTATTAAAGGCTCATTCAGTCGGGACTTTTATTCTGAAAGCGTAGTCATGATAATATGCAGAACAGTGTACAGTAGTAAGTTGAACTGACCACGATCTGCTGTGTGTTTCTGACAAATCTGCAATTTGATTATATTTATGTTGATTTTGAGTTGTGTAACTTGATCTGAATATGTCCCGTATAGAGCATTCTGTGTTATTCAGATCGGTAATAGGCTAGTATTATTATTTAGTTATATGCTATTACTTAAAGTGTGACGATTCATTCTTATTAAGCGGCAGATCTGTGTAATGGGTTATTAATGAGGTGATGTTGATCGGTCTGTTATGATGTTCTAATACTAGACGACCAGCGTCATGTTTGTATGCTCTGCATATGAGCCATACTGTTATCCATATATGTAATAATTTGTAATAATTTGGCAGGGGTCGAAACTCGGCACAACACCAGCACCCAGAAGGGTTTACTCATCCATCACCTAATCCAAACCTAACAGTCCAAAGGCTCTCCAACAAGATGAGTGCTGATGAGTCCGGGCAGTGAGTTATGGGAAATGTAGTTTGTAGGTGAAACATGAGCGTCTGGTGTGGAATGCCCTCTGGTGGCTCTCAAGGGCACTAAAGCTGATAAACGTTACACAAACGTACCGTCAGAATCAGCACGATCTGTGATTGTTGTAAAATTCTGTCTCTACTGTCGCTAAATTGAGGATGCGTTTGATCATAAAAATGGTTATTAAAAGCACAAAAACCTGCGTAAGAGATCCTTCACAAGGCGGTGCAAAGTAGAGTTCTCGAATTGGTTGGGTTCGTGCCAGACAAACTCACGGGAACCCGGGTTCGGGCCGGGTTCGGGTCGAAAATATAAGCAAATGACTCGGGTCGGGTTCGGACCTCGGGCTTAATCTTTTCCACCCAGTAAAAAAAACAAACAAATTATTATAATCATCGCTGCTGTTCACCGTAAAGAAAGTCTGGCTGCTGCGTGCAAAGTCCATCGCGGGTGGCTGGCAGAGGAGGAGAACACGCCTCAGTCAATCCACTGTGGACGCGCTGATCTTCCTCCACGATGCCTATTATAATCATATGATTATGTTTGTAGGCTAGGTCTATTTTGTTTCAAAACTCGTAGCCCGCCTGCTAGTTTCAAAACGCGTGTCGGAAGACTAGGAAAAGGAAAAGAGAATCTGACTGCGTGAGAAACCTGACAGGAGTCCCGCTCTCGGTCGAGCTTTATACTCATTGGCGCGAGCTCAAAAGCAGCACTGGATGCAACGGTGATGCTGACCTGGCGATCTTGTTGATGGACTAGTAAGTCAACCTTTCTAAGTTTGTGCTCATTTATTTTTGTGATTTCACCGGAATGAATAGACGCTGACGGCAATAGACTGTACTAGAACGCGTGCGCGTGACGCTTCCTTTAGCGTCAGTTGGATGACGCGGTAAGGTCTAGGTCTGGGTAGGGTAGGGTTACACGCAATCCTAGGGCGTCATGGACTGACGCTAGAGGGCGCCCAAAGCGTCAGATATTGAAGCTTGGTCAAATGCTTCCCAAGGCGTCAGTTAGGTGACGCCTTGGGGGTGAGAATGCCTTGGCGCGTCCGATTCGGGCCGCGGGCCGGGTTCGGGCGGATAATTCATGTTGATGTGTCGGGTTACATCGGGTCGGGCTTCAAAAGCCACGGGCCAGGTCGGTGTCGGGTAATAATTTTCAGGCCCGTTGAGAACTCTAGTGCAAAATGGACTAGAAAGAAAGAAAAGTATACTTTTGGCTTTGTGTGGGCTAAACTAGAGATTAGGGTATTTCATTTATTCTGGACATAATATTTTCCCTCGCCTACGGTAATAATATCATAACATTTATGATCACTGATTACGAGCAAGGTAACAAAATCTGCAAAGTGCATCTTTGGCTGGCCGAGAGGAGAACACGCCTCAGTCCATCCACGCACTCTTCCTCATCACGATGCCTATTATAAGCATATGATTATATGATTGGCTGTTTGAATTCTTTTTATTTATTATTGTGTGAAGATTTTTATTTAAACAGGCATGGCGTTAGCTACTTTCCTTTGGAAATAGTAGTCAACACTGCACTTCAGCTGCGCGCATTTCAGACGTGATTCGAAGTAAAAACTGGCGATGAATTCTGCTTATTGGAAGCAATTTTGAGGTCGTAGTTGGTTAGAAACCACAAGTGGGTTAATTTCATTCTATTGGTTTTGGAGACAAAACTTTCTAGAATTTACAGCTGCAGAAAGGAGGTGTCCCTGGTTTAAGGTTTGTGGTGATCATTTGTGGCTTCATTTCCTGATAAGGGTATGATTTTATGCATTGGGGTCACCACAGGGTTTCCTGCCCATTTGTTCTTGGGTTTTGGGAACAAGAGAATCTTTTCATGCTGTCCTGGCATCGCTGGTGTGAGATTAGACAGGCAAAGAAAAGGGAGAGAGGGGTGACATCTCCTTTAGCCATCTTGGCACCGTGAATGCGTTTTATGGCTTACTAATGGTGCGATGGGGAATCGTCCTGAACTGTGGAATACAGTGTTGTGTTTATTAAATGGATTAGAGTGTTGTCTTCGGTTCTCCAAGTCATCAACTTTATCCGTCATGTAAATGTTGTCCTGCTCCAGCTGTTGAACACGTGTGACACACTCCTGAGTTTTGTATGATTCCCAGACTGCTTTGAATAGGATCAACTTTTTCATCATATTGCATCAGCATTTCAGTTGAATGTGTTGAATGGCATCCCACAATGTTTGTAGTGAGATGTGACGCTCCTCCGTCTGTAGCAAAGATGCGAAAGAATAAACAAATCTCGTAGCTATTTCGAATAAATTAGTTGATGCCTTACTTAATAAGAGTCGGTTTATGTCAAAAGCATATAGATCAGGATAAAGGAGAATTAACAAGCCTATATGACGCTTTTTCCACTACATGGTACCAGCTCGATTTGACTCGACTTGGCTCACCTTTGTTTGGTTTTCAACTGTGTAAAAGTTGTACCTGTATCTGCTTTCGGGTAATTTTTTTCTGAGCGAGGTAAGGCGAATACTAAAATGTCACCCGAAAACAATGCTGACTGCTGGTTGGTCAGAGAGAATCGTCACCATTCACCGCGTCATTATTACACGAGCCAGATGGAGTATCCAGAGTACCCCGCTATTTTTAAATAGTTTGGCCAGAGATAGTCACTGAACTTACTACTATCATTATGGCAACTCCGGAAGAATACGCCGTGGTCAAACGAGGAGGTGCAGACTTTCCTTTGTTTGATGGCCCAAGAGAGATCCAGCGAGAGCTTGATGGGACAACGAGGAACGGAAGGCACCGCTATGACGACCTGGGACTATTTGTGGCAGTACTGTCTACAATGGAAAACGGAACGAAAAGCGAGCCGAGTCAAGTCAGAGCTGGTACTGAAAATAGAAAAGTGCCATATGATAAGAGAGACATGCAGACGTTAGACTGAGAAACGTTCAGTCACACTCCAACTATTTTTAAAAGCGTTATAGTAAACAAAGTTTCCTTTATCCATAAAGCTCTTCCCGAATTGATAATATATGTAAGGTTTCTCTCTGGTTCTCCCATCAGGTCTAAAAGAAACATAAAATCATGTGACATTTCAAATGAGAGAAACAATGTGAAATAAAAATATCAAGTCAAGATCATTAATGAGTTCAATAGTCATTTTAAACCAATCAAATCTGGTTTGAGGAAGGTACAAATTCACATTTAGGAAACTGGACATTTGTATGTTCTTGGAATGTTACAAATCAACATTCTTAGAATTTTGAAGTTAAACTGAAATTGTTGAAAGAACTTTTGAGGAACATTATACCTTTTAAAATACAGTCCTCTAACTGGAAAACTGGAAATAATTTACGTTCCCAGAATCAACATTCTGAATATTTGGAGAAAATATTTTGTTCTGAATATTTGGAGAACGCTCTTATTTTAAAAAGTCTGTAAGCTGGGGAACTACTTACCGTGATTGCTGTGATGTGGTTTCTCCACTGTATGGATCTTCATGTGTTGTTTCAGGTGAGTTTTAATAGGGAAACTCTTTCCACACTGATCACACGTGTGCGCTTCTCTCTGCTGTGGATCTTCTCATGTGTTTTCAGATCTGATGATCGACAAAATACCTTGTCACAGTGTGAACACTTGTAAGGTTTTTCTCTAGTGTGGATCCTCTCATGTATTTTCAGATATGATGAATCACTGAATCTATTGACACAGTGTGAACACTTGTAAGGTTTTTCTCCAGTGTGGATCCTCTCATGTGTTTTCAGAGTTGATGACTGACTGAATCTCTTGTCACAGTGTGAACACTTGTAAGGTTTTTCTCCAGTGTGGATCTTCTCATGTGTTTTCAGAGTCTGATGATCGACGAAATACCTTTTCACAGTGTGAACACTTGTAAGGTTTTTCTCCAGTGTGGATCTTCTCATGTGTTTTCAGATATGATGATCTGACGAAATACCATGTCACAGTGTGAACACTTGTAAGGTTTTTCTCCAGTGTGGATCCTCTCATGTGTGTTCAGATATGATGAATCACTGAATCTTTTGTCACAGTGTGAACACTTGTAAGGTTTTTCTCCAGTGTGGATCCTCTCATGTGTTTTCAGAGTTGATGACTGACTGAATCTCTTGTCACAGTGTGAACACTTGTAAGGTTTTTCTCCAGAGTGGATCCTCTCATGTGTTTTTAGATATGATGACTGACTGAATCTCTTGTCACAGTGTGAACACTTGTAAGGTTTTTCTCCAGTGTGGATCCTCTCATGTGTTTTCAGATATGATGAATCACTGAATCTCTTGTCACAGTGTGAACACTTGTAAGGTTTTTCTCCAGTGTGGATCCTCTCATGTGTTTTCAGAGTTGATGTCTGACTGAATCTTTTGTCACAGTGTGAACACTTGTAAGGTTTTCTCCAGAGTGGATCTTCTCATGTGTTTTTAGATATGATGACTGACTGAATCTCTTGTCACAGTTTGAACACTTGTAAGGTTTTTCTCCAGTGTGAATTCTCTGATGCCGTTTTAAATCCTTTGCTGTAGTAAAAGTCTTCTCACACTCAAAGCACATGTACTCTCTCACACCAGTGTGAGTTTTCTGATGTGCAAGTAAATATTGCGGCAGTGAAAAACTCTTTCCACACACAGAACATGAATGTGGCTTCTCCTTCGTATGAACTGTCAGGTGTTTCTTCAGGTTCGATACCCAATTAAATGTTTTGCCACACTGATCACAGGAGAACGGCTTCTCTCCAGTGTGGATCATCATGTGAACATTAAGAGATGATGATTGACGGAAACTCTTTCCACATTGATCACATGTGAACGGCTTCTCTCCGGTGTGGATCCTCATGTGAATCTCAAGATATTGTTTGGTTGTGAAACTCTTTCCACACTGAGTACAGGTGAAAGATTTCTTGGCTCTTCTTTTCTTTAAAAATGTATTTTTAGTCTTTGAGCGACTAGAGGGTTTTCCTCCAGGTAGGACATGATGTTCCTCCTTCACTTCTCTCAGTTCTTCTCTCTCCTCCTTCACTTCACTCAGTTCTTCTCTCTCCTCCTTCACTTCACTCAGTTCTTCTCTCTCCTCCTTCACGTCACTCAGTTCTTCTCTCTCCTCCTTCACTTCACTCAGTTCTTCTGTCTCCTCGCTCTCCTCCATCGGGTCTGACATGAAAGAATTGTGATTGTCAATACAAAAAAAAAAGGTAAACAAAAGTAATATGCAGTGTTGTTTTTGGCAGCCCTTTTAGTTTTAGTCTTAGTCTTTTGGACGAAAATGCTTTTAAGTTTTAGTCACATTTTAGTCATTTATAAACTTTATAATTTTAGTCAAGTTTTAGTCGATGGAAACACAAAAGGTTTTAGTCGAGTTTTAGTCAACGAAAACACCAAAAGGTTTTAGTCAAGTTTAGTCAATTTTAGTAAAAGAAAAGAAAAGGTAGCCTTTAACAAATTAATTTAGGTTAAAAAGTACTGGAAATGGGCTTAGGTTTGACAGGTTTAGCAAGTGTTGCAATTCATAAAACAAGCTAACCTTAAAACCTTTGCATAATAAACTAGACTTTCTCATTGATGGAGATGCAGTGCTGCCATTGTCAAGCTGTACTTCATTGTCACATTGGGCAGACATCTTGTATCCCCATATTCCAAGTTATAGATTTACCCCTGAATATCAAAAGCTATTTTCACCAGTTATCACAGTAATAAAGGAAAGGTTTAAAGTTGAACAAAAATTTTGAGCTACTAGAACATTACACACAGATAAAGTGGTAACAGTGGAATCACTGTTTTACTCCAAAAAAGCCAGGAATAAAAAAATTCTTACTTTGGCAATTGTGGCTTTATTTGAGAAATTGCTGAAGTGCAATGAACAACGTAGTTTGCAACAATAAGATGCATATTACTTGTAAACACAAACATTATACAACCCAGTCTTTCTTTAACTTGTGCAAACTGCAAAGTTGCAAACATTCTTAAAACTAAATAATAAAATAAATATCTAATACTGAGGCGCATTGAACATGGGTTATTAGGAATGCATACTTGAATATAAAGTATGAAACAAACATAACACTGTATTTGGTCTTGGTTAGTTCGGTATTTTACACTTAAAGCCTGATAAAATAGAATGGTTAAGATTGAAATTTGGACAAATGCTGTTGTCCCGAGAATTTTAGGTTTGTGTGCTAGCACCCACACAATCATTCATAAACGCATTATTAAACATTCGTTTACAAAGACGTCAAACTTACCGAGTGGTCAGGGATGTTCACTGATATGCTCACACAAACATCGCTGCAAAATATGCTTTCCAACAGGTTTTATCCTAGTCCGATTCTATTGACTTGACTTGGTACAAAAACTATGATATACCTGTGTTGTTGTGTGGAATCTAGTGCGCGCGCGGCGGCCGGTGCTGGACGCACCCGATAGGAAACGGCAGCGTTGCTTTTTAGCTCCATACAGACAGATTTCACGCAAAACAGGCAGAAATTACATGCATTGTGAACGTCAGACTTATAATAATTTTCGTCTCGTCTCGTACAACGAAAACTTGAAAACAATTATCTAATGTAATATTTGCATTATAGCATATTAGGGCTGCACGATTAATCGCACAATATTGTTATGTGCATCGAATCATTAAAGCCGGTTCCTTGATTAGCAGTAAATCACCTTCACCTGCTTTCAGATGGAGCGGCATTTACTACAAAGAGCCGTAATTAACTGACAAGCTGAGCCATATCGCATTAAATATCGCTGGCGATATGTCCTCGATATTAGCGCGATTTGGCTCAGCTTGTCAGTAAGTTACGGCTCTTTGTAGTAAATGCCGCTCCATCTGAAAGCAGCTGAAGGTGATTTACTACTAATCAAGGAACCGGCTTTACTGATTAGATGCGCATATCAACATCGTGTCAATTAATCGTGCAGCCCTATAGCATATACAATAGTGTCGTAATGTTGATACAATGTTTAGATTGATCCAGTCCAGTCACACTAGAACTTCAATTCCATTGACTCAGAAACACAAGTGGAACGGCAATTATTGGTCATTTATATCATCATTTAAGTCATTTTTAATTATTCTATTTAACTCTTTACATTATATTTTACTGGTTCATTTGGATTCCAGTGTCACTTGGTGTTTCACTCCGGCCAATAATGCTGATCTCACGGTCACAAACTCATAAGTCTGATTATTAGTCAAAGGTTATGACTACTGGGCGGTAAACCAGTTTAAATTTCGAGAGGTTATGTATTTTTCATAAACATGTCAAAATAAAAGTTTGGTTTAACTTGAAATAACATAAATAGATGCTTACTATTGTACATTTGAGTGTATCACAGTTATTTTCAATTGCTTGAACACTATAACCAGGCCTTTGAACAAAAATTCCAAAAACAACAGGGTTTATCAAAAACCACACTCGTTTCACTAAACTATAAACACTCATACCAGTGCGCTGCTGAACAGGTTTCCCCATACTGCTTTACCACAGCGCATTTTTATTTACGCTGAAAGGCAGTCTGGATACCATGGCCAGATTTTCGCCTCATTAAAGGCGGGATACACTGTGCGATGTCTGTGCGATTTCAGCAAGGTACCTACTCACACTCAACGAGTAAATCGCATGCGATGCAAAGCCAAAGTTCAGGATTTATGTGCTCACACTGTACGGTCCGATCGTCGAGCTGCGACTTCACTGCTCACACTATACGTGTAATATCTGCGAATTAACCCCCGGGATTGCGCCTATATACGTGTATGTATCCAGAGATATTGTCAAAACAAGCATCTGCTATCAATATCAAGATGATTTAGCATTTTCAATTTATGCATTTAATTATATTAGTAATATTGTATTATAATTATTAGGGGAGGCCTATAGGCTAATTTTATTATTAAATTGATCCGCTATTGTAATTAATTTGCCACGCAATATTTTCACTGCACAACCAACGTGCTGTGAGGATAATAAAATATTACATAATCTTACTCCTCATTAAAAATTGTCTAAACCATTTAAGTCAATTACAATAAATTATAGGCATATAAAAAAGAAGAGTCTATAATATGTCCGAACATTGCCATAATTAATGAAAATTAAAAACAGGTTTATTTCAAAAACATTGTTTAACAAATTAATAAAAGAGGTGTTACATCGCAGGTGGCTTGGAAGACGTGGGTAATATTATCCATTATGCAACACGAACTGGAGGTAAGCAACAGTAATTTGTAGCTAGTTTGAACTACAGAACTTTTTGTATGCAGATTATACAATAATTTATGGGTTTTGTTGTGTATTAGAAGAAAGGACAAATTATTTACATGTCGACTGGGGATGCCGAATCACAAATCTGTTTGAAGAGAGACGCAAACATAGGCCTATACAGCTTCAAACACAACAAAAACATTCTGTAGACATATGATAATTATGACTGATATAGCAGACAAGATCCTTTATATGGCAAAATTTGTAAGACAGCTATGCAAGATTTTATTTCTGGACCTCTGAGGGATGGATGCTGTAAAGTGAATAAAATATATCAAATAAACAAACTAAACAATGGCATGATACTTTTACAATGGATTTTATAGGCTAACAGAATAATGATTTTAATTCACGACGTGGTGGTCAAATAACCCGTCGATGTTAACCGGAGGGTGGTTTCCTCCATGAAGTGGATGAAAATAGTTTTATGCACAACTATCTGTGGATTATCCCGCTTAAAGATCTCCCTCTTTTCGTTTTTTTTTTTTTTTAAATGTATTTTTTTGCTGCAGATGAAATGGTTAAACTTCTGTATTCGCGCAGGCGCAGTGAGGGAAAAACACTGAGTTTAGGGCAATCGGTTCATAGCTTTGCTTCAACTGTGCGATATAGTCACGAGGAGCGACCAAAATTTCTGACATGCCAGAAATTCATCCGACCATCCGATTGTCGATCGTGAGAGGTTAATCGCCTCTCGTTTCTCCCTGTACACTGCACGAACACTGCACGACAAACGACGCACGACAAAGCTGAAAATCGGTCCGACACGAAAAAGAGTCGCACGAGTCAGAATTCGGGCTCAGAATCGGTCGGAAATTCGCACAGTGTATGCCCGCCTTTAGGGAACCAACGACAGAACTGGGAGGGAGCAGCAAGACGATGACGGCATCTATCCCTCACACCGACACAGTTTGTTTATATCTATGGATTCAACATGGCAGCAGATGCGAAGCTCCCTTTGATGCAGCATTAAATATCGTTTTTGGCGTTAAACTTCGTGAGACCCCAGTCGTTATTGTTGTCTCGCCATTAATCGCCCTGAATGGAGGACCGGGTACAGGAGGCGTTCAACCTTGGAATATCTGCCGCTCAGCTGTGTCCAGAGAAAGAAAATGCGATAAAGAATTGTCGATACCAACTTCTGTTCGGCGGTCCCGAGGCCTGGATGAGCGCAAAGTGGCAAGACATGTTAGCCACGGAGTTGTATAGTACCTGCTAGGCATTGTTGTCGACGAAGTCCATTTAACTTATAAATGGTAAGTGTTTTTTATTAATATCATATTGTCATCATGCCTGTAGACTACCTACTGTGGTTGTTACAGTGCCACTAAGTTGTGTTGCTTTTCAATATCAATATACAGCTACTGCTTTAGTAGCATAACTTTCAGCTGTGCACACGTACCAGATTAAAGTTGTTGACTTTAGTCATTAAATTAAATTTTTATTTTTTTTAACTTGTGAAGTACAAGCGCAAACAATTTCCAATGCAAATAACAACTTCAAAATCTATGTTAAACTGAACTTAATACTTGTGTTTTTCTAATTGAAACGATTGACTATGAGCTATACAGGCGCATTTGATGGACATTATTATCACCCAATAAACGGCATCCGAGCATGTGGTTCCCCGACCCAAGTCTCAACGAGAATTACTGGATGTAAAAAGAAATTGCTAGTTTATACCACTAACACTAACTGTTCTCTGAGATTTGTTTTCACTGATAATCAAATGTAAAGAGTTTTATCTCTATAAACTGTTTAGCCGTATAATGTACTGGGGTATTTACTAAGTAAAAATAAATCGCTAGTTTATACCACTAACAAGGCTCAAAATAGCCCCACACTAACACAGTAACATAATGAGGGTCCATACATGCAAAACGAAGCATTGAGAACTTTGTAAGTGTACAGACCGTTTAATAAGAAGATACTTTATAAAGACAGTTCACTTCGTGTATACAGGCAGCGCCATCTTTGGAAAACAGTCTCGACTAGTCAAACCACGAAAGACGTGCTTGAGTGAGCATAACTGTATGAACGGCATTCAGGAGATCGACTTATTCGAGACTATTTTCTAAGACGAACTCCTGTCTGTATACTCGAAGTGAACCAACTGTCTTCATAAAGTATCTTCTTATTAAACGGTCTGTACACTTACAAAGTTCTCAATGCTTCGTTTTGCATGTATGGACCCTCATGATGTTACTGTGTTAGTGTGGGGCTATTTTGAGCCTTGTTAGTGGTATAAACTAGCGATTTATTTTTACTTAGTAAATACCCCCAGTACATTATAGGCTAAACAGTTTTTAAAGATAAAACTCTTTACATTTGATTATCATGAAAACAAATCTCAGAGAACGGTTGACTAGATACCGGTGTTTTATTAGACCAAAGGTTCATTTTGCACAGGAGTTCTCCTTTAATACTGTAAATAGCATGTAGTGCATTTGATTCCCGAGATGCAGAAAACAGGATGGAATCACAGAATCCAGTCACTAATGGAACTTATTGTATAAAACGCAACGTCATAGAATTGTGGGATGAATAAATCAAAAGTAGGGCTGTACAAACTATCAGATTTAGATATGGACTAGTGCCTGTGAATATTAAAGCTCAGAAAGTGTAAGGCTGAAATAACCTCAGATACTTTGATCTTCTGAGATACATGAACATGAATGTTCTCCAGCATCATGAATGAATGAAGAATAAACACCAACCTCTTTGTTCTTCAGGATCTTCAGTGTGTTTCATACTGCAGGGTTCTGGATCACTCATGTTCTCACTGTCCTCTTTAATAAACTCAGTCTTTACAGATTTCAGCTCTTCCTGATGCTCTGATGCTCGTCTTCACTTGTAGCTGATGGGAATTTACAGCGTTTATTGGGGAATTGCAGTAGGAGGAGCTTCACTGATGATGTAATTACTGTGGGAGGAGCTGATCTGCCAAAAATCAAAAATATATCACTTACTGAGTTTGTTTTAATAGGGTCAAAGATCAGAAGTTTAATTTTAGAGTGATATTAAATTAATTCATTTATATACATAGAAAACCCAGTAAATGCAAGTGTAATGTTTGAAACAACTTTTGTGAAAACAAAATGCCAGAAAAATAGGTGAAATAATGTTGGATTCATTCTGCATAACATATATGTAAAAATGAAACAACATAATTATTTTGTAAGTATAATTATTACTTTTTTAAGAAACGAATAAAAGAATAAGAGATCATACTATATGTAATTATTTTTAAATGATAAAAAAAACTTATTGCTGACAAAAAAAGTGGTTTGAAGGATAGAGGCAAAAGTATTATACTGAAAATTAATAAGTGTGTTGGAGCTGCACTATGATCCTAATATACAGTTTTTGAATGTCATCAAATGATTATTGTTCTAAATATGCCTGGAAATAAAATAAAACTACTCTGCACATTTAAGCACACACACACACAGATAAATATAATAATGTTTTAAAACTCTTTTAACGATAGACAGAACGGACAGACAGATATATATACATATGCCTGTCTATCGTAAAGCAATTTTTATTTCTAATTCTTTCTAAATAAATTTCTAAATCTAAATCTCTCTAATTTCTAAAACATTATTTCTATTTCTTTCCAAAAAAATAATGGCATATATCTAGAAAAGTAGTAAAGAACTGTGAGAAAAACATTTAAAAGCATAAAAGACAAATAAGATATATGCTAAGCAACAAATCCCCTCTGCTGACACCAATGAAATGAGATTTAAGTGTCAATTTACAGGAGATCTGAAGACATCAGCATAATAAATGAGGTAAAAACAGGAACTATTGTCATGAAATATAGAGAGTTTTCAGCAGATCTGTTAATATTGATGATCCTCAGACTATCAACAGTCATTCAACAAGCCATTCAGCACATCATTTGAGTCAGGATACATGATAAAAGCCTGTAAAACTGCTCTACCCATGGGGACAAAAAATGCTAAGTATAGGCCTACATACAGCCAGAAAAAATTAAGTGATAAGTTAATAATTAGTTAACTTGAAGTGTGCTATTTTGGAACAACTTATTTTTTTTACTAAGAAGGCTATATTTTAGTTGTAATTAAATTGTAGTAGAGCACAACTTTAAGTCTAGCTATTTAATGTACATTTGTGTGCTAAATTGAAACAACTTGATGTATACATACTCTTATGTAAAAAGTATCCTTTAAGTAATATATACTTTAAGTAAATGCCTGTAGGGACTAATTACATGCTTGATCAAAATGCAGGCGCGTTCATGTGAGGCCAGCGATTCCCAAACTGTGGTCA
The DNA here is from genome assembly GCA_030378365.1 of Hybognathus amarus. Classification (NCBI taxonomy): domain Eukaryota; kingdom Metazoa; phylum Chordata; class Actinopteri; order Cypriniformes; family Leuciscidae; genus Hybognathus; species Hybognathus amarus. The sequence goes on along the minus strand of JAQIUQ010001070.1, from coordinate 369,929 downwards.
GTGAGGGTACTGCAGGTGGTCCGTGAAAAGGCAAAATAAAATATAAAATATTTTACCAAGAAATTCCCATAAAAAAGTAAAAAGAATATGTAGGCCTATATTTATATAAAATGTAAATTAAATTGTCAAGCTATTGTGTGATTATTAAAATAGGCTAGTGGTGCTCGGCCGTGACGTTCAAGCTCCGTGTCGTCAGAACTACAACACCGAATCGGTGGATAGCAACAGGTTAGGTGAGCATTTATTTAGTTGTTTGTTTTTAATATAGGTCTATATTAGACAGACGATACAAAGAGGAAGGGAAAGATGTGGAGGGTGACAAAGGAGGATATTACGTTCATATCGGGGCTGGCAAATAGACTCCAATGGCTTTTCCTTTTGACAACTTTATTTTTAACATGGAATAACGTTAGGCCTACTGTGTTTTCTTTTAAATGTGCAAAGTTATAGGGCAGAGGCAAACATGTTCTCATTATCATATCACATGCATAGCCTTTATAGGCAGTTTAGGCCTATATGAAACAAAATGTTTATAAATGGAATGAATAAGGCCTGTTATTATTTTAATTTCCAGTTAACGTTAGTTTCTTGATCTTGTGTTTCTGAAATGTTTTGCAGATGTGCTGTTAAGTGGAAAAACTGAAGCCTACTTTTTGAGGACTTGTAGAACTCTGAAGATTAACGTTAATAATCCCTTAAAATCGCTAAAGGTTTTGAAACGCTGACTATATCCAAGTGTTCTTATTACTGTATAGATTTCATACTTCATTATGGAAATAAGCCTGTTGTTCAAATGAACCTGATTATATGTAATAAATAATATAATATGTAATATCATAATATGTGTATTATGAAGTGGTCCATGAAAATTCCTGATTACAAATAGTTGTCCACACACACAAAAAGTTTGAAAACCCCTGGTGTAGGCTACACTCAACATTTGTGTGGTATCCTCCACTTTCTTTCCTCCACCAGTGTTAGTATTGTTAGTATATTCTTACACAACTGGAAATAGCATGAATCAACCAAAAACCAAAAACAAAATAAGGATATATAATTTTTCTTGGTTCGTTGTTTTTCATTTAATTATTTGTATTTTCAACAACTGCTCGTCAGAAAAATACCATAAAAGGCCGAATCAGTCTTTATGTGTGTTAATATCAAGTTGACACGTTAGATCCAAATAACTATATGAAACCCATCTCCACAGAAAATTTCATTAAGATATCTTGAATATTGAAAAGGTTATGAGCCTTTTTGTGAAAAAAAAACAACTTGTTTTCGGTCAAATTATTCTATTGTTTTCACCTTCAGGAATGAGACAATAACAGGCGCTGATTACTGAACTATAAAATGTTGTAACTTTCATCATACTTGACATATTTTCTTTTTTTAAAGGGGGTACCCAGGTCTTTCCACAGATGCTATCCATTTGTCTATTTGTTGAGTTTGATTTTTTGTCCAAATACCTACTATGTATAAAAAGTGCCAGTAAAAAACAAACAAACAAATAAGCAAAAAAGTGCAAATAAGTGAGGTACAGATTAACATTAGATAAATACTCTTTTCCGTTCATTAGTTAAGTACTGATAATGTTCTGGGAGACCTGCTACTATGGTAACAAATTACACTTTTACATGCCTCTGATTGACAGATAAATCATGCTATCTTATTTCACTGTTGTTAAAGTTTTTTCAGCTTTGTACAAGATTTGCTTCATACATTTACTGTAGTTTAACTGTATTGTTAAAGAAGGCAAGCTTTATCATTTAATTGAGCTGTGAATGCGGTTTAGACACTTACATTGTTCTTGCTCCGTCAGTGCAATAACTCCGTCCATGTTATGAGCCGAGTTTTTTTTTTTTTTACTTTAACTGCTCAGTGCTCTAGTATTATCAATGGGATAAGAGATCAATTATCAAACAGAATATTAGCATAGCTCACTTACATTCATTAAAATATTTGAAACGTTAGCGACACTGATACAAAACACGAGCGCCAGTGATTGAATGTCAACAACGCGCGGTTTGAACGTCCCGCCCCCAAACGAACAGAAAGTTTTGATTAGTTTTTCACCCAAGTCAGACGTGTCTGTTATTGGCTGAAGTGCTTCAGATCTGTCTGTTATTGGCTGAAGAAGTGCTTCAGATCTGTTCGTTATTGGCTGAAGTGCTTCAGATCTGTCTGTTATTGGCTGAAGCGCAGTGCTCCCCCTTTCTTTTACGGTCTATGCTCTTCCCTCATTGAGTTTTAGCGTCGAGTCTTCTGAGGTGAGGAGAGCAGTTCACGGTATTTCTCATCTTTACACACCCATCACACACACTTTATACAGTTTGATTAAGCAACAGACTAATTTCTGTATTGTTTTCATCGATCACAGCGATACTTGTGTGTCTTTTCTAGCGTCTTCCTCCTGAAATAAACATTTAGTACAGCAGCAGCGAGCCTGTGGAGAATATATGTGGAGTTCATTCAGTCCTGAATGAGTGTGTGTTAGTTTGTCTGATTGTTTCAAGTTAAAATTCAAAGTTTTAAGATCTGGGAATCGGTTCTATGTCTGAGACGGGAACAGATAACCTACTACTAAATCCTTTATTGAGCTTAAGTCATGTGAGATATTAAATCAATACTACTAAAACCAATAGTGTTTTATTTTTGGAACAATAGTGCTTTGTGGTGTTCGATCTTTATTTTCAAAAGTTTTATGATAATTAGAGTTTCTGTTATTATTTTAAATGATCTAGCTACTTTTTATGAATAATGTTATAAGATCAAACAATTTCTCCAAAATTTGGTCAAATGATCTTTGGACCGAGCCGCACAGAAATGACTGAACAGATTTTTGATATTCGTCTCCAAAGTTGACCTAGACTGGGTTTGTTGCCTTATGCTAGTTAGCTTAGCATAATAATTGTTTAGCATGCTAACCAGGTGCCATTCTTTTGAATGCGGCTCTTCAGCTATCAGGATAACCATAAGCTACATTAGCATTGAGCTAGCTTAGCATGCTAATCGCGTTAACATGATTTTGTGTGCTTATTCTTACACTGAAGCCTCTCCTCTGCAGCTTTATAACTTCCATCCTATGAGTGGCGCAAGTTGCTAAACCACATGTCACAAATCCCGAACCATTGCGGTCATGGGTTCGAATCCTGTGTGGCACATGCCCAGACACCAGAAAGTGGTGGAAAAGTCATTTCAGTTCTAGACATGGTGTCTGTCTGAGAAAGGACATGTGCTTGCTGTACTTGTTCTGCATGCTGTCCTTTCCAGGGCTTGGCCTCGTTTTTGCACCTCTTTTTTCGTGCATGTTCTTAAAAAGAAAGAATTAGCTTGTCACTATAAATCGCTATTTTTCTGAACTAATCTAGTAAATTTTCCCAAAGATATATTTAGAGATGATAAACAAGATGTCATAGAATAATAATTTATTGAAAACCCAAATTTGACAATAAACTGACCTTCAATCTATTTTTAGACTTTAATAAAAATGTTCAAGCGCAACATCCTACAGGTTTTCCCAGATCGCATCACAATTGTGTCATTGAGCAAACATATTTAATAGTTCTCACTACAGAAACATGGGATTTGTGCCTATGATGTCTAAAAACAATAACTGGAAGATCAGTGTACTTCATTCATGGAAAGTTTCAGGGACGTATAATTCAATTTTAGAAATACAAATGATTGTATTATTTTATTGCAGTTGTCTGTTATATCTGGGATCATTTTAATCTTCGTTCATTCCATATTTCTCTCTTTGAATTATTTTTATTATTTAGAAAAATAAAAAGAAGAATTTTTCTTTCATGCCAGACCCGATGGAAGTGAAGGAGGAGAGAGAAGAACTGAGAGAAGTGAAGGAGGAGAGAAGAACTGAGTGAAGTGAAGGAGGAGAGGAGAACTGAGTGAAGTGAAGGAGGAGAGAGAAGACTGAGAGAAGTGAAGGAGGAGAGAGAAGAACTGAGAGAAGTGAAGGAGGAGAGAGAAGAACTGAGAGAAGTGAAGGAGGAGAGAGAAGAACTGAGTGAAGTGAAGGACGGAGAGAAGAACTGAGTGAAGAGGAGGAAGAACATCATGTCCAACCTGGAGAAAAATGTGTGAGTTTCTCAAAGACTAAAAATTCATTTTTAAAGAAAAGAAGATCCAAGAAATCTTTCACCTGCATTCAGTGTGGAAAGAGTTTAACAACCAAACAAAATCTTGAGAGTCACATGATGATCCACACTGGAGAGAAGCCGTTCTCATGTGATCAGTGTGGGAAGAGTTTCAGTCATTTATCATCCCTTAATGTTCACATGAGGATCCACAACGGAGAGAAGCCGTTCTCATGTGATCAATGCGGAAAGACATTTATCAGGGCATCAAGCCTGAAGACACACCTGAGAGTTCATATGAAGGAGAAGCCACATTCATGTTCTGTGTGTGGAAAGAGGTTTTCACTGCTGCAATATTTACATAAACATGAGAAAAGTCACACTGGTGTGGGAGAATACATGTGCTTAGAACGTGAGAAGACTTTCACTACAGCTGCAGGTTTAAAACAACACCAGATGATCCACACTGGAGAAAAACCTCACAAGTGTTCACACTGTGACAAGAGATTCCGTCAGTCATCAGATCTGAAAAAACACGAGAACATCCACACTGGAGAAAAACCTTACAAGTGTTCACACTGTGACAAGAGATTCAGTCAGTCAGCAACTCTGAAAACACATGAGAAGATCCACACTGGAGAAAAACCTTACAAGTGTTCACACTGTGACAGGAGATTCAGTCAGTCACCACATCTGAAAACACATGAGAAGATCCACACTGGAGAAAAACCTTACAAGTGTTCACACTGCGACAAGAGATTCAGTCAGTCATCACATCTGAAAACACATGAGAAGATCCACACTGGAGAAAAACCTTACAAGTGTTCACACTGTGACAAGAGATTCAGTCTGTTATCATATCTAAAAACACATGAGAAGATCCACACTGGAGAAAAACCTTACAAGTGTTCACACTGTGACAAGAGATTCAGTCTGTCATCAAATAAAAAAAAACATGAGATGATCCACACTGGAGAAAAACCTTACAAGTGTTCACACTGTGACAAGAGATTCAGTCTGTTATCAAATAAAAAAAAACATGAGATGATCCACACTGGAGAAAAACCTTACAAGTGTTCACACTGTGACAAGAGATTCAGTCAGTCATCATATCTGAAAGCACACGAGAAGATCCACACTGGAGAAAAACCTTACAAGTGTTCACATTGTGACAAGAGATTCAATCAGTCATCATATCTGAAAGCACACAAGAAGATCCACACTGGAGTAGGGCTGGGTATCAGTAACAAAATGTTCGATACCGATACTCTTGACTTCCTGAACGATACCTTTTTCAATGCCAATTTTATGTAACCAGTTTTAACAATATAATATTACATACATTTTTATTTTATTTTTCAGTTTGTTGACTTTTCACACTAGTGAAACTTTAGCACCAATGCTAACGGTTTCTATATTTCCTAATCATTTAACAACATGTTTTCTTTACTTAAATGAGCTCATTGTTATCTTAATGCATTGTTTAACAATGAAACTGAATGAAAATTAATTGAAATGCATTACACTGTCACCTCTGATAACAGATCATCACTCTAAATTGTAATTTAGAAACATAAATTTTCTGTAAAGCTGCTTTGAAACGATATGTATTGTGAAAAATGCTATACAAATAAATGTGAATTAAATGAAATAAAGGCTACTGGGGGCGGGATTTATGCCTCGCGCTCAGCACACATGAACACACACACACACACACACACACACTCTCACGTGCGATGAGCTATGCCTCTGAGCAGCCGCGTAAACTAGTGTTTTCCGCCACAGCCAATCATGCTGTGTGCTTATTATTTCACTGATGTTGAAGAGGTTAAACACTTGGGTACCGAAATTTGGTAACAAAAAACAAGACATGTTTCAATACTCGGTAGTACCGAGGCAATTCAGTCGGTACCTAAAAAGTACTGAACTCGGTACCCAGCCCTACTGGAGAAAAACCTTACAAGTGTTAACACTATTACGAGATTTATTTAGTCATCACATCTGAAAAAAAACATGAGCGGATCCACAGCAGTCTATTTGCCTTGCCCTCTAAAGACACGTGATGACTGCATATTAATCCTCTGAGGTCGGCAAATGCGGCGCGCGTTTTGGCAGATTTTTTTCACATAGCAGAAAAATAGACTCAAACTACTCCATCATTTTTGGTCAGACAGAGTTATATGACAAGAGAAATATGTAAAATAAACTATCACACTGTAGCCGCGTTTCCATTACCCTTCGAATTTGCGCAAATTGAAATTGAGAAATGAAAATACGCTTTTTACGCTCGCATGAGGAGGTTTTTCAGGCAATTCGAAAAAGGATTTTTTCGCAAAACTGCAATGGAAACGTATTTTGCGCATTTACAGTCACCTGACTTGGAAGACGGAGTTTGTTTTAGGTCTGTGTCCGCAAATAATAATAATAATTATCATCATTAGCCTATTATAACATTTATTAGGCTACAGAATACGCTTTTATCTAAAAAAAGGAACGAAGCAATTCGTCACATCTCATTCATAGTAGGCTACAGGTTGGACAATAATAGGGCTAAGATTATCACAAATAAACACTCGATTTTGTCCAATATCCAAGAGTGTGTGCGGAGTTTGGAGCACGCACTGAATGGCAGACAGGCGTGGGCGCGCCGTGAACACTTTCATTTTCCCATCAACAGTGGAATGAACTTATCAACAATACTCTATCACTTCTGGTTATACAGAAAATAATAATACATTATTCACAACTACTTTTATTTGCGTAATGTCACATTAACAAGAAAACGTTGTGCTTTTGTAAAATAACATAAAACAATCAGGCGCGCTTATGATCTTCGTCAACTGGAGCGCGAGAACTGAAACAATAGCCTTTATAGACTAAGCTTTACGTGTCCACTTTAAAAATAACAAATTCGAATCGTAAACTAATACCTTCTGATTATGTAATCCGTATGAAAGGTGCAGTTCTCTCTAAAGGTGCATCCGGAGATTATGTTTTTAGCTCGTTATTTTTTCTGACGCATTTATAATAGCCTAACTCACCTATTCAGCACTGCGGGAAAAATATCATAAATATCCAGGTTCTAAATTGCCCTTAGAAAACCAGTACAATCTACATTTTTTCCCATATTAATTTGTGAATATTTAAAATGTTTTAGAGGGGGCAAAAAGTCATAAAAAATATCTGAAAATTCGTTGAGATGTAGCTCATATAGTGCAGCTATTGGTGTGGTCAAACTAAAATGTTGGTGTTCAACTTTGCGTTTTAAAAATACAACAACCGTTAATTTTTTCGTTTTGCAACGACCTTTTGGACATAATACAAGAAGGTAGAGTTCTTTATTAAATTCATTTAAAAAAGAAACAATAATTACAGGAATAGCCTCTCTAAACCTCAAAGAAATGCCATCAAGACATCGAAGCAGAAATAAGGGAGAAACACCAGGAACTCCGCCATTAATGCTTGGATAACGCACATCTCCTTCCATTAATAGCCTAATAATAATGTCTAGTGCGGTGCATGGCTGTGAAATAGGTTATAAATCCAAAGTCCGTTGCCATGATTTTTGGAATGACTTATCGCGAGAGGGAAAAAGACGTTTTAGTCGCAAAACATCAGTTAATGGAAACACCGTCATTTCGCAATAGTTTTTTATCGACATTTGGAAAATATCGCAAAAGTTTTGCGCAAATCTGTAATGGAAACGCGCCTTGTGACAAGCAGTTCAGTCAGTCGGCAGATCTGAAAAAGCATGAGAGGATCCACACTGGAGAAAACCTTACAAGTGTTCACACTGTGACAAGCAATCAGTCCGTCAACATCTCTGAAAAAGCATGAGAGCATCTAACCTGACTCCGCCAGATGGATTTGCTCCGCATATCCATCTGGAAACCTTCCGTTGAAGTAGTTTTGGAAAGGGGCGAAAATACTGGTTAGCTGATTGGCCTATGTTGGTGATAGACGGGCCAAATCAACCAATCAGAGCAACTCTTGCCGAAACCAGTCGGGAGAAGAGCAAAAACATCTTTTCCTCTGAGAAAAGCCTCCAGAGCAGTGTTTTGCTCTTCTTTCAGTGAGGAAATACTCTGTAATTCCGATAAAACTTGCTCGATAGCCACGCTGATGCTAGTTTCATCCGCTGAAGCCGCCATGTGACTCTGGACTGAACTGTCGCGCTTCTCGTTGCGTCACACCTCAACCCGCCTCAAAGCCAACGCTGATTGGACGTTCGTTTGGTGAACTGCTCCCAAATTTTCTTTAACGGAAAGTATCCAGACTGATCTGTGAGTGAAACCTTGAAAGCTTGCAAGATCAGGATGGTCTCACAAGGCTAAGAGAGCATCCACACTGGAGAAAAACCTTACAAGTGTTCACACTGTGACGAGAGATTGAATCTGTCGGCAGATCTAAAAAAAAACACGAGAGGTTTCACACTAGAGAAAAACCTTACAAGTGTTCACACTGTGACGAGATTTAGTGAGTCATCAAATCTGAAAAAACATGAGAGGATTCACAGCAGACTATTTGCTTTGCCCTCTGAAAGCAGGGGTGGACAAACTACGGCCCCGGGCCACATACAGCCCGTTAGGCTGTTTAATTCTGGCTCGTCAAGTATTTAAAATATTGCATTTGGTGGGGAGGGGGCGTGGTTCAGCGAGGTCTGTATCGGGAGAGCGAGGGGGAGCCGAGCTGTAAGCGGGCCGTGCTGACAGAGTGGTGAGAGAGAGACTGGGAGCTTGTGCACGCGCTGTCGAGAGAGAGAAAACACTGGGCTGCAAGCTGTATTCAGTGGAAAGAGTGTTGCTGCATTTGTGACCTGCGAAGCTGTATCCAGCGGGAAGATTTACTGTTTTATATGTGATTTATTTTTGAAATATTCTTAATTAATTGTTTGCAATTAATTTGCAAACTGTTTGTTAACGGTTAGCATCGCGCTGCAGAGTCAGACCGTTTTTTGTAATTTGTCATATGCAATTTATAACTAATATCCCAGAAAACGGAAGCGATGGCATCAATTGAATCATTTCAGCACTCCTTCAGACAGCGACTTAAGCATTAATGTTTTTTTCCTTTTTTGGAAACTCACAGAGAAAAACCTTTTTTTTGTTCAATAAATGTTCTTATCTGCTTTTGATTTTTACGTTTTATTTAGCATACTTAAAATAAATTGGTAAATTTGTTCATTTTTATTTTTTTCACAAATGTGTGACGTTTGTGTATTAAGTGAAATTTGATTACCATATGGAGTTGTAATAAAGTTGAATTAATGTAACCTTCTCTAATTTTTACTCTACTAAGTGTACAGTTGCTGGTGTTTTGTTTCTAATTTACTGTTAGGCTCATTAAATAACAGTAAGGATAAACAATATTTAAAAAGAATATAAATATATATAAAATGTAAATAAATATAAAATTAAATTTAAAAAATAACCGCAAAATATAACAATACTAAATGGGGCTCTCTATTAGCCTGGCATGCCAGACCTACATCTAGATCTTAGGTCTGGAAACTCTTCATTGACAGGGCTCAATCCGAAGGGTGGGATAAATGATTGTCTTTCAAATTCTCTCTGCACGCAATTGGATAGCGCTAAAGCCAATCAGAGCAATGAAGAAGGTGACGTACTCAGCGGAGCAAGTTGATATATTAAACTTTTACTGCATCCAGTCCAGCTGTCAACATTGTATATTGAAAATAAGGGAGATTTCCTGGATATCTATCCCCAACATAAGAGATTTTTGTTTTTACACGACCCACAATCTTTAAAAAATAAAACACTAATCATTAAAAGCCTAAAGTGTATAACTAGCCTAACTTACATGTGTGAGAGAGAAGAGACAGTATGTTTGAAAGAGAAATAGACAGTGTGTCATTAAAAAAATAATATCATAGAGAATGTTTAAATACTAATATCAACTTACAAGGGAAACGGAGGCGGAGTAGTGGCGCTTCGGAGTGGTGGAGATGATTCGGGAGAGGTCCGTGCACCTTACCGATCAGAAGCGCGTGCTGACATGGAGTAAAACCTTTATCCTCGACGACAAAATGACAAGTTGATAGTTTCGCCACAGCTTTTTTGTAACAGCGCTCGCGGCGCCGGCCGCATCCGAGGATGAACGACTTAAAACCGATAATATGTCCGAGCTGGCTCTGACCGTCGCAACTCTGTCGTCATTATGTTAAGCCCGCCCGCCAACTCTTATACACGATGTGATTGGCCCGGCCAGAGTTGGGCCTTTCCAGCTAAACCGTCTATGGAGAGTTGCTAGACCACACTTTGCGGCAAAATAATTTTTGCTGCCGCTAGGGTGCGTCTGAGATTTCTAGGCTAGCTCTCTATAGCATATGAATTAATATACCATGTACGTAAATGTGTTTGCTGGTATATATCTGCCACTGGGCCGGCCCTCTGTCAAATTTTAAAACCCAGTGTGGCCCTTGAGCCAAAATAATTGCCCACCCTGCTCTAAAGACACATGCTGACTGCATATTAACCGTCTGAGGTTGGCAAACGCACTGGCGCGTTTTGGAAGATTTTTTTCACATAGCAGAAAAATAGACTTAAACTACTCCAACATTTCTCGTCAGACAAGAGTTAAAGGGATAGTTCACTTTGAAATTAATTTTCGATATGTTTCAGCTTACCTCAAGGGCATCCAAGATGTAGGTGTCTTTGTTTCCACAGTATTTTCATTTTGATATTTTTAGGTCAAGCCGTTCTTGTCTGTCAGTCATATAATGGAAGTCTATGGGTATATCCTAAAAGAACATGCAAAAGAGCGTGTGAAGACGGTGAGCGACTGCGCGAGCCACAAAAGACACTGTATCCATGCAACTGATAGCAGCGAAAAGAGCGCTCTGCTTGATTAAAAAAAAACAACAGAGTTTAGCGCTAGATCTCTTATTTAAATAGCGAACTAAATTAATTATCTGCTCAGTTAACTGGAGATGTTTCATTTATTTTGTATTAGGTGTCCCCCCAACTTTCATAGATAGCATAAATAATTTGCAAGCTGCTAAAATAAGAATACAAAACATCAGCAAAATGATCTATCGGCTATATGATTATAATCAGAGCATGTTTGTCAGTGATTTATTTATATTAGGTTATTACAGCATTAAAGAGCACATACGTTAAGGAAATGCATGGGAAACGCCTTGTAAGAAATACTTTAATTTTCAGGGAAAAGTATTGAAAAATCTCGAAATCGCAATACTTGACTTGGTATCGGTATCGAAAACAATAATTTTGGTATCGTGACAACACTAGCGTAGACACAGAGAGTCTGCGGGGGTATGCCATCGATTCGACGCACAAGCATAAAACAGGCTTGAGACACAAAACGAAGTGGTTTGTTTGAGAAAGCGAACAGTATTTATGTCATTTTTAACTCTTGTAACCACAATCACGTCCAAGTGATTCTGAGAAGTGAGGGCACTTTGGTCCGCGCAAGCACCGGAAGTGATCTCTTGCGCTTGTACATCACTCATTGACTGTGTTAACATGCAGCCAATTTTCGGGTTATGATTGGGTTAAAGTCACTATTCTGGGTTTCTGAAACATTAGGTATAACCCATTTACATGTGTGAGCAGAGAGAGTTTCTCCTGTAAACATGGAATTGCAATATCCCGATGTAAAGTATCCCGGTTTTTAAAATACGGGATATGAGCATATTGAGGATTTTTGCCGGTGTTTACATGACCGTTCGTGACCGGGTTAGTGCTAATATGCAGTAATGTAAAAAAATGCAGTCAGACAGAAAATTTAGGCGTCACATCATTGACCCATATATATAGGTGACGTGTGAAAAAAAATGCTGTAAAGTAAGAATGCTTTCAAAAAAAGACATGTTAATGTATTATATTTATCAATTAACAAAATGCAAAATGAGTGAACAGAAGAAAAATCTACATCAAATCAATATTTGGTGTGACCACCACCTTTGCCTTCAAAACAGCATAAATGCTTCTACACTTGCACACAGTTTTTGAAGGAACTCGGCAGGTAGGTTGGCCCAAACATCTTGGAGAACTAACCACAGTTCTTCTGTGGATTTAGGCAGCCTCAGTTGCTTCTCTCTCTTCATGTAATCCCAGACTAGGGTGACCAGATGAGATTGGCTGAAATTCGGGGACGGGGGGGGGGGGGGTGTGGTTTTGTTCAAAATATTTTTTTTAACCAACCTTTTTTCTTTTTTTCAAAGATCAACAGTCTGTCTTTAGTCTTTAGTCTGCAACAAAAATGTAAAAAATAAAATAAAAATAAAACATTAAAATCATGAACTCAAATTTTGTGGAAAAAGAAGAAAAAGTGTTAGCCTACTGTTGTAACAGTGCACAGGCTAAAGCAGACCTTTCAGGCTATAGCCTAACGCTAATAAGCCTTATGCCAAAATTATTATTAAAACTAAATTGTCGGTCATTAAATAGGAAAACTAAATAATTGTGCAGATGATTTGCTTCAAGTGAAACCTGACATCAGACATTAAGGCCCGGCCGAAGTATTTTATTGCACGCAGTGACGTGACAAATCACTCACTCCTTTAATGCTGCCTTCAAACCAGACGCGAATATCCATTTGAATCCATTTGCGCGTCAAGAGCGAAATTGACACGCTTAAAAAACAAAAGTTGACTGGCTGCCTGCACATTCACTGTACTCGCGGCTGCGGCTGCAGGACAACGGATGATTTTTATGATTTTATTATAAGACATTTTATATCAAGATTTTGCTTTAGTATAATTTTCGGGACAATTAAGGCCGATTTCGGGATTCGGGACAACAGCTTAGATTTCGGGACTGTCCCGAATTTTCGGGACTTCTGGTCACCCTATCCCAGACAGACTTGATGATGTTGAGATCAGGGCTCTGTGGGGGCCATACCATCACTTCCAGGACTCCTTGTTCTTCTTTACGCTGAAGATAGTTCTTAATGACTTTCGCTGTATGTTTGGGGTCATTGTCATGCTGCAGAATAAATTTGGGGCCAATCAGATGCCTCCCTGATGGTATGGCATGATGGATAAGTATCTGCCTGTACTTCTCAGCATTGAGGAGACCATTAATTCTGACCAAATCCCCAACTCCATTTGCATAAATGCAGCCCCAAACTTGCAAGGAACCTCCACCATGCTTCACTGTTGCCTGCAGACGTGTACCGCTCTCCAGCCCTTCTGCTACAGCCAAATATTTCAAATTTGGACTCATAAGTCCAGAGCACCTACTGCCATTTTTCTGCACCCCAGTTCCTGTGTTTTCGTGCAAAGTTGAGTCGCTTGGCCTTGTTTCCACGTCGGAGGCATGGCTTTTTGGCCGCAAGTCTTCCATGAAGGCCACTTCTGACCAGACTTCTCCGGACTGTAGATGGGTGTACCAGGGTCCCACTGTTTTCTGCCAGTTCTGAGCTGATGGCACTGCTGGACATCTTCCGTTGCGAAGGGAAGTAAGGCTGATGTGTCTTTAAAGTCTCTGCCAATACATTTTGCTTTCACGATCCCCTTAGACTAGTGTTTCACAGATTCAGCACATCCAGGGTACAGGCACACGTTGGTTAAAGAGTGGTGAAATTAAAAACAAGAAACACATTCTGAGACATAAAATGAATAACTGGGGATTTTATTAACATTAAATCATCCCTCTCCCATTTTACATGATGCTTTGCTAACAAGCAAAGCATCTCAGAGAACTGCCCAGTTTAAATGATACATGAAAGTATATACTGCGTATTGCATAGAAGAGTTGAAGAGAAACTAGATGTTATAAAGAAAACAATTAAGAACAAGTTAAATTCATGTCATGGCCTCTTCTTCTTCAACTCCTGCATTGATCACATGTGTAGGGTTTTGCTCCGCATTGGATCCTCATGTGAATCTTCAGCCTTGATTTAGGGCAGGAGACAGATTTTTTTTGGCTTCTGTTTTTTCTTTCTCAATCACATCCATCAGGTCTAAAAGACAAATTAAATCAAGTGAGTATATGGACTATTTTATACACTCTAATCAGAGTAACTTTGACATGAAGGTGCCAAGAGGACACCTACAGTGAGAGTGAATTAGCATTGGTCTGAACAGACGAATTGCATGTGAAAATCAGACTTAACTTTCGTGTTGCTCTGAACATGAATTAGTAGATACCAATCAACCAACAAAATGTGCTCTCGCTAATCGTGGCTGTTGGGAAACTAAATTAAAATACTTTTTTATTACTTTTGTTTTGTTGCTCAGCACATAAAGATGAACTACTTGCCGTGATCTCAGACTGTGTTGGATGATTACACGCTGGATCTTCATGTGTATCTTCAGCTGACTTTTAATAGAGAAACTCTGTCCACACTGATCACACGTGTACGGCTTCTCTCTGCTGTGGATCTTCTCATGTTTTTTCAGACATGATGACCGAACTGAATATCTTGTCGCAGTGTGAACACTTGTAAGGTTTTTCTCCAGTGTGGATCCTCTCATGTTTTTTCAGAGATGATGAGTAACTGAATATCTTGTCACATTGTGAACACTTGTAAGGTTTTTCTCCAGTGTGGATCTTCTCATGTCTTTTCAGAGCTGATGACAGACTGAATCTCTTGTCACAGTGTGAACACTTGTAAGGTTTTTCTCCAGTGTGGATCTTCTCATGTGCTTTCAGATATGATGAATCATTGAATCTCTTGTCACACTGTGAACACTTGTAAGGTTTTTCTCCAGTGTGGATCCTCTCATGTTTTGTCAGATATGATGACCAGCCGAATCTCTTGTCGCAGTGTGAACACTTGTAAGGTTTTTCTCCAGTGTGGATCCTCTTATGTGATGTCAGACTAGATGAATCACTGAATCTCTTGTCACACTGTGAACACTTGTAAGGTTTTTCTCCAGTGTGGATCCTCTCATGTGTTTTCAGAAATGATGACTGACTGAATCTCTTGTCGCAGTGTGAACACTTGTAAGGTTTTTCTCCAGTGTGAATTCTCTGGTGTATTTTTAAACTGCTTGCTTTAGTAAAAGTCTTCTCACACTCAAAGCAAATGTACTCTCTCACAACAGAATGAATTTTCTGATGTCTAAGTAAATATTGTAGCACTGAAAAACTCTTTCACACACAGAACATGAATGTGGCTTCTCCTTCTTATGAACTGTCTGGTGTTTCTTCACCTCTGTCGCCCTGAGAAATGTTTTGCCGCACTGATCACATGAGAACGGCCTCTCTCCGATGTGGATCATCATGTGAAGCTTTAGACTTTGTTTATTTGAGAATCTCTTCGCATTGATCACACATGAACGGCTTCTCTCCAGTGTGAACTCTCATGTGGAGCTTAAGATTTTTTTGATTATAAAACCCTTCCCACACTGATCACATGAGAAGGGCCTCTCTCCAGTGTGGATCCTCATGTGAATCTGAAGACTTTGTTTGTTTGAGAATCTCTTTTCACACTGATCACACATGAATGGCTTCTCTCCGGTGTGAACTCTCATGTGAAGCTCAAGATTTCGTTTTTTCATAAACCTCTTCTAGCACTTACTGCATGAGAACGGCTTCTCTCCGATGTGGATCTTCATGTGTTCATTGAGGTGTGATGATTGATTGTAACTCTTCTCACATTGATGGCCATGCGTTGGCTTCAGCTCCGGTGTGAACTCTTAAGTGTTGATTGGAGACGTGATTTGTTGGAGAATCTCTGTTCACACTGATCACACATGAACGGCTTCTCTCCAGTGTGAACGCTCATGTGAGTCTTAAAATTATATTTGTATGTAAACCTTTTTTCACATTGATCACATGCGAACGGTTTCTCTCCTGTATGAACTCTCATGTGAAGCTGAAGACTTTGTTTTGTGCAGAATCTCTTTCACACTGATCACACATGAACGGCTTCTCTCTGGTGTGGATCTTCATGTGACTGTCCAGGTGTGTTTTTTGTGTGCAACTCTTCCCGCACTGATCACATGTGAACGGCTTCTCTCCTGTGTGAACTCTCATGTGAATCTTAAGACTACGATTTTCTTTGAAACTTTTTCCACACTGATCACATGTGTGTGGTTTCTCTCCAGTGTGAAACTCTCATGTGAATTTCAAGACTTTGTTTGGTTGTGAAACTCTTTCACATTGATCACATGTGTGTGGTTTCTCTCAATATGAATCCTCATGTGAAACTTAAGACCTTGTTTGGATTTGAAGACCTGTTCCACACTGAGTGCAGGTGAAAGATTTCTTGGCTCTTCTTTTCTTTGAAAATGTCTTTGTAAGCGAACTTAAAGGTTTTTCTCCAGGTTTCACATGATGTTCGTCCTCCACTTCACTCAGTTCTTCACCGTCCTCGTTCTCTTCCATCAGGTCTGACATGAAAGAAAAATTGATTTTATTCAAATAGTTAAATATTCAAAAACTTCCATATTTTCACACCAACTTTTGAGATATTTAATTTATTCTGCTTTTAAATTACTGAGGGCTGCTCACAGTAGACTTGTTGTTCTACTGACTTCCATTCATATGCAAATGAATGTGGGACATCAGAAACTCAAGATCAAGTGAATAACAAAATTGAATGTGTATTTAAATTGGATCATGTATGTAGTTAGAAATGTGAAATTATTTTAGAAGTTGGTGCCTTCTAGACATTGAGAAAAGCCAGGAAATGTATTTTGCAGACTGATCTCATGAAGTAGCGTGTGTATGACCCGCCAATTACCAGCGTCATCAAGACGCATAATCGCCTTTCAGCGTGTTTATGAACGCGGTTGAGGTCAGTCATATATTTATATATACAGTAATAACGTCAAGTCAACAGCATCCCTAAACTGAACCAGTCACTGGGGTTAATGGCATTTATGGCTAAACATTTCGGCGTGTACAGACATGCGAGTAATGATCCGAACGTTAATGGCGCTAAAGCATACACGCGGATAGCTCAAAATGTGTATGAGATAGCACGCCACTTGACTCCAAAGTGGCATGTATGTTTACAAAAAGTCAGTGATGTCATGTTGTATTTTTGACATGCCCTACGAGGCCACTCCCAAAGCCACGCCTCACCGGTTACAGAGGGCAGCACCGGAAGAATTGATAAAATAGTTTATCTGAGTTGACTTGGAAACTTAAAAGATGCCGTTTTATCTGTGAGTCTGCCGGTGCTCTTCCTCCTGACCGCCGGTCTCGCGGCTCGTGCGGGTGGCCACAGGCGTTGGATTCGTCTGCCAGATTTTGGGATGTCCAGGATTTGGATTTTGCCATGCATTATGTTTACAATATTTTAGATCGGAATCTGAATGTAGTGTTTCTTGATCGCTAAATGAGTGATCAGCTGATGTGTGTTTTGTGCGATTGTGGATAAAGCTGAGTCTCTGCCCGAGCCCAGAGCAATATTTCCCGCCACTATGTTCGGGTCGGGCCGTTGATCAGAGCACGTCACGTGTCACGCGCAGCATCTCCTCCACTCGCATGCTGTATTGTGTATAGGCTATCTTCAGTGCAACATGGAGCTTGAAGAAGTGAATAAACAAATTCAAACAGGAGAGTACACTTTGAACAAGTTTGAAGAAAGGTCGGAGGTATGGAAGTACTACTCTTAAACTAGTTGTGGGCAGTGACAACATATGTGTTGGCTTTGTTCAATGTAAATGCGTGCGCTGATCGCCTATGACAGCAAAAAAACGAGACTTCGACGATGAACAGACACATAAAGCAGGCTTGCCATGACAGAAAGGATGATAGTTAGCCTTCAATGTCCTCTTTGTTACTTCTCCAAGCATACCGCTGAAGTAAAATATTAGAATGTTTTATTTTTTTTCCATGTTTATTATGAAAGTGAACAGAGTAACTAAATAGGGGGATGCGGCGCGACGTGTGGTTCTGGCATGATTTTGACCACTTCATTATGTTTTGTTTTGTAGTATAGCCTTTCTTTAAAGTGAATTTCGTTTTGTATAAATTGAATGTTAATTTTTAAACATTTTTAACCACCAATTGCCTGGATTTTATAAAAAAGAAGCAAATATAGCAGATACTATATAGGCTAATTCATGACATGGAAGCGGGAGTCGGGACATAAATGAATTCTCAGGCACGCTTGTCACCGAATTTACAAATGCACATCTTGCTTGTTGCACGCACACACACTGTCGAAATAACATTATTATTAATGAATTAATATTTGATTGAATGCTGAATGTTGTGCTTGTTCAATTTAATACAATTAAAACTTTCGATTGTGATAATTAAAATAATTGAATATTAAATATTAAGTTGCTAATATATTATATATAAATATATAATTATATTATATATATAGGCCTATATATAGCCTATGTATGTATAAAATTGCACAGCTACCCCATGTATATGGTCTAGCACCCTTTCAGCACCTGCTTAAAAAAATTATCTGGCGCACGCCCCGGTTGTATGACGCCTACGTAATGTGTTAAAAATGGTCAGGGTTCAAGTTGGAGCTCGGGCTCATGACTGGAAGTGTTATGTGTAGGAGTATCGGGCCGATTTTCAACACACAGGCGTGCTACAGGCTTGACTTATTTTGGGCCCGATCAAGTTCTAATTGTGAAGCAGAATGCATGACCTGCAAAGCTGGCACATGCGTGTCAGTGTCTACTAATGATGTCCGCGTAGTGAACTCCCAGATAGCACAAGTCTGTTTTGATGTGATGTTTACATCTGGAAGACGTATTTTTAAGAGTGTTTGCTCATCTGCAATACGTCTATAGGACGTCTCCTGTCAGATGTCAAATAGACGTTTAGAAAATGTCTTTAAGATGTAATGATTTGAGAACGCATGTTAAACTGACATCTTCTAAACGTCTATTTGACATCTGACAGAAGACATCCTATCAGACGTATTGCAGATGAGCAAACACTTTTTAAATAAAGTCTTTCCAGATGTAAACATCACATCAAATAGATTCGATCTATTGGGTTTCCCGACAGACCACAAAGCGCCCTCAGATCACTTGGACATGGCTGTGGTTACAAGAGGTGGAAGCGATGTGAATACTGTTCGTTTTCTCACACAGAACCGCTCATTTGCATGTCTTAGGCCATCAATGTCGCCGTCAAATGTTCCGGAGCGAAACGAAGCAAAATGTAGATCTACATCTGGGGAGCTATGTTTTTCTTTCCTAGGATGGTAAGGGAACAGTCATAAATGCCATTAACCCCAGTGACGGGTAGGTTTAGGGACGGGGTTGAGGTAAGTCATATATTTATATATACTGTAATAACGTTAAGTCAACAGCGTTCATAAACACACTGAAAAGCGATTATGTGTCTTGATAGCATGCCAAAAATGGAAATACGAATTGGCGTGTCATACATACGCTACTTCATGAGATCAGTCTGAATGCGGAAACAAAGACACCTATATCTTTGGATGAACTTGAGGTAAGCTAAAACATATCAAAATTTAATTTAAAAATGAACTATCCCTTTAAGTTTAAAGTGTCCATAGAAATTTCACACACTTAAAGTCAAGAGTGACCGCGGCTTTAACTAGTTTTAAATTAGCCATTTTTATGAGCATTGTCTGTGTCCTACACGTTTCACTCAGTCCTGCTACTTCTGACATGATTTCCCTTTAGAAAAAGAGCATTTTTTTTTAATTGTGACACAGGAAGTGACATCATCTGGGCTTTTTCTGCTGCCTGATGGGAGGACAAGAAAATAATCTCAATCCTTTGTCTCTCCGTCTTTGCTCACACTGTACAGTGTTGATCACATTCATCAACTCTGTTACCAAAGTTATTATAAGAAGAATCTCAATGAATACGACACTTATATTATTTATAAGAAAATACAACTAACTACAAATCAAGTTTTGCTTAAGTTATGTCCTTGCAACCCTGTCAGCCATTCTGGAAAGTTGATTTACTTGATTTAGTTTTTTGTCGTTTACTTATAGGTTATTATAAAGATCACTATATTGAAAAACAATGCAAATAAATGTTACATTACATATCTAGAATATTTAGTTTGGCCTGATGTTGACAAAAAGTGTATAAACCTCACATTACTGACCATTTGTTAAAACTAACAAACAAGAACATTTTTACCCATTTTATAGTTTAACTGCGTATCTTAAAGTGCTTGAAAATTCATTACATATTCAAATGTTTCAAACATGAATGTTCTCCAGCATCATAAATGAATGAAGAATAAACACCAACCTCTTTGTTCTTCAGGATCTTCAGTGTGTTTCATTCTGCAGGGTTCTGGATCACTCATGTTCTCACTGTCCTCTTTAATAAACTCAGTCTTTACAGATTCCTGATGTCTGATCTTCACTTGTAGCTGATGGGAATATTCCAGCGTTTATAGGGAATTACAGTGGGAGGAGCTTAAATGATGATGTAATTAATGTGGGAGGGGCTTTACCGATGATGCAATGATGTGGGAGGGGCTCCAATTATGGTAAGTTTTATTGGGAGGTACTGATCTGCCCAAAATAAAAATAAAATATATCAGTACTGAGTTTGTTTTTATACTTAATATCACATACACGCAATTATTTCTGTTAGTCTGTAAAGTAACTGATGCACAGTTTGTTTGTTTTCATTTCCGCACAAAATGTATTCTGATCGCTTGATAAAATGTATGTTTGAGCCACTGTAATCACTTGGACTATTTTAACAATGTCTTTCCTAACTTTCTGTGTCAGCAAGTTTCAATTACAATAGAACCCTATGAGTGATCCAAGTATTTAATCAAAACTATCTAAATGTGTGTTCTGAAGATGACGGAAAGTCTTGGAACAACATGAGGGAGAATAATTACTGAGAGAATTGACATTTTTGGGTAGAACTGAACCCTTTTAATAAATAAATACCTCAGCCTGTTAATGCCAATGAAATGAGCTCTAAGTGTCAATTTACAGGAGATGTAAAGACATCAGCATAATAAATGAGGTGAAAACAGGAACTATTAACGTGAAATATGGGTATGACTAGCCCATTTACTGCCCTAGTACAGCAGTTGTCACTTTAAAAGTATGCATGTAAATTAAATGTGGGACAATGGCCTCATCATCTCAGTATGCTAACGCTAGGAATCAGAGGAATCGTCATTATGCAGATTGAGGACTGATGTGTCTCTTACATCTGATAAACATCTGTGCCATTTGCTTCAGATGCATTGAGGAGATCATGTTAATGTACCAGACATTTGCCTTCAGGTTTATGGTCTTTAGGTTTCTGTGTTGATATTGAAATCATGTTTAATGATCCCTTGCTCAGGGTGTAATTAGAAAATGAATGTTTTTCTATAGTGTGTTCTCCCATTCTACTGTTGATGTCGTAATAAACAACTTAGCTTTAAAGGCTTAGAAATCTTCCCTTTTATAATACAGATATATTTCAAAACTAAAATACCCTTTTCAGTTTTGTGTTAGATTTGTGACTGTGGCTAAATATTATATTACTGTGAAATAAATGTCAGATAATACAAATGTTCTAGTTCACTGTATTTTTTTGTTCATGTTTTATCAATGGATGCGTCTGAAACATGGCATAAAATAATAATATCATGGCTACAGGTAATATTAAGCATACTTCTGTGAAACATTTTCTTTACTGTGGTTAAACCATGGTGGTCTTGTAATATGCTCATAGATACTTCTGGACAGATCTTCGGCTACATTTGAAGAGAGAGAGTATGTGTGTGTGTGTGTGTGTGTGTGTGTGTGTGTGTGTGTGTGTGTGTGTGTGTGTGTGTGTGTGTGTGTGTGTGTGTGTGTGTGTGTGTGTGTGTGTGTGTGTGTGTGTGAGAAGAGAGAGAGATGATCAAATAATCCCTTCGAGGATTCTAATAATGAGTTAAAACGATCGTATGAACTCGATTTGCGTGTTGTTGTATACAGTAGCGGTAGCATTAGCATAAGAAGTATCGTATACAAATAACAAAAGTATGATACATAAAAAAAACATACTTTTCTAAAACGTCCTGAAACAGCCGTTCGGTTCACCAGTTCTGCTCGACTCCTCTCCAATAATATTCTCCGAGTCTGAATTCGGGCTGAAAGTGATAAGGCAATTTTGGCGCCTGTGTTTACAATCCCCCTCCTCCTCCTTCTTCTTCTTTCCGCTTCATGGCTGTTCCACTCCGTTGGGGTACTACGCCACCTACTGTATTGGACGCATGAGTAATGGATCTGATTAGAAAACATAAATAATAAAACTGTGTAACTTACTTATAACTAGGAAATCAGGATAGGTTTACAAGAAGGGACAGTGTGTAGAAAAAAAGTAAATTATATAAAAATATGATAAATAATGCGAAAATATAAACAACATGAACTGCACCCCATAAACACTAAGCTCAAACTTCAACATTCAAATTTACAACATTCAGAACACATGACAGACTGTGTCAGTTACATTACAAAAGGTACAAAATGAAGAATATGAATATTCACATAAAAATGAAAATAATAATAATTTGTTGGTAATGCACAATGCAAAATCCAGTGTAAATCACCAGGGCCCGTATGTATAAAGCCACTCAGAGTAAATTTTTTGTCTTAAGTGTGTCAAAATTCTAAGAATGATGTAATTTTACTCTTATTCTTATTCTTAAGAATACGAGTGATTCATAAAGGTTCCTAAGTGTTAAGACTAGGTCTCAGCTCCTAAATTATTTAAGAGAGCTGGAGAGGTCTCTTAACCAGTTAGGAGTAACAAGATGGCAGCAGAGAGGAGGAGGCCGCGCAGTTTCCAACAACGTAAGAATGTGTTGGAATTATATGATGACAGAGAGTTGATCAAGCGATACAGGCTTGATCGTCAGGGTATTATTTTTGTTACTGACCTAGTCAGAAATTCAATAACTTCTCCCACTGCAAGAAACAATGCCTTAACTGCAGAAATGAAAGTTATAATGACTCTGCGTTTCTTGGCGACTGGAAAAATGCAGCAATGCACCAGTGATGACTTAGGGCCATCACAGTCCACTGTTAGCAGGGTCTTAAATACCACTGTTGCTGCACTAACCACACCAGACATAGTAAGGCAGTTCATTGACTTCCCAACTGACCTTCAAACTATACGGCAAAAGCAAGCAGATTTTATGAGGATTGCGGGTTTCCCTGGAGTTGTTGGAACCATTGATGGCACCCATGTACGGATCATTGCTCCAAGTATAAATGAGGAGACATACATCAATAGAAAAGGATTCCACAGCATCAATGTTCAAGTCGTATTTGATGCCAATTACAAGATCCTCGATCTTGTGCCAAAATGGCCAGGGTCAACACATGATGCTCGGGTTCTTTCCAGAGTGGCCTTACAGGGTTATTCGAACAAAATTATGTTCGCCCTGGATGTCATCTGCTGGGAGACTCAGGTTACCCTTTAAAACACTGGCTTCTCACCCCTTACAGAAGACCTCAAGGAGAACAGCAGCTCAATTATAACAGGTACTGTACTGGACTGAACTGTAGACAAGATACCAATTTTGTTCAATTAGTGTATTCTTGACTTATCTGACCTATGTTCTTTTATTGTTTTTGCGTCATGAAGAGCACACAAAGTAACAAGAGCCGTGGTGGAGAGAGGAATTGGACAGCTGAAAAGAAGATTCCATGTCCTTCATGGAGAGATTCGACATTCACCTGAGCGTGCTTGTCGCATTATTATGGCTTGTGGCATTTTACACAATATTTGCAAAGCTCGTAATCTCCCATTGCCTGATGATGATGATGATGATGATGATGATCGATGAAAATTATGATCTTGATGATGACAGTGATCATAATTATGATGAGAATGATGACAAAACTACCGAAAACACATTACAAAGCATTTCGGGGAGAGCATCATTCAGGGACTGCTTTGCTAACTCACATTTTGGGTAAGCAAACTTGTAGACAATAAGAAACAAACTAATTTTTCCTTACACAATTTTATTACACAAAGCATATGTACAATCATTGAGTATTCTTAATTCTTTTCAGTTTTAGTGAGTAATATTCATTTTGAATTTCCAGTAACTTAATTTGCAATTTGAGCTTTTTTCTTTTTAGGGACTCAATGTCATCCTCAGTGGCTGTGCCCTGTGCAAATCCAGTGTCTTGTGAGGCAGAAGGCTCATCTGGAGGACACAGGGAGACGTCCTGAGATGATACGGGAGAAGATGCATCTGATGTACCGGCTCCAGAATTATCCACACTACATTCACATGCAGAAAAATTAAACAGTGCAAACATGTTTATTCAATTCAATGTGGTGATTGAAATACTATCAATTTATTAAAAAGGCACATTACATGCAGACATTATTACATGCATAATTTTCTTCTTACCATCTTTGTAACTCCATCAGTTTGAGAAGTGCAGGGTCTGGGGCATCTGGAATGCCACAAATAGAGGGATTGGCCGTACCAAGTATCTCCTCTACTATTTCACCAATCTCAGACAGAGGTTTACATGGAGGGCCCCCACCTGTTTGACAAGAACTCAGCTGCTGACCACATGGAGACAATCATTTCATATAAATGGTTTAATGAGCTAAAATAAAATGTACCTGTGGCTCGCATGCTTTCTTTATATGCTGCAATTTCCTTGCGTGTTGTTGCCAACACATTGTACCACCTTTTCTCACAATCCTCTGCTGAACGTCTTGTCCGAGGAAATGCTGCATTTACTGTCAGTACAATATGTTGCCATGCGTTTTTCTTGTCTTTGCTTGTTAAAGTCGGACTGAATTTTCCTCTTATCACATCCTTCCATTTAAGGACTGACTGTACTAGAAGAAGATTTTCTTCCTTGGACCAGTTTGGTTTTCTTTTTGCATCCATTTTTTTTTTTTTTCAATTTGCAACTTTTGTCTTTCCTTTATATACAGGTGTGAGTGCAATTTTTTTAATTGTGTGATTCATCTGCTTAATTACTTACATAGCATCACATTTGTCCATTTAATTAATGTGTTGAGACTGCATTACAATTGTGTGAAATAAATGCATGCTACTTATTTGTAATCTTTTTGCACAAAGAAAAATAATTATTCTCAATAAATTTAAACATTGAAATAATTGTTATGTCTTAATTAAATAGTGAATTAATTGTGTCATGCTGCTGTGACATCACCCTTGCAGGCTCACTATTGGCTGATTCAGAGGTTCAGGGCGGACATTTTGGGTTCACATCATTGTAGTCCTTAGTTCACAGCACTTAAGTCCCACTTCAGTCAGCACTTAAGAAACAGTCTTATGCTTTACTGAAAGTTGCTTTTAGCTGCTTTATAAAAGTCTCCTACTCTTAGAAAAGTCCTACTCTTTACTAAGTATTTTCTGACACTTAAGTCAAAGCTTAAGACTATTCTTATGAGCATTTCTAAGAAGTTTTATACATATGGGGCCCAGGGCCCGTATTCATAAAGAATCTTAATGCAAAAAGTAGCTCCTAGTGACAAAATTCTAAGAAAATTCTTAGAAATGTAGGCGTTTACTCTTAAAATTAAAGTAAAATTCCTCAGTAAAGAAAAAGTAATTCAGAAAGAATCTTAACCCTTAAAAGAGGTCTTAAGGTCAAAATTGTTAGGAGTAAGGATGAGGACTTTTAAGAGGCTAAAGAGTTTCCTTAGCAGAGGAGAAAATGGCACAAAGAGACGATGAAGAGGGAGAAGAAATGTGTTGCAATAGATGACAGTGAGTTAAGACGATATAGCTGTGTGTATATATATATATATATATATATATATATATATATATTAGGGCCAGGAGCTGAATTAAAAAAATTAATCTAATTAAATTAGAGGCTTTGTAATTAATTAATCGAAATTAATCGCATTTTAATCGCATAAATATTTGGACTAAGAACAGTGAGAATATATTTTTTTCAAATGGATTTTGAGTTAGGCCTATACCATTGAATAATGACTGAATACATAAGCTTAAGCAACAAAATATTGTTTATTTTTGTTCAACCAAGTCTAACAGACCAATGCAATTGTATATGTTTTTGCATTAAGGTGAAACTTGAAGGTCGATGTGATATGCGAATTCCTTGTTGCATAGCTTGCACACAACCCTGCTCTTAATGACGCTTCCATACAGCGCTTGACATTAACTTTTTTGCTCACTAGCCAATGTGGCTGGTTTTACAAAATTACTAGCCACACAGCACTTTTACTAGCCACATTTTAAATGGGGCTTTAAACGTACTAAAATTTAATAATTTTATCATTAGCTCTGGTTGTAAAGCTCATTTTTTGAAAACATGTTGTCTATTCTTAGATTCTATAGATTCTTATTGTATATAATAAAAGTGCTGCATCTTTTTTTACAGCAGTAAATAATGTAAATAATACAGAGTAGAACAATTATCTGCATTAGAAACAATGAGCAAATGTGATATGACGTGACATAAGGGGAGCCCTGCTAGTAGTTACACTGTGTACCTTAATCATGAAGATTATTATTTTTTTCTTTATATCGGCCACGCACTCACAAACTGACTGAACGCTGTGTTGATGTGTGTGTGCGCGTGACCAGTTGCGTGTGATGATCATTTGACAAGTCTGGAATGGATGTACATATTTGGCGTGCGCACCCTCGCACAGCGGCACTGCAGGAGAGCGAGACGCGCCTATGTTCTGGATTATCCTGCTATTAAAAAGATCGCTATATCAAATTAAGTTGATAATTAAGGGCAGACTAAAACAGCCCTCAGTCCGACGGCCAGCCCGAGAGTTTAATCTCCACGTGTTTAATGTCGTGCAATTCGTTTGTTATGTCAGATGTCTTTTGACAAGACTACAATTTTTCAACATGCCAAAGTGGCTAGTGGGAGTGACTGTGTTACCCGCCACGCGTGAAATCCACCCGCATTTGGCGGGTGTTAATGTCAAACCCTGCATCCGTTCGTTTTTATAACATAATTTCCCATCCACGGGACCAACCAAAGCGGTCTCATCAGCTTCTTCGTGTTCACTGTTTGTTGTTTAGTTGTCTGAAGCACTGTAAAAAAAGTCATGAACGCTAGCTGGTGCTCCAGTATAATCAGTCCGCCGAAACTAATCCAGAGAGAAATGTTCCGCGGTGGGAAAATACGTGCGATTAAAATGCGTTAATTTTTTTGTGTAATTAATTAATGCGTTAAAGTCTGTAATTAATTAATCGTAATTAACGCGTTAAAGTCCCGGCTAATATATATATATATACACATATATATATGTGTGTGTGTGTGTGTGTGTGTGTATATATGTGTGAACGAGATAATGCAGGGATCAGTGTTTGCGACTGATCCTTGCAGGCTCAAAAAAACCCCTACATTTATGACTATAGCAGGCTTCCCTGATGCGCACACGCATGGGAATGAACCGTTAACATTTGCGCTATAAGCTCCCACGTCTGCTTCTTGCTCCGTGCCGTGACACCTGGCCCAATTGTTTCTTTCATGATAGTGTTCATCCACTAACTTGGGCTAACAGCAAACACTGTTCTTCTGTCCAGTTGGGCTTTCTCATCTTTCTCATTTTTTATTCCATGTTTGCTTTATTAAAACCAACATTCAAACCACCACTTAAATAGACAGCAATCAGTGTAATTAGAAAGAGTGGAACATTTTTTTATCACTCTAAGCCAAACAACTACCTAATGTGTGTGTGTATATGTGAGTAAACTCTTTTTTTTTGCTCTTTTTTCCCCTTCTTGGACCACCAACCAATCACAGTCTTCAAAAGAGTGTGTCATACATAGCAACGGGGTCAACCCCGCCTACTCACTAAGATAAAAGTTTTTATCTTTTCCTTACTCAGAGTTGCTCTCAGATCGGTCCCGAATCACTCTTAAGCTAGGACTCCTATGTAAAAGTTTTTAAGCTAAATTAAGAGTTTTCTGAGAGGATTCTTAGAATCTTTATGAATACGGGCCCAGACCTTTTTGGTAGGGATTTTTATACAATAACCGCCATGAAGGTGATGTATTCTGCTCATCTTTCAGTAAAGACAGACTTTACTGGTGGCTCTCAGAGGGCACTCCAGCTGATAACCGTTACACAAACGTACTGTCAGAATCAGCACGATATGTGATTGTTGTAAAATTCTGTCTCTACTGTTGCTTAATTGAGGGACGCGTTTGATACATAAAAATGTCTCTTAAAAGCACAAAAACCTGCGTAAGAGATCCTTCACAAGGTGGTGCACACTCCAAAATGGACTAGAAAGAAAGAAAAGTATACTTTTGGCTTTGTGTGGGCTAAACTAAGAGATTAGGGTATTTTATTTAATTCTGGACATAATATTTTCCCTTAGCCTACGGTAATAATATCATAACATTTATGATTCACTGATTATGAGCAAGGTAACAAAATCTACAGTTTAAGGCAGTAACTTGTAAGCACATAGCACAAGACAATTGTATGTAAAATCAACCAAGACTTTATTAAACTATTCTAATACACATAAACAAATCTAACGAAAACATACATTCATTCAAACAGTGACAGAAAAGTTAATGTAATTAACGAGAGTATGAAGGAGTCCCAAATTTCTAGCATTAGCCACTATTTCTTCGTTCGTTTGCTTAATAGGAATTGCACCAGTTCAGCATTACATTTGCATTTATTAATTTAGCTGACGCTTTAATCCAAAGCGACTTACAATTGATATATATGTCAGAGGTCGCACGCTTCTGGAACAACTAGGGGTTAAGTGTCTTGCTCAGTGTCTCGCAGTGGATTGAACCCGGGTCTCACACCATGTGTCTTATCCACTGCACCATCACCACCCCTAGAATTAGGAGATTGTGTACTTGTGTTTGGATGCTCCTGTGAGCGCATGTGTTCCCTTCTGTGACAAAGTTTCTGGTGGGAAACTCTTCGGCTCTGATTGGCAGTCGGTCAGGTCGAATAGCGTGTTCTGAGGGACAACACTCGATGGTGAATGGTTGGTTGGCTTTGCTGTGTGTCGCTTCGTGTGCCGGTTTCCTGGATTGAGGGTGCTCTGCAACAGAGTTTCCTCAGAGTCTGGAGGAGCTGCTTGAGTAACTCTGTGAGGGTTCTTTTGAAGAGCATGTAAGTTTACACGCTGGACGAATGAAAATGTCCGCACAAAATCCAAGCAAGATCAAAAGTCACTGCAATAGTTAGGCAAAAAAGCAACGCAGAGCTGCTTGTCATTGGGATACAAGCGTGTTCATCCGACTCTGTCCTTCCAAGTGTGTTAGCCAATTAGATATTGTCTTGGGTGGGACCTACTCCCCGTTCTACGGTTCTTGCAAAGTAATCGGTAACCTGGCCCTAGCCAGATGAATTTCGCTCCGCCTAGCTCCACTCATCCATCTGGAACCGATCCATTGAAATGGCGTTTCAGAAGGCTGGGCCTTATCAAAAATACTTGCATATGATTGGATAAGCCACTTGTCCGTCATCTTTATCGACGTGTTATTTCAACCACCTCACACCGGAAGCCAATCCGCTGACGCTGATGAGAGCGACGCAGGAAAAAGCAAAACAGAACAGCCGAACATTCTCTGATGTTCCGTTCTCTGATGTTCTTTTAATGAAACAAATATTCATGGACTGCATTTATATAGCGCTTTCATAGACCCAATGGCCACCAAAGCGCTTTACAATTTGCCTAACATTCACCCATTCACACACATTCATACACCGACCAGCCGACCGCAGCCATCCAGCTCGTCGAGAGAGCAGCTTGTCTTGCTCATGGACACCTCGACACTTGGTCAGGTGGAACCGAGAATTGAACCACCAACCTTTCGGTTTGTAGACAACCTACATGAACCACTGAGCCACTGCCGCCCCAATATTAGGTAGTATTGGACAACACGGATGAAATAGCAGCATCAATGTTAATGCTTGCTTCCTCAATGCGAGCCGCCATTGTTGTCTGAATCAGAACAGTCTCACGGTCGCCTCTCCACTACGTCACATGCTTACGAAACTCCCGCCTGCTGCATTCCTGATTGGCTAAGCCATAAAGTTGGTTGGAGAAATCACTCTCAATGGAAGAGGTTCCAGATGGATGTGAGTGAAGCTGAGGCGAAGCTGAAGCGGAACGACATTCATCTGGCTAGGGCCAGGTTAAGTAATTGGCATACTTTTCACATGATTGTGTACTCTCAAACATCTAAGAGTTTAGTAAAACATTTCAATAAGACAACTTTCATAGTTTAAATACACAATTCACTTTATATCAAAATTCTAGAAATCGTTTACCCATCAGAGTAGTTACCAAATAACATATTTCCCATAGTTGAGGTTATTGAGGTCCGAGAGTAGGAGTTAATAAGAATTTAGCTATGATAAATGTTTAAGGAACAGAATAAACATACGTGGTGTAAAGCATACATAATACAGAGCATATTATATATGAGGCAACTTCTGGTGATTAGTTCTTATATAACTGAGGTCAAAAAAACTAAGAATAGGCTGTAACAACTGTTAAACACACAAAAAGAACTTAAGAGGTTATATAAAACATACATGATACATAAGATATATGTGAGGTAAAAACTGGCGATGAATTCATCTTATTGGAAGCAATTTTGAGGTTGTTGTTGGTTAGAAACCACGAGTGGGTTAATTTCATTCTATTGGTTTTGGAGACAAAAGTCTCTAGAATTTACAGCTGCAGAAAGGAGGTGTCCCTGGTTTAAGGTTTGTGGTGATTCAGGGCCATGGGAATGCCTTAGCACCCTTCGTTTCCTGATAAGGGTATGAATTTATGCATTGGGGTCACCACAGGGATTCTTGGCCATTTGCTCTTAAGTTCTGGGAACAAAGAGAATCTTTTCATGCTGTCCTGGTATCGCTGGTGTGAAGATTAGACAGGCACAGGAAAAGGGAGAGGGTGACATCTCCTTTAGCCATCTTGGCACCGTGAATGCATTTTATGACTTACTAATGGTGTGATGGGGAATCGTCCTGAACTGTGGAATACAGTGTTGTGTTTATTAAATGGATTAGAGCATTGGCTTCGGTTCTCCAAGTCATCAACTTTATCCATCAGGTAAATGTTGTCCTGCTCCAGCTGTTGAACACGTGACACACTCCTGAGTTTTGTATGATTCCCAGACTGCTTTGAATCAACTTTTTCATCAAAATGCATCAGCATTTCAGTCTTGATATGTTGAATAACGTCCCACAATGTTTGTAGTGAGATGGTGCGAAAGAATAAACAAATCTTCATAGCTATTTAGAATAAATTAGTTGATGCGGTAACTTAATAGAGAGACGGTTTAGGTCAAAAGCATATAGATCAGGATAAAGGAGAATTAACAAGCCTATATGATGCTTTTACACTACACAGTACCAGCTCGACTCGAGCTAGGCTCGCCTTTGTTTTGAGTTTTCCACTGGTGAAAAAGTTGTACCTGCTTTTCAAAACATGCAGACGTGAGCCTGAGACACGTTCAGTCACACTGCAACTATTTTAAAAAGAGTTATAGTAAACAATGAAGATCTTCATGTGTCTCTTAAAGTTTCCTTTATCCATAAAGCTCTTCCCGAATTTGATCACATGTGTAAGGTTTCTCTCTGGTTCTCCCATCAGGTCAAAAGAAACATAAAATCATGTGACATTTTCAAATGAGAGAAACAATATGAAATAAAAAGATCAAGTCAAGATCACTGATGAGTTCCACAATCATTTTAAACCAGGGGTTCTCAGACTCCAGTCCTCGCGACCCACTGACTCTGCATATTGTGTATGTCTCCCTCATTTAACACACCTGATCCAGATCCTCTAGCTCGTTAGGATAGACATATGCTGCGTCCAATTCGCATACTATCCGTCCTGAAATAGTATTCGAAAATAGAATTAGTACGTCCCAAACCGTAGTATGTTGAAATGAGTGTTTCAAAGATTACCCGGATAGTCTATGTATTTCCGGTCAGAATCGGAAGTGTCAGTTAGTGCACACTCTAACGGCTGATATTGCCCACAAATTATTGCGCGAGTGGACGAGAGTTCGGTTAAGAACTACAAACACGAGTAAAAGTCTTAAAAAACTACAGACACTGAGGGCGCAGCGAGTCCCGCGGCTGGTCCCGCGGCTGTGTAGAGAGGTTTGAGATAGACAGGTTTGAGTAATTAATTATCAGTATCTTAACCGACGAAAATGAATTTATTCAATGTTGTCCACATTATATTGCATATGCAGCAGCATTGTGAACTTTTGTAAAGACACGTTTAGCCATTACTTTTAAATGCATCATTATATTCAAATTGCAAACACGAGGAGAGTATCTGCATGAAAGACCCACGATTGGCAGATGAACGTGCTCTGAAACGGTCAGGAAATCAAATGAGATAAAATGGAGGATTTTAACTGTGACAAGGTGATTGACAGGGCAGTTTACGGTGACAGGATGCACAGCGACAGAGCTGTCCGATTAGAGATGACGTGATGGTATGTCCCAAAGCTTGCCTACTCTTTTTGCTGCACACTCAAAAGTATATACTTTTCTTCACAAAAGAGTACATACTTTCAGGCGTCGTCATGAGTAGGCGAATTGGACGCAGCAATAGAGTCTGGACTGGAGACATAGAGTCACAAGGACTGGAGTTGAGAACCCCTGTTGTAAACCAATCAAATCTGGTTTGAGGAAGGTTCAAATTCACATTTAGGAAACTGGACATTTGTATGTTCTTGGAATGTTACAAATCATCATGCTTAGAATTTTGAAGTTAAATTGAAATTCTTGAAAGTACGTTTGAGTAACATTATACCTTTTAAAATACAT
Source organism: Hybognathus amarus (assembly GCA_030378365.1). Lineage (NCBI taxonomy): Eukaryota > Metazoa > Chordata > Actinopteri > Cypriniformes > Leuciscidae > Hybognathus > Hybognathus amarus. The sequence goes on along the minus strand of JAQIUQ010001070.1, from coordinate 337,143 downwards.
TCCTCTAACTTCAAGAAAACTGGAAATAATTTACATTCCTAGAACCAACATTCTGAATATTTGGAGAACGTTCTTATTTTAAAAAGTCTGTCAGCTGGGGAACTACTTACCGTGATTGCTGTGATGTGGTTTCTCCACTGTATGGATCTTCATGTGTTGTTTCAGGTGAGTTTTAATAGAGAAACTCTTTCCACACTGATCACATGTAGTGGCTTCTCTCTGCTGTGGATCTTCTCATGTGTTTTCAGATCTGATGATCGACAAAATTCCTTGTCACAGTGTGAACACTTGTAAGGTTTTTCTCCAGTGTGGACCTTCTCATGTGTTTTCAGAGATGATGACAGACTGAATATCTTGTCTCAGTGTGAACACTTGTAAGGTTTTTCTCCAGTGTGGATCTTCTCATGTTTTTTCAGATATGATGACCGACTGAATCTCTTGTCACAGTGTGAACACTTGTAAGGTTTTTCTCCAGTGTGGATCATCTCATGTGTTTTCAGATTTGCTGAGTGACTGAATCTCTTGTCACAGTGTGAACACTTGTAAGGTTTTTCTCCAGTGTGGATCCTCTCATGTGATTTCAGATTTGCTGACTGACTAAATCTCTTGTCACAGTGTGAACACTTGTAAGGTTTTTCTCCAGTGTGAATCCTCTCATGTGTTTTCAGAGGTGATGACAGACTGAATCTCTTGTCACAGTGTGAACACTTGTAAGGTTTTTCTCCAGTGTGGATCATCTCATGTGTTTTCAGAGTTGATGTCTGACTGAATCTTTTGTCACAGTGTGAACACTTGTAAGGTTTTTCTCCAGTGTGGATCTTCTCATGTTTTTTCAGATCTGCCAACAGATTAAATCTTTTGTCACAGTGTGAACACTTGTATGTTTTTTCTCCAGTGTGGATCCTCTCATGTTTTTTCAGATATGATGACAGACTGAATCTCTTGTCGCAGTATGAACACTTGTAAGGTTTTTCTCCAGTGTGAATTCTCTGGTGCCGTTTTAAGTCCTTTGCTGCAGTAAAAGTCTTTTCACACTCAAAGCACATGTACTCTCTCACACCAGTGTGAGTTTTCTGATGCGCAAGTAAATATTGCAGCCGTGAAAAACTCCTTCCACACACAGAACATGAATGTGGCTTCTCCTTCGTATGAATTGTGAGGTGTTTCTTCAGGTTCGATACCCAATTAAATGTTTTGCTGCACTGATCACATGAGAACGGCTTCTCTCCGGTGTGGATTATCATGTGAACATTGAGACATGATGATTGACGGAAACTCTTTCCACACTGATCACATGTGAACGGCTTCTCTCCAGTGTGGATCCTCAAGTGAGTCTCAAGATATTGTTTGGTTGTGAAACTCTTTCCACACTGAGTGCAGGTGAAATATTTTTTGGCTCTTCTTTTCTTTAAAAATGTATTTTTAGTCTTTGAGCGACTAGAGGGTTTTCCACCAGGTTTGACATGATGTTCCTCCTTCACTTCACTCAGTTCTTCTCTCTCCTCCTTCACTTCACTCAGTTCTTCTTCTCCTCCTCCTTCACTTCCCTCAGTTCTTCTCTCTCCTCCTTCTCTTCTCTCAGTTCTTCTCTCTCCTCATTCACTTCACTCAGTTCTTCTTTCTCCTCCTTCACTTCTCTCAGTTCTTCTCTCTCCTCCTTCACTTCACTCAGTTCTTCTCTTCTCCTCCTTCACTTCCCTCAGTTCTTCTCTCTCCTCCTTCTCTTCTCTCAGTTCTTCTCTCTCCTCCTTCACTTCACTCAGTTCTTCTTTCTCCTCCTTCACTTCACTCAGTTCTTCTCTCTCCTCCTTCACTTCCCTCAGTTCTTCTCTCTCCTCCTTCACTTCCCTCAGTTCTTCTCTCTCCTCCTTCACTTCACTCAGTTCTTCTCTCTCCTCGCTCTCCGCCATCGGATCTGACATGAAAGAATTTTGATTGTCAGTTAAAAAAAAAGGTTAACAAAAGTAATATGAAGTTAAAGGACATAAAAAGAGCTCTTTCCATAAATGAGGTACACACATTTGATCAAATGACACAATTATCCAATGTAATATTTGCATTATAGCACATACAATAGTTTCGTAATGTTGATACCAATGTTTAGATTGATATTTAATTTATTTTACTTAAAACCATTTAATTATTGCAGTCCAGTCACACTAGAACTTTAATTCCCAATGACTCCCATTCTTTCGCATGTGAACGTGGGATATCAGAAACACAAGAGGAACGGCAATTATTGGTAATTTATATCATCCAATTATATATTCAGTCATTTTTAATTATTCTATTTAACTATTTACATTAAATTTTACTGGTTCATTTGGATTCCAGTGTAACTTGGTGTTTCACTCCGGCCAATAATGCTTAGGTCACGGTCACAAACACATAAGTTTGATTATTAGTCAAAGGTTATGACTACTGGGCAGTAAACCAGTTTAAATTTCGAGACGATATGTATTTTTCATGAACATGTCAAAATAAATAACAGAAATAGAGGCTTACTATTGTACATTTGAGTGTATCACAGTTTTGTTCAATTGCTTGAACACTGTAACCAGGCCTTTGTACAAAAATTCCAAAAACATAACAGCGTTTATCAAAACCCACACCCATTTCACTAAACTATAAACACTCATACCAGTGCGCTGCTGAAACAGCTGCTGTATCTATTCAATGGTCATGAAGAAGCGCTATGTAGAGAGCGGACCGCTATTAAATACATACCCTTTTCACACTAATAGTAACAGCTTTAAAACACAACAATAAATAACTGACAAAACTAACTCTTTAAAGGAGAACTCCAGTGCAAAACAAACCTTTGGTCTAATAAAACATCGGTACCTAGTCAACCATTCTCTGAGATTTGTTTTCATGATAATCGAATGTGAATGAAAAAGAAATCACTAGTTTATACCACTAACAAGGCTCAAAATAGCCCCACACTAACACAGTAACATAATGAGGGTCCCTGTGTGCAAAACGAAAGCATTGAGAACTTTGCAAGTGTACAGACCGTTTAATAAGAAGATACTTTATACACTCACTTAAAGGATTATTAGGAACACCTGTTCAATTTCTCATTAATTCGATTATCTAATCAACCAATCACATGGCAGTTTCTTCAATGCATTTAGGGGTGTGGTCCTGGTCAAGACAATCTCCTGAACTCCAAACTAAATGTCAGAATGGGAAACAAAGGGGATTTAAGCAATTTTGAGCGTGGCATGGTTGTTGGTGCCAGACGGGCCAGTCTGAGTTTTTTACAGTCTGCTCAGTTACTGGGATTTTCACGCACAACCATTTCTAGGGTTTACAAAGAATCTTGTGAAAAGGGAAAAACATCCAGTATGCAGCAGTCCTGTGGGCGAAAATGCCTTGTTGATGCTAGAGGTCAGAGGAGAATGGGCCGACTGATTCAAGCTGATAGAAGAGCAACTTTGACTGAAATGACTACTCATTACAACCGAGGTATGCAGCAAAGCATTTGTGAAGCCACAACACACACAACCTTGAGGCGGATGGGCTACAACAGCAGAAGACCCCACCGGGTACCACTCATCTCCACTACAAATAGGAAAAAGAGGCTACAATTTGCAAGAGCTCACCAAAATTGGAGAGTTGAAGACTGGAAAAATGTTGCCTGGTCTGATGAGTCTCGATTTCTCTTGAGCCATTCAGATGGTAGAGTCAGAATTTGGTGTAAACAGAATGAGAACATGGATCCATCATACCTTGTTACCACTGTGAAAGCTGCTGGTGGTGGTAGTGTAATAGTGTGGGGGATGTTTTCTTGGCACACTTTGCTCCTTAGTGCCAATTGGGCATCGATTAATTGCCACGGCCTACCTGAGTATTGTTTCTGACCATGTCCATCTTTTTATGGCCACCATGGACCCATCTTCTGATGGCTACTTCCAGCAGGATAATGCACCATGTCACAAAGCTCGAATCATTTCAAATTGGTTTCTTGAACATGACAATGAGTTCACTGTACTAAAATGGCCCACACAGTCACCAGATCTCAACCCAATAGAGCATCTTTGGGATGTAGTGGAACGGGAGCTTCGTGCCCTGGATGTGCATCCCACAAATCTCCATCAACTGCAAGATGCTATCCTATCAATATGGGCCAACATTTCTAAAGAATGCTTTCAGCACCTTGTTGAATCAATGCCACATAGAATTAAGGCAGTTCTGAAGGCGAAAGGGGGACAAACACAGTATTAGTATGGTGTTCCTAATAATCCTTTAGGAGTGTAAAGACAGTTCACTTTGTGTATACAGGCGGCGCCATCTTTGGAAAACAGTTCTCGACTAGTCAAACCACTAACATCTTGCTGAGTGATCTGAACTGTATGAAGTTCAGCGAACTTCTGAACTGTAGGAACGGCGTTCGGGGATCGACTTATGGAGACCATTTTCTAAGATGGCTCCTGTCTGTATACACGAAGTGAACTGTCTTTATAAAGTATCTTCTTATTAAACAGTCTGTACACTTACAAAGTTCTCAATGCTTCGTTTTGCATGCAGGGACCCTCATTATGTTACTGTGTTAGTGTGGAGCTGTTTTGAGCCTTGTTAGTGGTATAAACTTAGCGATTTCTTTTTACTTAGTAAATGCCCCCAGTTCTAGCATTATACGCTAAACAGTTTTTAGAAATAAAACTCTTTACATTCGATTATCATGAAAACAAATCTCAGAGAACAGTTGAATAGATACCGATGTTTTATTAGACCAAAGGTTTAATTTGCACCAGAGTTCTGTAAATAGCATATAGAGCATTTGATTCCCGAGTTGCAGAAAACAGGAATCACGAGCCCGCTCTCATCCTTTAGCGCCACATAAAGCGCTTTATGACAAAACAGCGCTATACTACGCACATGGTACCCTTTATCGTTGATATAACACGCAAACTCAAGGCGTCATAAATCCTTTAGCGTAATATGAGACTACCTACCCTACCCCACACCTAAACCTAACCATCACAGCGCGTGTTATATAAACGATAAAGGGTACCATGCGCGTAGTATAACGCCGTTTTGTCATATAACGTTCTATATGACGCTAAAGGATGAGAACGCGTTGGAATCACAGAATCCAGTAACTAAATGGAACTTACTGTATAAAACGCATCGTCACAGAATTGTTGTGAACATGAATGTTCTCCAGCATCATGAATGAATGAAGAATAAACACCAACCTCTTTGTTCTTCAGGATCTTCAGTGTGTTTCATTCTGCAGGGTTCTGGATCACTCATGTTCTCACTGTCCTCTTTAATAAACTCAGTCTTTACAGATTTCAGCTCTTCCTGATGCTCTGATGATTGTCTTCACTTGTAGCTGATGGGAATTTGCAGCATTTATAGGGTAATTACAGTGGGAGGAGCTTCACTGATGATGTAATTGCTGTGGGAGGAGCTGATCTGCCAAAATCCAAAATATATCACTTACTGAGTTTGTTTTAATAGTGTCAAAGACCAGAAGTTTAATTTCAAAGTGATATTAAATGTATTTATTTATATACATAGAAAACCCAGTAAATGCAAGTGTAATGTTTGAAACAACGTTTGTGAAAACAAAATGTCAGAAAAATAGGTGAAATAATGTTGGATTCATTCAGCATAACATATATATGTAAAAATGAAACAACATAATTATTTTTTAAGTATAATTACTTTTTTTTTAGAAACTTATAAAAGAGATCATACTATGTAATCATTTTTAAATGATAAAAAACTTCTTGCTGACAAAAAAGTGGTTTGAAGGATAGTGGCAAAAGTATTATACTGAAAATTAATAAGTGTGTTGGAGCTGCACTATGATCCTAATATATAGTTTTTGAATGTCATCAAATGATTATTGTTTTAAATATACCTGGAAATAAAATAAAACTACTCTGCACATTTAAGCACACACACACAGATAAATATAATAATGTTAGAATTAGAAATAAAACTCTCTTTACGATAGACAGATATATATATATGCCTGTCTATCGTAAAGCAATTTTATTTCTAATTCTAACATTATTTTATTTCTTTATAAAAAAATAATGGCAAATATATCTAAAAAAGTAGTAAAGAACTGTAAGAAAAACATTTAAAAGCATAAAAGACAAATAAGATGCTAAGCAACAAATCCCCTCAGTCTGCTGACACCAATGAAATGAGATTTAAGTGTCAATTTACAGGAGATCTGAAGACATCAGAATAATAAATGAGGTGAAAACAGGAACTATTGTCATGAAATATAGAGAGTTTTCAGCAGATCTGTTAATATTGATGATCCTCAGACTATCAACAGTCATTCAACAAGCCATTCAGCACATTGTTTGAGTCAGGATACATAATAAAAGCCTGTCAAATTGCTCTATCCATGGGGACAAAAAATGCTAAGTATAGGCCTACTTACAGCCAGAAAATTTTAAGTGATAAGTTAATGATTAGCTAACTTGAAGTGTGCTAGTTTGGAACAACTATTTTTTAGGCCTAGTAAGTATATTTTAGTTGTAATTAAATTGTAGTAGAGCACAACTTTAAGTGTAGCTATTTAATGTACATTTGTGTCCTAAATTGAAACAACTAGGAGTATACTTACTCTTATGTAAAAAGCATACTCTAAGTAATACTTTAAGTAAATGCCTGTAGGGACTAATTACATTCTTGATTAGATAAATTAAGGTGCACTTTATTTGTGTTACAAGAACATTACAAATTTATTACGAGTGTCTTCAACACAGAGAGTGTTACTAGTCACATCCGGGATATTTACGCGCTGGGCGGACGAAACAAGCTGAAACTTTGTTCACAGGCGCCATTTTCTTTGACTCGAGTCGCAAGGCATATCGAGGAGGAAACACGCATTTATTACGTGTTTTATTGCATTTATATATTCATTTTATGATGAAAGATCATTTGAATCATTTCATTTGAATCATTTTAAAATTGAAAGCAAAGAATTTTAAAGGGATAGTTCACTTTGAAATTAATTTTTGATGTTTTAGCTTACCTCAAGGGCATCCAAGATGTAGGTATCTTTGTTTCCACAGTATTTTCAATTATGACATTTTTCAGTCAAACCGTTGTAGTCTACCAGTCATACACTGGAGGCAAAGGGGGTCCACGTCAAAAAGCATGCAGAGAAGTCAAAATTAAACATGACTTGTAAATGTAAGTCCACATTGATGGCCTAAGACACGAAAACAAATTGGTTTGTGTGAGAAAACAAACAGTATTTATATCGTTTTTAACTATTGTAATCATACAATGACGAGTGAGTGACGTCACACGCAAGCGATCAATTCAGATCACTTGAATGGACGTGTGATTACAAGAGGTAAAAACGATATAAATACTGTTCGCTTCTCACAAAAAAACACTCGTTTCAGTGTCTTAGGCCATCAATGTTTACTTACATTTACGAGCCATTCAAACATGTTTAATTTTGACTTTTTTGAATTTTGCATGCTTTTTGACGTGGAACTCCTTAGCCTCCAGTGTATGACTGATAGACAACAATGGTTTGACTGAAAAATGTCAAAATTGAAAATACTGTGGAAACAAAGACACCTACATCTTGAATGGCCTTGAGGTAAGCTAAAACATATAAAAAAATAATTTCAAAATGAACTATCCCTTTAAGTGAGAGTAGGCTACTCATAACATTTACAACAGTCGCCTATGTATAGGTATGTGGACATATAAATAAATAGCGGCCGCCATTGTGTTCCAAATCTCTGTGCCGGATTTTCCTGAATCACTCTGAGCGGGTCACCTCAAATGCGCTGTTTTCATTGACTCACTGTGGGAATCCTTGATTATTTTTAGCCAATCACATCATTAGGGTTTTCAACTGCACATTTGTTTTAAAATTTTCTAGTCAGGCTGCATTTTCCTCCTGAAAGGCGATTACAAACAAGACGGAAGAATTCAACTGTCAAGAAATAATTTTTACCCACTTTGGACACTTTTCAGAGGAAGGTGGACATGGAGAACATATGTTTGTGGTGTGCTGTACAAAAATGTGTGGCCATTTAAACTCCTCCACTTTTTTTATGACGACCGACACTGAATGTTACCTGTGGAAGAGCTGTCAAAATGCAGCGCGACATGTAGGCTACACTCAACATTTGTGTGGTATCCTCCACTTTCTTTCCTCCACCAGTGTTAGTATTCATAGTATATTCTTACACAACTGGAAATCGCATGAATCAACCAAAATCCATCTTTTAAAATAAGGATATATACTTTTCCTTGGTTCGTTGTTTTCCATTCAATTATTTGTATTTTCAAAAAATTTTCAAAAACTGCTTGTCAGAAAAAATACTATAAAAGATAGGCCAAATCAGTCTTTATGTGTGTTAATATCAAGTTTTGACAGGTTAGATCCAAATAACAATATGAAACCCATCTCCACAGAACATTTGATTAAGATATCTTGAATATTGAGAAGGTTATGAGCATTTTTGTGGGAAAAAAAACAACAACTTGTTTTTGGTCACACTAAACTATTGTTTTCACCCAGAAATTAGACAATAATAGGTGCTGATTACTGAACTATAAAATGTTGTAACTTTCATCATACTTGACATATTTACTTTTTTTTAAAGGGGTACCCAGGTCTTTCCACAGGCATTTGCTATCTATTTGTCTATTTGTTGAGTTTTAATTTTTTGTCCATAATCCACATGTATAAAAAAGTGCCAGTAAAAAAAAAAGCAAAAAAAAATAAGTGGGGTACGGGTTAACATTAGTTTAATACTCTTTTCCGTACATTAGTTAAATACTGATATGTTCTGGGAGACCATTGCTACTAACGAACTGGTAACTGCTAACGGGTAATGAACTACACTTTTACATGCCTCTGGTTGACAGATAAATCATGCAATCTTATTTCACTGTTGTTTTTTCAGCTTTGTACAACATTTGCTTCATATATTTACTGTAGATTAACTGTATTGTTAAAGAGGGCAAACTTTATCATTTAATTGAGCTGTGAATGCGTTTTAGACACTTACATTGTTCTTGCTCCGTCAGTGCAATAACATTTACACAAACGAACACAAAATCGCTCAGGTTTGAATGTCTAAATGAACTCAATATATTCTCCTTCTTGCTCGCTTCTGGACTTAATGTGTATTTCAGTAGGACGACGCCAGAAAATAACGCACACGTGTCGCTGTGATCGATAAACAATACATAAATGAGTCTGTCACTTAATCAAATTGAATAAAGTGTGTGTAAATGTGAGAAATAACGTTACCTTGAACTGCTCACTTTACCTCAGACGATTCACCGCTGGAGATGGCGCGGTCGCGCGAGATAGTGGTGACGTCATCAGCCGTCATGCAACGTATGCGCGTACGGGACTCCCCACAGCCAATCAGGGCCACGCAGATTCACATTCACTAGCAGCCTTCTGATTATTACTGAGGTGAGTCCAGTCCATTTTCTGAAATGGGAAAGGAACTTTTTCGAATGAAGGACAAAATAGGCAGAGGAGGATCACCTCCACCCAGTCTTAAAAGTGTTTTCCCCAGTAAAGTCAGGATATTTTGTAATATCCTACAACAATGGTAATGCAATGTTGGTAGATTAGCACCTGTAGAATTTCCCATATATAAATAGATTACTAGATACAAGTATAAAGCTATTATGTTTAGATACGAGGTGGTTCAACTACATAATTTCCTTGTAGTTAAAAAACAAACAAACTGAACAACACCATGGAAGACTGTATTCTCTTATTTTTTACTTTATTCTACTAAAAGCTACTAATTACATCTTCAACAGTGGAATAATATTACTCATTTTTTTAAGAGTAGGCCTAATTCCTTATTTTACTTTTTGAATAAAAAGATTAATTAATTATCAGTTAGTATTGTATTACACCCATGCAGTTATGCTGATAGAGCACATCCTATTACTTATAAACTTAGACTAGGCTTGACATCGTTACATTTTCTAGGAACCTCAAAGCATATTTTTATTTTTGTGTATTTTGTGCTACACTATAATGATGTTCTAGTTAGGGTCAGTTGATATGATTCTGCAATGCTTTTCTAACTAAGACACTAGCAGGGATTTAAATCCCAGTTGTGCCCCTATTAGAACTATTATATTCTATACATGTTTTGAACTATGTTGTATGTTTTTCAGTGTTTGTTGTCAAACTCAAAAATTAGTTTATTTTAAAAATTATAAAATAATGGCATTATTTTATATGAAAAAGTTAATGAATGTATATTATTGGAAAAAAATATGTTTTGTCTTGTATATATATATATATATATATATATATATATATATATATATATATATATATATATACATATATTATTTCACTTCCATTTTTCCGTGGTATATCAAGTAAAAAGTATACACTGTATTAATAAAACAAAACCACTTAATCTGTAGACATGCAGGAGATGAATGTGGGTGGAATAAATACTCTAAACCCTTTCTAGATTTATACAATTTGAGAAAGTCAAAAAGCCTTATGTTGTGCCCCGCTCTCCCCTACATTTAAAAATAATAAATGAAATAAGACAAGCAAATAAATGATTAATTTGTTGCAAACAAATTTAATCACACCTGCATGGGAAACTCAGCCATTTCCAGACCTGGATCTAACAGATCTTCATGTGTATCTTCAGGTCACTTTTAATAGAGAAACTTATTCCACACTGATCACACTCTCTGCTGTGGATCCTCTCGTGTGTTTTCAGATGTGATGACTGACTGAATCTCTTGTCGCACTGTTTTTCTCACTGTGGATCACTTGTAAGGTTTTTCTCCAGTGTGAATTCTCTGGTGTCGTTTTAAATGGCACGCTGAAATGAAAGTCTTCTCACACTCAAAGCACATGTGCTCTCTCACACCAGTGTGTATTTTCTCATGTCTATGTAAATTGTGCAGATGTGAAAACTCTTTCCACACACAGAACATGAATACGGCTTCTCCTTCGTATGAACTCTCTGGTGTTTCTTCAGGCTTGATGCACTAACAAATGTTTTCCCACATTGATCACATGAGAACGGCTTCTCTCCAGTGTGGATCTTCATGTGACCATTAAGAATTGACTGAACTGACTGAAACTCTTCCCGCACTGATCACATGAGAACGGCTTCTCTCCAGTGTGAACTCTCATGTGACTCTCAAGACTATGTTTGGTTGTGTAACTCGTTCCACACTGAGTGCAGGTGAAAGATTTCTTGGCTCTTCTTTTCTTGAAAAATGTCTGTTTAGTCTTTGAGCGACTCGAAGGTTTTTCTCCAGGATAGACATGATGTTCCTCCTCCACTTCACTCAGTTCTTCTCTCTCCTCCTTCACTTCCATCTGGTCTGAAATGAAAGATCAAAAATAATTAATTTAACTTTTAGAACATCAAAGTTTTACAAGAGAAATATGAAGTAAAATGATTAGTAAAATTCAGATTAACTTTTATGTCCTTGAAATTCTCAATAAGGTAAAATGTTCAGAATTACATCAATGACACTTTCTGTAAAGAATTTAACAATTCCGTTTTTGTCAAAATGTGTCAACTCAGTTACACTACAACTGAGTTTTTTTATCATCTCGAATGAATGTAATGAAGAATAAACACCAACCTCTTTGTTCTTCAGGATCTTCAGTGTGTTTCATTCTGCAGGGTTCTGGATCACTCATGTTCTCACTGTCCTCTTTAATAAACTCAGTCTTTACAGATTTCAGCTCTTCCTGATGCATTCATGCTCGTCTTCACTTGCAGCTACTTCTTCTTCTGTTGTTTATTTGGCGCTTGGCAAACCAACTTTAAGGTGCATTGTCCACCACCTACTGGATTGGAGTATGGAGCACTACTTGATAGAATACACCAGAGCCATGTATTACGAGAGTTCAGACATAGCCGTAGACAGGAACGCGGAAGTAACGCGTGATCGTGGACCCGCCCATTAGTTCCAACCACTGATAGTTCCAGCATTGAACCCCATGCATTTTCGGTGCTTCCGATGTCCTCTCGCTGGTAAATTAATGAAATTACTATATTTTTTTAGCTTTTTACACACATTAGCCGACCTCCGTGAATCTAGTCTGTAGTTATGTTATGTAGCCAGGGCTGCGTTCAGCCCGGACAAACGTTGCACAACGTTTTTTAAACAGAAACGGTGATGCGTTGAACACCCGTTCTGATGACGCAAGAGTTGCAACTATGGAGCCCGATAAGGCCATTCTCTGTGTTCTTTGTGAAGAATTTGCGGAGCCTAATGAAGTCGGTATAAATATGTGTTTAATATTACAAAATAGCCTATGCCCGATGTTACAGTAACTGCACTTGCCGCCCAGAACACAAGAGAACATCCCAATCAAGTGAAGGGATTTGTGGAAACTGAAAGCACACATATTACCTAATTCAGACTAAAACACATTCTGTTTAGCCTCACACACTAACTTTATTTGCATCTCATAATGTTTTAATAACCTATTTTCTTTCTCATTTTTAGGAAAAGCACTTACCATTTTTTACTTCTATACTTAATGTCATAGACTTGCAATGAAGCTAAAAAATATAATAAAGTTTAAACTACATCATTATGTTGATATCCTATATTTTTACAATAAATGACAAACATATCTTCTAATATCCTCAGTTGTTGCATATAGTGATCTGCATTGAACACATTTGTAAATTATTTTCCTTGAACACATTGTGCGAGTTCACTTTAATACCGCATGCTTTATATACATGTTGCTGCTGATTGGATTGCAGTTCTGACACACCCACCAAACAAGAGAAACATATCTCAAACCCCGTTGCACACCGGTGCACACCGTTTCCTGGAAACATGACGTTCAACTAGGAAACCGTAGCAAAACGTTGTGCACCGTTTTGAACTTGAACGTGCCCCAGGTCTAGTAAATGTTTATTTGAAGATAATAGGTTAATTGCAGCTATAGCTTACCTGACCAACACTTCACTAATGTTGTTAGCTAACTTATGGTAACCTGATGTATATAATATTTTTATAACATCATATAAATATATAACATATTATTATATATATTATAAAAATATATAAAATATTATTATATTATTAAAAGAATATAATATAAAATATATATATATATATATATATATATATATACATATTTATATAAACAGTTAGTTCCAAATCCTTGATTCTGATTGGTCAAGAGCTGTGCTTTATTCACGATAAAACACGGCTACGACCGTTTCACCCAACGGTTCTATTGATCGCTGCGCAACACTGCAGTTCTATGTTGTTTTTATTTGAGCTTTCATGCATTTTACACACTGGAACGTTGTTGCTGTTCACGCTCATGGACTATTTTTTCCAGCGGAAGGTAGGCTTTTAGTGATTTTACTTTAAGAAAGTTGCACTAACATTGTTTTTTACTTAAATATTGTGTGGCAACCGTTTTATAAAAGCAATAAGATATCTCGAGGCAAGTGCTGTATCGTGAATAAGTAACGGCTCAAGGGGTTACTCCGCTTCGTGTCGTGCCTAACAACGCCCTTCAGCTGTTACTTATTCACGATACAGCACAGCCTCTCATACCTTATTGCTTACATATACATATATGGGGGGGTTAGGGTTAGTTATTATGTGTGATTGAAACGTGTAGGCCAATACACAGTACATCGTATAAATGTATTTGTGTGTGTTTTCTGATGAATGGTTTAGTCTATGATTAGGGTAGGATGAAGGGGTACATTAGCCATACTGAATTGAATCCCAACAGTTATGGATCGTATTAGGAACAAATAATTCACTCATTAACTCATCATCATCATCTTTATTCAGGACATACATATAAAATGGTCCACAGCACTATACAAAATAAAGTACATTCAAAATAGAAGAAGAAAAAAACAACAGCAAAAAAATGTAAAAATGACTACACAGTCAAAATTACATCTCTATAATAAGAAAAATAACTATCTCTCCGGTTTCATTTTATGAAGTTAATTTCGAACATTACTGTAAATATGGTCATTGCTACGTTATGGGAGCAGTCTATTTCCCCCTAAATCATTCATTTGTACATGCACAGCGTCATTATTTATATTTTATGTTGGTTGTCATGGTTGTAATCCTGAATGGGCCACCACGGCAGACCAGCCTTGCGTGATCACGGTAGGTTAATGGCTGAATCGGAATTTATAAGCAAGATCATGGGAATCAATAACCTAATACAGCCCAGTTGTGCTAAAATAAATACGTCCATCAGATGAATGACATGGAAAAGTTAATAGATTAGTTCACTTTTGAAAAAACTTTTGCTGATAATTTACTCACCCTCATGTCATCCAAGATGTCCATGTCTTCCTTTCCTCAGTCGAAAGAAATTAAAGGTTTTTGATGAAAACATTCCAGGATTTTTCTCCATATAATGGACTTCCATGGAACTATACGGTCCAAGCTCCAAAAGATCGTTAATAACAGTTTCAGATGAAGCTTCAAATGTCTTTAAATGACACCAGACGATGCAATAAGGGTCTATTCATGCGAAACTGATGGACTATTTCAAACTTATTCCAAAATGTAACTTTTTTAAGGACAAATTGTAGCCTAGTCCATTCTGGAGGCGCGTAAGTACGTCAATTACTGTTCAAAAGGTCACGGGCTACGTAGTCGAAGACAGAATCAAAATCGTCCGACATCGCTATTCTACCTTTTAATTCCTTTTTTTTGTGAACGGCGTTTGAGCTAGTTCTGCACGTTCAACCTATGTGTTCAACTTACTGACTTTGTACTTCCGGCTACGTCGTCCGGAAAAAAAAAGGAATTAAAAGGTAAAACGAATGTTGGACATATTCCTTGATTCTGTACTTCCGGCTACGTCGCCCGTGACCTTTTGAACGTAATTACGTATCACGTGACGTTACAAACGCGCCTCCAGAATAGAGCAAGGCTAGCATTTGTCCTTAGAAAAGTTACATTTTTGGAATAAGTTTTGAATAACCCATCGTTTCGCATGATAAGACCCTTATTCATCATCTGGTGTCGTTTAAAGACATTTGAAGCTGGATCTGAAACTGTTATTAACGATCTTTTGGAGCTTGGACCGTCTGGTTCCCATGGAAGTCCATTATATGGAGAAAAATCCTGGAATGTTTTCATCAAAAACCTTAATTTCTTTTCGACTGAGGAAGAAAGACATGGACATCTTGGATGACATGGGTGAGAAGTTATCAGCAAAAGTTTTTTCAAAAGTGAACTAATCCTTTTAAGTTAGAGTCGTTAAAGCCAGTACAACTACCAATGCGAAAATGAACACAGGCTTTTCCCTCCAATAATATAGCCTAAAAAAACGTATCTAAGTTTACACCCTGCCTCTCAAAATGCCACACTGACATTAACCAAATGCACTAAAAGCTTAAAAAGTACTTTGGTGTGTGTTTTATTTTATATTTACCGTTTAATAATGCAATTGCTGCTGTCTTTCCATTGAAGAACATGACAGTCTGCATCTGTTTTGGAACTATTGGGGCTTCCATGAACCATGTGACAGCCTTGCGGCGACATCAAAGCGTGTCGCAACTCTCTGAATACATGACTCTGCAATACACTAGATGGAAAAAAATAAATAGTTCTGTGTCATTTAAAAAATTGAAAACTTTTTGTGTATTGTATAATTTGTTCCTTCTAATAATTCCTTAAGTATATAATTTCTTACATTTAATGACTGAGTTAATTCAAGCCTTTCTTACTGTTTCTGGATATCCACATTTATCGCAATTACCACTATTTTCCTATTTTATGTAAACTTTGATTCAGTGCTGTATGTCCAATACGTAATCTTGTCCTTATCACATCCTTTTCCCTGTTATTAACGTTTGTTCTTTCCACACCCACATTACTTTGTATACACTCTAAAAATGATGTGTTGGATTTACTTAATATATATATATATGCACCATTTTTGCATCATACTTTTTAAGTAATCCCAACTTGGAATAATTTTACTTAAAATTAACAAGAAAATCTTTGTTATATGTACTTAATTATTTGAGTTCACGCAACACTCTTTACTTAAAATGTATGCATCACGTTACATATATTTTTAAGTAAAATGTTACGTGAACTCAAATATTTAAGTTTATATTATGTAAAATTATTCCAAGTTGGGATTACTTAAAAAGTATGCTGCAAAAATGGTGCATATATCTTTTAAGTAAATCCAACACAGTGCAGGCCATGTGAGATCAAAACAAATCTTAGTTATGTTAACTTAACATTTAAGCTCATTTATATATAAAAATAAGACAATTAAATCAGTTGAACCAACCATTTTAACTTATTTTAGATCTATATTGGTCTGCTTACTGCACTGCTCCAGATAATTCAATGTCTTAAAATAAATTAAACATGCAAATCACACACAATAAAGCATTTCACTTATTTATTTTTTTACCCAAAACTTTTAAATTGCATCTTAAAATATATTCAAATAGAAAATAGTTGTTAAAATAATAATAATAGTCACAATATTACAGTTTTTCTTGGATCAAAGAAATGAAGGCTTGGTAGGCAGAAGAGACTTCTTTTAAAAATATTAAACAATCAAAAAACAGAAGTTAATGACTTTTGTCCAAAGGTTTTGAATGAATCACTTCAGAAACATTTCAATAGTAACTACTGGAAAGCGCTAGAGACGCCCGACACGAATGATGCGTCTTCTGCTCTTTGCATTGACTATGAATGTAATCTGCTATCGCAAATAAATAAATTCGCGTTCGGTGTGAACACACTAATGCATACGAGCCAACATCAAGGTCATATATTTTGAAAAAAAACAATAATAATACTGACACTTGATTCATTCGATGGAAGCACACTCTTCATCAAATCTCACGTGTAAAACACGTATCTCATTCATTAACATGTAGACTAAACGTTTACATTTGTAAGTAACAGCTAATTGTTGATGCAAAATTCGTAGAAATTCTGAAATTCAGTTAAAAGTAAATTTCTTGACCAAAAATGCAATAAATGATCATGTGTAGGCTTACATTAAGTACAAAAAATAAGCTTACCACTTCTCAACGTCTTCACATGTGTTTCACAAAATGGCTTAAATTTTTTGTCTGGATAGGCATCAAGGGAAATTGCATATCACGTGGCTCATATAGTTACTTAAAATGATATGCTCGATTTACTTAATTTTGACGCAATTATGCATACATTAAAGTGCACCTAGTAACTTATTTATATTATATTATATAACTTATATTTTTGTGTTACACACACTATATATGTTAAGTAAACGTTGAAAAGTTATGAATACTTAATTTTTTATGTTTGATCCAATTACTTTTATAAGTAATGCTTGTTCAGCCAACGAATCGTTTTTAGAGTGTGACGCAATGTGACACCAGTGACGCAATGTGACACCAGTTACGCAATGTGACACCAGTTACGCAATTTGACACCAGTGACGCAATTTAACACCAGTGACGCAATGTGACACCAGTGACGCAATGTGACACCAGTGACGCAATGTAACACCAGTGACGCAATGTAACACCAGTGACGCAATGTGACACCAGTGACGCAATGTGACACCAGTGACGCAATTTGACACCAGTGACGCAATTTGACACCAGTGACGCAATTTGACACCAGTGACGCAATGTGACACCAGTGACGCAATGTAACACCAGTGACGCAATGTGACACCAGTGACAGCAATGTGACACCAGTGACGCAATTTGACACCAGTGACGCAATGTGACACCAGTGACGCAATGTAACACCAGTGACGCAATGTGACACCAGTGACGCAATGTGACACCAGTGACGCAATTTGACACCAGTGACGCAATGTGACACCAGTGACGCAATGTGACACCAGTGACGCGATTTGACACCAGTGACGCAATTTGACACCAGTGACGCAATGTGACACCAGTGACGCAATTTGACACCAGTGACGCAATTTGACACCAGTGACGCAATGTGACACCAGTGACGCAATTTGACACCAGTGACGCAATGTGACACCAGTGACATCAATGTGACACCAGTGACGCAATTTGACACCAGTGACGCAATGTGACACCAGTGACGCAATGTAACACCAGTGACGCAATGTAACACCAGTGACGCAATATGACACCAGTGACGCAATGTGACAGCAGTGACGCAATGTGACACCAGTGACGCAATGTGACACCAGTGACGCAATGTGACACCAGTGACGCAATGTGACACCAGAGACGCAATGTGACACCAGTGACGCAATGTAACACCAGTGACGCAATGTGACACCAGTGACGCAATGTGACACCAGTGACGCAATGTGACACCAGAGACGCAATTTGACACCAGTGACGCAATGTAACACCAGTGACGCAATGTAACACCAGTGACGCAATGTAACACCAGTGACGCAATGTAACACCAGTGACGCAATGTAACACCAGTGACGCAATGTAACACCAGTGACGCAATGTAACACCAGTGACGCAATGTAACACCAGTGACGCAATGTAACACCAGTGACGCAATGTAACACCAGAGACGCAATGTAACACCAGTGACGCAATGTAACACCAGTGATGCAATGTGAAACCAATGACATAACTTAAGATTATTTCAAACAAATTTTTATCAATTTATTAGTGATATTTTACAGTACAAATTATTATTGGTTCGATTAAGATCGAATCGATGAAGCCCATTGACTAAAAATCACACTTCTTAAATTGTAAATAAATGCAATTTGAACAATTATTTTAATCAAATTTCCTTTCCCTTACTATAAACTGTAGAACACCAGTGACGCATCTTAAGTCCTCGCATGAAATTATCAAATTATTTATCAAATTGATAAAAGATGAAAAGAGGGTTGCACCATGTGCCATGTTGTAAAAAAAATTGTCGGTAATGCACAATGCAAAATCCACAAATCACCAGGTAGGGGGGTTTATACAATAACCGTCATGAAGGTGATGTATTCTGCTCATCTTTCAGTAAAGACAGACTTTACACAAACATTATATACATTTTGTAAACCTTTAAAAGAGAGCAACAAATTCATATTATCATCATTGTCATTCCCATATTGGTCTACCTGTGGTACTTCTGGAAAAAACTTCTGAATAATTATTGCCAGACATAAAACTGGTTATATATTCCCTCAGAGATGTAGAAAAGATGTTTTCAAATCTTTCAATATATATTTCCAACAATTCTCTCTCCATTGATCAAATCTCCAACTTCAGTTACTTAGTTGATTTTTATTTATTTATTTTTTTTGGCTTCCTCCAGGGGTTCTGTGTCTTCCAGATATGGAGGGTGGCCAAGGTCTAATTCATGCTGTTTAACCGAAGATATTTTTCCCCTTATAGATGCGTGTTTTAATCCCATCTCTAATGTTTCTAGTTCTGGACTCATTCTTAATTCTAAGTGTGACAATTTGACAATGTAGAATCGGAAATTGAAAATATAAACAGAATTGTAATAGTTGGCTGCCTACACACCATTTAAATATTGAATACCCAATAAAATGAGAGAAGTGCATTTTAAAATTCTGCATAATATATACACTTGTAACACACTTTTGTCCCAATAATGTGATTTAGCTGATGTGTGCAGCTTCTGTTATAATCTAAAGGGTTTTTCATGTAAGGTTTCATCAATTTTCTGGAAAGATTTAGGCTCTTATTGTTTTTCTAAAGTTAATATGAACGGTAATCTGTGAATATTAAAGGATGCCATTTGTCTTTTTTAAAAACCCAAACAAATCCTTACAATCTACTGTTATGGCGAGGTTTCTTACTTTCTTTGATAAAATTACTTTTAATGGTTTCTTATGTAAAGTAAAATATTTAATCAAAATCACTAAGAACAATTGATAATAGAACATGTATGTCTTTTGTGAAGAAAATGTATGAAATCATTCATGTACCATGATTTATATGTTTCTTTTTCTTTTTTTACTTCTTCTGTTTTTCTTTTCTTTTTGTCCTGTAAAAAATGCCTAACCTCCCCAAATCAATTTTTTTAGTGACTGCACATCTAAATTTTTCAATCAGTGCAAGAATGATTTTATTTGTTTAAAATACTTGTGGATATGTTGTAAATTTCTAAGAGATGCATGTTTGCACTATTGTAAAACAATCATTGAACAATAAAAAAAAAATATTAAATGGAGGTCGTATTATTCAAATCAATGCTGTTCGGATGTCTTTGAATGGCTCTGCACAATCCCCGTCGATGAATCTAGCGAAATCATCAAAAAAAGTTTTAATGACAAATGCTCGACTTCGGTGTTCTTCATTTGCGCGACGTACGATGACGTCATCGCGCCGGAAAGGTCACGTCTGTGGCTGTGATGTAGATGGAAGTAGCCTCACGATCCCGCAGTGTTAAAACCACAGAGGTTAAAACTATGGTTAAAACATTAATGTCGGACGAGTTTGAATTTGGAACAAGAGATGGAGCTTCTCTGATAACATGTGGGTGAGTAAATCATCAGGACATTTACATTTTTTAGTGAATTGATCAATTAATTAAATCATGAGCTGATCGATCAGTTGAATCAAGTGGGAGACAAAGAAACGTGCTTATTATATGTCCTTCAGGACATGTAGGAAACACTTCAATAAATTGTCCACTTACTAATAATCTTAAGCACATTGTTTTATTGTTGTTGTTTACAACGGCGTCTTCCGTAGCCTATGTGGAAAACTCAGGAAGACTTCTGAATTAACAATGAATAAAAACAAACTATATCCATGACAAACTTAAAGACAAACGTGAATGAGACCGTAAATAAAAATTGTTCATTGCACACTTTTAAGTAATGCACTTAAAAAACACTTCTGTATTTTTGGTTTACTTGAAACTACTAGTGCTTATAGACAGTTGGGAAAGATGAGTGACAGCAAGTGAAGACGATCATCAGAGCATCAGGAAGAGCTGAAATCTGTAAAGACTGAGTTTATTAAAGAGGACAGTGAGAACATGAGTGATCCAGAACCCTGCAGAATGAAACACACTGAAGATCCTGAAGAACAAAGAGGTTGGTGTTTATTCTTCATTCATTCATGATGCTGAAGAACATTCATGTTAGAATGTTCTTCATTCAGTAAATGCATAATTTCTGTGCATTTTATTTCTGCATTTAATATGAGTATATATCCAATCACACTAAAGATATGGTATGTTTAGACATGCTTGATACATAAATACATAAATATAAGAAGAAATGTAAAAAAGCAAAAATGCATAAATAAATATACAAAGAAATGTAAAAAAAGTACAAATATATAAGTATTTATACTTGTATTTCCTTATTTATATAGAATTGTATTTTTTCACTTATTTATTTATACATTTATTCATTTATTTATTTCCACTTTTATTTAATTCTACATTCATTTATGTATTTATGTTTTAATGTCTACATTTATTTATTTTTACTATTTATTTCTACATTTATTTATTTCCACATGAGATGCGTGGCTCACTGCGTTTATATGAGCCCCTTTTGTTTGATTTAAGAATAATTCAAAATTGATGACTTGTGATTAATCAGTAGTTCATTTATCAGATCTGAATCAGTTAATCAGTAAGAGCGGCATCTAAATTTGGGTTGTGTTTTAAGTATTTGAATTGTCACCTGTTATGCATACGAAATTAGGAAACGTGAATGTAAATCGCGTTGAGTTGTGTTTCAAACTCATTGATCAATGTGCTTGCGTAGGAGTCGTAAATGTGCGCTGGTTTCTCTTCGCGTTCTGAATAAAAGTGGAAATGAATAAATGTATAATTATGTATAAAAATGTATAATAAATAAGGAAATAAAAGTATAAATACACATTTATTTGTACTTTTTTACTTTTCTTTGTATATTAATTTCTGTATTTATTTATGTATTTTTGCTTTTTTACATTTCTTCATTTATTCATGTATGTATTTATTTATTTTTTATTAAGTCAGCTTTGGCATTCCATACTTAATATTAAATTCAAAGGATTGCTGGTGTAATATTTTGAGTGTATCATCAAATCAGAATAATTCTCTCGGTTTAGTGATTCCCTATTAATTTGTTTTATTTTTTCATTGTTCTAATCAGGTGAGGCAAGTAATATTCTCTGTCTTTATATATATATATATATATATATATATAGGAATCTTTGGTCACCTCACGATCTGATTCCGATTCTGGAAGTCACGATCTGATTCCGATTCTGGGAGTCACGATCTGATTCCAGAACGATTCTTTATATACTATATATTCTTTATGCTAATCGATTCCGTTTAATCCCTTAAGACATAACTGGCTGTGTTTCCGTAATTTTGCACTAGTACATTAAACCACGGAGACGCACAGTGGCATGCGTGAGCAGTCTACACAAACTAAGCGCGCCTGAGGATTTGAAATTGAAAGCAGTCTTCTGTTATAGTGAGGTTCATATTTTAAATATACAAGTCCACTGCATTCCAAACCACATAAATGATGACTTCGTGGAGCATTCGTAAGGAAAATATACTGACAGGCAAGACAGCACACTTCAAGTGTAACATCAAACTCTCACAGCGCGTGCAATGAAGCCTGTGAATGTCCTCGTAATTCGCTTTCAATCTTTCCGAACTTTATGAAATATTATTTTACAGAACTTTCGAGTGGTGTGTGTAGGCCTATGTGAGGAATTGGAAGCAAGCTGAATACTTGTGTTTCTAAAGCAAACTCAGCATCATCGCACATCTGGTTAAAAACTAAACTCAGAATCGATTCTGAAATTCTCAAATTCGATCCAGAATCGTTGGAGAGAGAATCGCGATGCATCGATGGATCAATTGTTTTTTTGTTTTCTTTCTCCCACCCCTACATATATATATATATATATATATATATATTAGGGCTGTAATCAACCAAAGAAATCCTTAGTCGACCAAGGTCTTGTCCTGCGCGACGATTAGTCGACTAAAAAAAAAAAAAAAAAAAAAACGAATGTTTTGATTGAACATTTTTTAAACAATTGTCATAGAGCATTTATAAAACAACAACGAAAAAACATCGAAAATAAATAAAACTATAATAATAATACAATTCTTTGAAAATTAAGTGATTTGTTTAACTGCAAGTGAGGAGCTCTGTCCTTGGTCTATACTGACGGTCACAATCGCGCACCTGATCACACCACACGCTACAAAATAATATAACTGCTATCTGCCACATAATGAAAAATCCTAACAAAAGCTCTCGTTACAGGCTGTATTCTTCTTTACTTACAAAGCTATGGGTTAACTTTTGTCCAGCCGATCTGTTAGGCGTCTTAAAACAACAGACAAAATAGCCTAAAAAACTATCTGAAATCTAGGCTGTGTTGTAAGATAGCATATAAGTTTAATTTCGTTTTGTTACATTATTTAGGCTACTTTCAAATGAGTCAAGTGTACAGATAAAAACCTATTAAGAAAACAATCTATTGAGTCAGTATGATAAAGCCGTTAAAAGAGCTGCTCACGTCTTTTGCGCGCTCAAGTTTGATTTCAAATAGGCACGCGATGTGCGCGCTCATAATGGAGCAACGCGGTCGCCACCGTCGCCTACCTTCACAAACATGTAGCCAGACAAAAGATTTAGATTTCTTGGACATTCTGTCGACTAAAGTAGCGTGAACTGAATGAATACAGCAAAACTACCTACCGGTACATCCCTTACTGAGCGCGAGCAGCAGCGCAGCCAGCCATGCGGTTCCCGAGTGTGTTATGTGTGTGCGCTAAACTGTGGCGCAGTTACAAGAAATAGCCTAAAAGCATTTAAAGTTGGGGATAAAACATAGGCTAATTATATTTAGAATACAGTAATAAATAACTGCTTTATAAAGGAATAAATATCAGGGAGTAAATCATTGAAAATGTATTTCTATTGGCAAAAAAAAAAAAAATGCGACTGGTCGACCAATAAGAATTTTAGTCGACCAAGACGGCATTCGACTGATTAGTCGACTAAACGACTAAAGTTGACAGCCCTAATATATATATATATATACACGATGAAGGGCCAAAGCTGGTGGCACCGTCACTAAAGGAACCGGGGTTGTGGTGACACCGTCTTGGGCCCGTAATCGATGCTCGCAGCTATATTTTTATATATTTTTTATCTGATATTACTTTGTTTTTTTTCTGTATTTCTAATTTTTGTACATTATAATTTTAGGGTTGACAATCCTGTTTTACATGCTGGTACATTTAAATAATTTTCTAATATAGATAATATATAATTTCTGGGGTTTCTATGCTACCCTTCCATTGCCTTCTGCAGACCCCTAGTTTGAGAAACACTGGTCTACTCCACTTTATTGTATCTGATGTACTGAAAATGAAATAAGACTTTTTTTTTTCATCACATTTAATTTCAGATCTGATGGAAGTGAAAGAGGAGAGTAAAGTGGAGGAGAAACATCATGTCAAACCTAGCACTCAGTTTGGAAAGAGTTTCACAAACAAACCAAATATTGATGTTCACATGAGTATTCACACTGAAGAGAAGCCGTTCACATGTGATCAATGCGGAAAGAGATTAAAATACAAACAAGGTCTTCAGATTCATATGAGGATCCACACCGGAGAGAAGCCGTTCACATGTGATCAATGTGGGAGGAGCTTCTCAATCAAACCAAGTCTTCAGAATCACATGAGAGTTCACACCGGAGAGAAGCCTTTCATGTGTGATCAATGTGAAAAGTGTTTCTCAAAGAAACAAATGTTACAGGTTCACATGAGAGTTCACACTGGAGAGAAGCCGTACAACTGCGATCAATGCGGGAAGAGCTTCACACAGAAAACCGCACACAAGCTGCACATGAGGATCCACACCAGAGAAAAGCCATACGTATGTAATCAATGTGGGAAGAGTTTCACTCAATCAGCACACCTTAAAGGACACATGAGCATCCACACCGGAGAAAAGCCGTTCACGTGTGATCATTGCGGCAAAGCATTTCATAGGTCATCAGACCTGAAGGCACACCTGACAGTTCATACGAAGGAGAAGCCGTATTCATGTTCTGTGTGTGGAAAGAGTTTTTCAATGGTACAAGCTTTACATGCACATCGGAAAATTCATACTGGTGTGAGAGAGTACATGTGCTTTGAGTGTGAGAAGACTTTTACTACAGCAAACGGTTTAAAACAACACCAGATGATTCACACTGGAGAAAAACCTTACAAGTGTTCACACTGTGACAAGAGATTCGGTCAGCCATCAACTCTGAAAACACATGTGAGGATCCACACTGGAGAAAAACCTTACAAGTGTTCACACTGTGACAAGAGATTCAGACAGTCAACAAACCTAAAATCACATGAGAGGATCCACAGCAGAGAGAAGGTGCACACGTGTGATCAGATCCATGCTAACGCGGAGCAGTTCTTTGATGCATGTTGATATTAACACGAAGCAGGCAGCCTGTAAGAACTGCATGAGAAAATTTTTGATATGTTTTAGCCTACCTCAAGGGCATCCAAGATGTAAAAATATTAAAATTGAAACTACTGCGGAAACAAAGACACCTACATCTTGTTACTGAACAATGTTGAGAGTGTTTTGTACAAGCAGAGCATGTGATAAGTGTCTGATCACTGCAGGTTAATTATCCTCATTAAACAGCACTTGCACTGAACTCCGTCAGCCCATGAATCTCCCAGAATCAATGAACAGTGTCTGTGGGTTTTACCTGATCTCTGATCAGTTTTATACATTTGTAAACGTCTTAATTAAACATTTATATAATTAAAATGAATAATGGTAGATAATAGCGCATCTTCCGCATCATTGTTAATTGTTTTGTATTGTTATTTATGTACAGTGCTGTCTCTATGGACCTTTGTGTTTTGAATAAGTTGATTGATTGATTGATTGATTGATTGATTGATTGATTGAAAGTATTAAGAACTCAAACCCCTATCAGGCACTTTCAACCAGAGATGTATAAAGTACTAGAAACCCGGACTTGAGTAAAAGTACAAGTGCTCTATCTAAAAAGTGACTTGACTAGAAGTTGAAGTGCTCTTTAAGCAACACACTTAAGTAGAAGTACTAAAGTATTCAACATTTTTGTACTTAAGTATTTCAAGTACTTTATTTTAAAATTTACTACTTAAGGACTAAAAGTATAAATATTGTGTCATGTAATTATTAAAGTAAACAGTCAAAAGTTGGAACTAGCAATCAAATAAGGCGCTTTGGCGAAATACAAATTTGCTTTGGTGGCCGTCAAAAAAATGTCATTGCAGGACAACCCCGGCATTAGTTGTCAATGTGTGTGTCAATCAATACCATTACCCTATAAAACTGGCGTGTGATTTAGGCGGCACAACTTGCAACAAATGATTCGTAAAATTTGTATAAATGTAACGAGTAACTAGCAGAACATTAAAAAAATATTGAAGTAAAAATATAAAATTCATCGAAAATAAAGTAAAAAAACAATACTCTAGTAGAGTACAGATACAGCATTTCTCTACTTAAGTAAAGTACTTAAGTAGTTCTGCTCAGTTACTATACATCTCTGCTTTCAACAAACTTTTAATGCACTCAATAGTGATAAACTTGCAAATTTTTCTCTTCAAGTCAAGTTGTGTTTATAGCGTGTGTTACAATACAGATGGTTTCAACACGGCTTTAGATAACAGGAAAATAAAGTTTACTGAATTTCCGAAGAAAACCGTGATGACAAATATGAAATGATTTTAAGAGGAGGATCGAGGTCAAGATAAATCCTTGATCAGTTCTATTTAAATTACTTCATTTTTTTTTACAGTCAATGGTCCAATCCCGTTATATTACACGAGTCACATGTGTCTGTTTCTGATGTGTGTGTGTAACTGAGCATATGGTGATTGGATAAACACGCCCTCGTGTTGTCGTCAGACTTGAAAGCCCTACACTAGAGCCAGATGTGAGTTTGGAGTTGGACCATTGAGACAGGTATGAGTTGATTTGAGTTATTCAAGTGTTTTAAAATGGGATAATAGTTTTAATGCTTGTGTTTTGTATTTGACTGCGCATTTGAAGTGAAAGTAAACGTTGCGAGAGAGCAAAGTTAGATTTAGGTTTGATATTCACTGCTAAGGGACCATCTGCTAATTCCACTCACAGTCAAAGTATAAACGCCTATTCATTCATTCATAATAGTTATTTATAAAGAAACAACAACATCTTCACATCATGTAATTAAAAAAGACACCTGACGAAAAGCATGACGGATATCTGGATATTATTTATAAGGAAACATCCAACTGACCAGAAGTTATGGATAAATTAAATGTGCAACTGTTGTATTTTTTTATCGATTTCTAGGATTTGTACAGGCTAAATAGCCTTCTTTTAATGTTATTTTAGAAGCAGATTTTTGAAATATGTGTCAAAATGTTAAACAGATAAACTTGAACACCATGGGCTGTTCATTTTGGTGTTGAAAATGACTGAAACTTGCATGGAAGCCACTATTGACCCTGCCTTGGTGTGATATGAGTTCAAGGTATAATCAGAACATTTGATTATTTTCAGTATTATTATTTGTGTAATGTATTTAGTGAAGTCAGGGTGTGTCTTTACATGTGGAGAGGGATGAGCTTTATTTGGCTGCACAAGAGTGTGTGCAATGCAACATTTGTTCCACTGAAGCATATGTTGCATGATATACACTGATCCTTATAAGGAAAGTTATGCCATCTATACATAGATTTCCTCTGGTAGAAGTATAACATCAAATTGAGTGTGCCGTCCAGGAGGGAAGACAGAAAAGACAGAGCAGAGTAATGAACGCAATATTATAAAAATGTGGTAACGTGTTGTCACTAGTTACTAAGTGCTTTGACAATCACAATGCACTTATTGTGATGCAAGTTTTTTAAGACTCAAATTTAATTATTTAGTATTCTCAGTATTATTATTACTTTATATATACATTCCCAATCATTTGTAATCATATTTTTGTGAATCGTCTTAAAAACGTGGTGGGTGAGAGAGACTTTGAGTGAAAGTATATGCAGCTCGCACAATGTACAGGATGTAGGCTACATTCCAATGTTAATGGGAATCATATGTTCCACTTTTTTTTTGGTCAGTGGAATAAAAGGTCTTTGTCCATGGCAGAGAGCCGACAGAGAAACAGGAATGAGGACCTTTGTTTGGTCCACCTATGTCTGCAAAGAGTGTTACTAGCAGGGGTGTATAGCAACCTGGGGTCAGTTGTACAGGGCTTGACATTAACTTTTTGAGGCACTTGTCCTTCGGACAAGTAAATTTATGTTTCACTTGTCCATGCACAAAAGTCACTTGTCCAGGTAAAGATTTATAATTTTATCTAGAGCTGCACGATTTGGGGAAAATGTCATATTGCGATTATTGAGGTCAATATTGCGGTTGTGATTTGCGATTGCGATATATTAAACAAATGGTTTCATGAGTCAACTTGTTTGGTTCTAAACCAAATGCACACACAGATTAGTGATAATTCTGAAATTAGCAATAACAGCTAAATCATTGATAACACCTATAATGATCAATAAGCCATTGATGTCTGGATAAAAATTAACTGTCTAACAGGTAGGACATTTACAGAAATTGTATATCAAACAGTCTGCGCTGCATAAATTATAAATTATATATAGACTACTCCTTATTAAAGCTACACAGGTCTTTAGTCAAGAACAGTGAGTAATTTTCTCTGTTCCATTTGTTCTTTCATTAACTTTGCTGACAGAACGCTTTATTGGTAGCTGGCCCTTTAAGAGCAGCCGCTGTGGACAGAGACAGCACGTGCCTCATTCTCTCACGAGTCACAACTCTTTATGTCCATCATGAGACTGCTCTTATGTTATGAAGATACTTCGACAAATGACATTTTGGCTCAATGTGTGTGTTGTTGAATGTTCTGTTCAGCGTGAAAGAGAACTTCTGGCACGCTGGTCTGTGCATGCGCATTATACTGGCGCGCGTCTTTCTGTGAGTCACATTCAGGACATTCACAGGCAGCGCGAAAAATGTGTTTGTTTCAAATCGGTAAAATTAAATCTGTAAAATAGACGCAACGAGTGACACACAACGGGAAGTAACATGGCAATGTCCTTTTTCTAATTGAATATTCTGTTTGTCACCATTGTTGAGATTCATACACTGATTCTTAATGTCTGTGAGTGCCTAAAAGAAAGATTTTTTTTATGAGAACAACTTTTGGGTAAGCTTCTGAATTCTAGATCTTACGCTGTAAAATCACTGCGATGCTGTAATTAACATTATACATTTAAGTCAGACATTAAGCTGTAAATTAGTTCAGTGATTCAGGTCAACTGATAATTTTGTTAAAACCTAATCAACAGTCCATCAGATCATCTTTTATCATCTGGATGTTTTAATGCTGTTGCAAATGCCAAACAAAATCTAAATAATAATTGTAAAGGTTAACTGCCCATTGCTGCCCAATAAAAGCAAACACTTATGTATCTCCATAATGGTGACTTAAAATTGTGATTTTTCACCTTATTAACACCAGGTGTCTTCAATGTTGGTCATTCATCACTCAATTAATCACTTAATTATGTCATTAACTTTAACACTGCATCAGTGTTCATTTAACGCTCTTGAGTGTGGAGTCATATAAACTCCCAGGAGACTTTTTGCTGTGTACTGACAAGTATTCTCCCAGAAACCTAACAAACACATGAATACTATATCCCAGTACCAGAATATTGTACAGGTATGGGGGTAACCTCTTTTCTTTTGAAGGAGTTACCAATCTGGAAATATCAACACAGTAAAGTGTGTAACCACACCCTGTTACAACCACCTAGCTACTTCACACTTCACATTTCAATATGTCTGCCAAACTGGTTACAGTTAGCGTTACTATATTAAATCCATGGTGAATGTTGCTGGTCTGTGGACGTAAAGTATTACTAGTTCATTCACGGTGATGGCACAATGTTTCTCCTGGTTTCCACGTCAGCACTGTTTAATCTAATAGAGATCTACGGTTATTAACAGAGAAATGTGAATGCTTCTCACTAGATCTCGCAGTGCTGTGTTGTAACAGTGTCGCTTGATCGATTGATAAATGATCCTTGAAACACATAATGAGTAGCGCAGTTTTGTTCCGCTTTCATTACGCTTGTCATTTGATGTTGCACAACGTTGTGGTGGTAGCGCCAGCACGAATTTGGTCGGCAGGATAAATGGTCCAAGAAATCGTTCGGTTTGTATGCGTACCAAACTGGAGGCCTTGAACCGAAATACATGTAACAGTATTACACCCCTAGTACAGACATGGTTGTTGACTCATATGCAATCTTGTACAACACCCTAGCAACTGAGTGGCGAGTTTGCAACTCACCCACTCACATTATCTTCAGGAAATGTACATTCTAGCAATATATATATATTTTTTTTTTTTCAGACCTGATGGAAGAGAGCGAGGAGAGAGAAGAACTGAGTGAAGTGGAGGAGGAACATCATGTCCTACCTGGAGGAAAACCTTTGAGTCGCTCAAAGACTAAAAATACATTTTAAAGAAAGAGGAGCCAAGAAATCTTTCACCTGCAATCAGTGTGGAAAGAGTTTAACAACCAAACATAGTCTAGAGATTCACATGAGGATCCACACTGGAGAGAAACCGTTTTCATGTGATCAATGCGGGAAGAGCTTCAGACAAAAACCAAATCTTATGAAACACATGATGATCCACACCGGAGAGAAGCCGTATGAATGTGATCAATGCGGGAGGAGCTTCAATCAAAAAACAAATTTTAATCTTCACATGATGATCCATACTGGAGAGAAACCGTTCACATGTGACCAATGTGGGAAAAGCTTCAATCAAAAAAACAAATCTTCAATTTCACATGAGGATCCACACTGGAGAGAAGCCGTTCACATGTAATCAGTGCGGAAAGAGATTCACACAAAAAAATTATCTTAATTTTCACATGAGGATCCACACTGGAGAGAAGCCGTTCACATGCGATCAGTGTGTAAAAACATTTACTGATAAATCATCCATGAAAAAACACCTGAGAGTTCATACAAAGGAGAAGCCATTTTCATGTTTTGAATGTGGAAAGAGTTTTACACGGCTGCAATCTTTACATGTACATCAGAAAATACACACTGGTGTGAGAGAGTACATGTGCTTTGAGTGTGAGAATACTTTTATTACAGCTGAACAATTAAAAAAGCACAAGAGAACTCACACTGGAGAAAAACCTTACAAGTGTTCACACTGTGACAAGAGATTCAGTCAGTCATCAAATCTGAAAGCACATGAGAGGATCCACACTGGAGAAAAACCTTACAAGTGTTCACACTGTGACAAGAGATTCAGTGATTCATCATATCTGAAAACACATGAGAGGATCCACACTGGAGAAAAACCTTACAAGTGTTCACACTGTGACAAGAGATTCAGTGATTTATCAGCTCTGAAACAACATGAGAAGATCCACAGCAGAGAGAAGCCGCACAAGTGTGATCAGTGTGGACATAGTTTCAATAATAAAAGGCAGCTGAAGCAACACATGAAGATCCATGAAGTGGAGAAACCACATGACCACAGTCTGAGATCACAGTAAGTAGTTCATCTTTATGTACTGAGGAGCAAAATCTTTTCGGTGTAAGTTACTCACAGTCAAATACCTCTTCTCCACCTATAGTAGGTGCTGTTTCACAGTGGCTGCTGTTGAATCATCCAGGTTGTGAATTCAGGCCGACACCTGGGGTGATTCTAATTTCTTATTTGTGCATACTCGTTTCCTTTCCTTGTGTAAGGGACACTTATTATAATGTAAAGTGAAGTGCTACCTTTCTTAGGAACTTTTTCACAGGATGAGCAGACAAATGGAAGTACCAAATAGTTTACTCAGTACATATAGCCGGCATTTATTGAACATCAAAATATCAACCGAGTATGACCTTGTTTATCTTTTCTTCATAATGTCTCGTAATGTCCTAAAATGAGTAGCCTACATACATTTACCTCAGCCTGAGGTTGACAACGTTTCAGAATCGGATTTTAACTGTACGGAATCTGACAAAGACTCCGTTGATGCGTTTGCCTCAGATGCAGAAACGGCAAAAGTTACAAGGCGTTTCAAATGCACCTCCTTTGCGTAGGTCTGTGCTCTTTAAATGCTGTAATAACCTAATATAAAAAAATAAAAGTATCAATTCTAATAAATGTAGGTATCATTAGGTTTTTAATTTCCGAGCATCTGTGATACTTTTGAAGTAGGCTTATCGGTGCACCGTGCAACACTAGTATATATACATATATATATATATATATATATATATATATATATATATATATATATATATATATATATATATATAATTGCGCAGCTCCCCTGTAAATGATCTAGCACCCCTCAGCACCTGCGTTAAATTTTCTGCCACTGCCCCTGGTGGCAATATACACAGCAGTGCTGTGCAACTTTCCATATCTCCACCCCTAATCAAACACACCTGATCCAGATCCATTGAGCTAAGGTCTTCAGGGTTACTAGAAACTTCCTTACAGGTGTGAGTTGGAAGCTAAACTGTGCAGAGCTGTGGCCCTCCAGGAATTGAGTTTGAGATTACTGATTTATAGCAATCAGTTTACCTTGTTGATTACGGCAACACTATAGTTCTATAGCAAACATTGTTCAGCACTTTCAATATAATCCAACATATTTCTTACAATTTGTTAGGATCAATAGAGTTTGAAA
The DNA here is from genome assembly GCA_030378365.1 of Hybognathus amarus. Lineage (NCBI taxonomy): Eukaryota > Metazoa > Chordata > Actinopteri > Cypriniformes > Leuciscidae > Hybognathus > Hybognathus amarus. The sequence goes on along the minus strand of JAQIUQ010001070.1, from coordinate 304,410 downwards.
AATTATTTTTAGACACACTGACATCAGTAATCTGCCTGTCAATCTCAACAATGGTGACAATAATAAAGCACATTGAAGTGCATTATGGGCTCCACCAATCAAAACTCATTCATGGCTTCCATCATGCATTGCTGCATGGATAAATAATGATCTTATGTTCAAAGGTGATCTGTTTGTCACCATTGCTGAGATTAGTATGTTAATTGTTGATGTTTGTGTATGCCTATATTAAATATTTTTGAGATTTTTTTTATCGGTATTTTAATAGAAAACTGATGACAAATCAATCATAGTGACCGTGCTGCTAAAATCTTTAAGGTAAATTTAACTCAGAATTTATGCTCTTGATGAGTTCAGCGATTCAGGTCAATTAATGATTATGTTGAAACACAACCAACACCATCAGATCACCTTTTCTATTTGTGCATCTGGCTGTTATAACTCACATACAGCAGCCAAACAAAATCTAAAGTTAATGAATTAAGAGCCCAACTAAAACAAACACTGATCACCATAATGGTGACTTAAACATTACGGTTTTCTCCTTCAGTGATTCTGCTTGTTATCCTCCTGCTTTCGTGTTTATTTAACACTCTGCTCTGAGTTTATATAATTCTCACTTCTCAATGTTAAATTAACACAGGGGATTTTGCTGTACTTGAACTAGAGTAGGTCTCAAAAATGAACTGAAACAAATATTCATTTAGCAGACTCTTCTCATTCAGCGCTGTGGGAAAAATATAATTTCCGGGTTCTAATTTGTCCTTAGAAAACCAGTAAAATCAACTTTGTTTCCAAATAGATTTTTGTGAATATTTAAATGTTAACAAAAATCAAAAATCTGAAAATGCTTTTTGCGCAGCATTTGGTGTGAGTAAACAACAAGGGCATTTGTACAGCGTCCAGGGCAAACTGTGTTCAACTGAAATATGAAATATTGATTATTCATCTCGTCTCTTGGAACCTGTTTTGTTTTTTAGAACTACTAAGAAGGAGAGAACCGAGAGAAGTGATCCAGAACCTGCAGAATGAAACATCATGATACTGAACAACAAAGAGGTTGGTGTTTATTCTTGATTCCTCATTAATCTTTCATGATGAAGAACATGCTGATGCTCACTTGATGTACATTGTTTCAGGGTGAGAATTAAATATCTGCAAGATCGGCCTCCGTTAACCTGGTCTAATAGGTGCTAAAAAAATTTGATACAGCAATTTACTCATAGACAAGCTTGGCAACTCAAAAAGACTGCATGCCAATTTTTATGTCAATCGGAATAATGCTGAAGTAGGTAAAGCAGTAGTTAAGTAATTTTATGCTAACAGGTTAAACTATGTGTGTACAATGTATGTCACGTGACAAACGAACTTAGCAAACACAGAATGTTCCCTGAATGGTCCCATGAGGTTATTTTTTTGGGAACCAAACAAGAACATTATAGGAACGTTCCATGTAGGTTATTTTTAGGTTCCATTTTTATAACGCAAGGAGAATGTTTCGGGAACGTTCCCTTAACCTTAAGGGAAAGTTCTAGGAACGTTCTGGGAACCAAAAACTAACGTTCCCAGAAGTTTGCTGGGTATCCCCTTCTTCTTTGTAGACCGTCACATTCACAAAGTTGAAGGTTTTGGACGCAGTCAGAACAAGGAACAATGAATATACAAGTAAACAACGTAACAACGATAAACCACATAACAGTTTCTCCATGTCTTAATGTCTTAAGCAAAACCTCTCAAACTTAAGATAAAGGTTCTCTAGAACTCTAAACGGCTTTCAATCGCAAAGCAAATCTAAGACATAGTTCGTATTGCCAATGTTACAACGTTCTCCTGCAGCTTGCAGCAGGTCTTTAAGTATCCACTTCACCAGGTGTCACTCAGATGCAGATCCCGCCTTCCACTCATCGTCTTAACTGACAGCCAATCAGCAACAACCTGAGAAAGTGAAAGTGAGAGAAACAGATATATAAACGTTCTTACGGACGTAACAGTATCATAGTCTTGAGACTGCTGGGTGGTTGCCCTGCACGCTTAATAAACAAACTTCAGCTAGTTCAAAACGCAGCAGCTCGAGTTAACCAGGAAGTATAACCATATTAGCCTGGTTTTGTCAACACCGCATTAGCTCATAATTAAACATTGTATAATTTCTATAATTCAAATCATGTAAAATGTAAGGCTGCATCATAAATTAGGTCCGCCAGAACCGGGAACACTTCCCAAAACACCTAATGTACTCGTTATATCAAAATAGGATTGGGATCTAATCTTTGTTTCTCCCAAGGTTTACTGTAGTCAGCCGGATCCAGATCAGATGACGGACCTGTGCCTGGACACGACCACAACGCAGCCCTGAAGTGTCAGCAGGGATTGTGTCGACTCTGCCCTGCAAAGGCCTTCTTCCCTCTCCCTCTGTACTGATAAAAACATTATCAAAGTGATTCTCAATCACATGAATCCGCAGAAACGGCAATATGGCAGCAGCCGCGTTTGAATGAAATGAGAGATCAAGTCCACGATACCAAATGACAGAATTAAATAAGAGTACATAAGATATGATTTGACTGACTTTTAAAGGTGCTGTATACGGAATGCTTTTTCAGAATGTTTCAGAATGCTACAAGAGTGCTCGTAGATCTCAAGAGCGAGCATTCACTACTGAGCCACACGGAGACTTTCAACGCAACGGCGAAATCATCACACAACATGCTGGAAACTAATGTAAACTCCCACTGCAGGTACAATAATAGCCTACTTTTATCAGCTTGACTTTGAGCTAATGCTCTGTGCTCGTCCATGATAATGTTACAGAAACTGCATTTAGCCGACATGTGTGTTGTAAGCCATTTATTTTCGTGTATCTTTCACAATCAGCAATGTCAACACAGGTGAATGTATAATATGATAATGGAAATTTGAATATTGGCCTTCAGAGGTAATAGCAAATCCTGAAAAGGGGATAATTGCAATCTGTGATTACAACCCCTTCAAACACAGGCAATAAAAAAAGGATTCATTTTATTAAAAAAGTTACATATAGAACCTTTAATATTTTATTAGCTCACCAAATGCAAAACGTCCACGACTGGAAATCTCATTCCTAAAATCATGTAACATTGTTTTCAGTATTATTATTAATATTCATTAATAGTTGTAATATTTATGAACCCAGTGTAAAGGCACAGAAATTGGGTTAGCTTCAATACCACACAGAAATATATGTAATCCACAGTATGTCTGATTAGACCATGGCAACACATCTGTAAGGATGACTGACTGAGCCGGACCAGTGTCACGCAAGATTTTAATTTCCCTCTGGTCTTCAGTTTTCCCGGAGCATTAAACACACCCTACAAACACAAACGGAGCATACAACAGGTCTGGTTTCTTTGAGAGTACCTCGCCAGCACATCTAGCTTTCTGAAAGAGAACGGACTTAAGTTAAACCAACACTATTTTTTCCAAACCACACCTGTGAGTAATGAAGTTACTTCAGACCAACCCATTTTAGATTTGTGAGGTCCGCACACAAGGTTACTTGATGACTTTTGATACTTGGTAAGTTTGATACTTACAGTAGGGCAGGGATGCTCATAGGTTCATTTCTTGAACATTTTACTTTCAGTAAAACGGTCAATTGTATCCAGTGATGTGTGTGTGTGTGTGTGTGTATGTCTGAATGATGCTGCAGCTCAAAGTACTTTAAGAAGTATTGTTTTTTTCTCAAATTAACTAGGTTAACAGTGATAATATGGTCACATTGCTGGAGCAGTATGGCCTGGTGTCGAAAGTTGAGTGTCACTCAGAGTCAAGAACATGTAATACCACAAAGTAAAATCATCAGTGTTAAAGTGCACAGGTCAGAGTCTAGATGAGCCCAATCTACAGAGAGGACAAAGTTATACTGGATAGTGTCACTACATAGCAACGGATTTAAACACTTATAGTTGATGAGATCAGAGGAAGTTACCAACCACAGGTGGAGCGGATGATGTTTAAAGGAAGAGACTGTAACTATATATAATGAAGAGGAGGAGCTGTAATTATATATAATGAAGAAGAAGACGGACAGAAACAGAAATGTCTGATAAGTGTGATCTGTGTCTGCTGGGACTGATCATTTCTCTTCACTTCTCACAGGTAAATACATTAATTTGTGGATATAGTGTCACTCAAACATCTGATAATGCAGAATTATATTCATATTACAAGCAATTTGAACAGATAAAGACAAATAGTCTACTCTGCATTGAGTGAGGAAGAAGACTTTATTCATTTTCGTAATAATTTCATAATGTCTTTTGTGAAGTCAGACGATGTTTGTACATGTGTGCTGAGCAGAGAGCTGGTAGAGTTATATTTTGCTTAAAGGTAGGAGTAAAATGTAATGTTCACTTATCAGAGATGTTCAATGATGAATATACTTTAAATGTGTACAGCTGGTTTGCACTTTGCGTGAGAAAAAGGATGTTTCAATGCAAATGTACCATTTCTGTATACACTGAGACAGTCTCTTTATGTGAGAAGTGGAAAGTACCACGTGTTTGTATGACATAAGTTCCATTTTTAAACATAAGCTAAATGTTTTGCTATCATACAAGGAAGTTGTAAGTCTCTCTGAGAAGTTAATAAGCTCAATCTTACTGTAGTACATTAGAGAAACATAAAGACATGATGCGGATGAGAAGTTAGTAAATCTGGAATGACATCCTCTCATGCTGGCTTATTCTTATCTGTGTTCTCTCTGTCTGACACATGATACATAATAAATATAAATCTCTTTGATAAAGTCACTGGTGTAGTTTCAGTGATTCAACAATAATGGGGGAACAGGATTTATCAAATATACTGTGTTAGAGAATCTCCTTAGAGAATCTTGTGTTTCAGGCACCAGTGGAGCGGATCATGATCATGTGTTCATCAGTTCTGGTGTAGATGTCCGTCTGTCCTGTAATAAAACTCTTTCTGACTGCAAATCAACTACATGGATCTACTCTAACAGATTCAGACATTCAGTAGCAGTTGAACTGATTGCTGGAGGGATAAAGAATAAAGACACAGAGAGACATGAGAGACTGAGTCTGGAGTCTGACTGCTCTCTGAACATCAAGAACGTCACAGAAGAAGATTATGGATTATACACCTGCAAACAATATGTGAACGGACAGAAACAAGGACCTGATGCTACATGTTTATCTGCATGTTCTTCATGGTAAGTTTATGATTATATGGTCAATTTAAAAAGGGCAGATTCTTTATTAAACTCAGATGATGATTGAAGAGTCTGTGATTTGTGTCTTGTGTTCAGTTTCAGTGTCTCCATCATCATCTTCATCATCTTCATCCTCACAGACTGAGATCAGTCCAGGCCGCTCTGTGACTCTCTCCTGTCAGTTGTATTCTGGACATCTCCTGTGATTATTGGGTTCGTTCTGAGAGAGTTGAGCTGTTGTGGGTAAATCAGGCTGGTGTTGATCTGAAGACAGACTCCAGATATCAGATATCATCACCATCATCATCAGATCAATATCGCTGTATCATCACTCTGACTACAACACTCCTGAATGAAGATAACAACAGAGAGTGGAGATGTCAGCTTACTCACAGAAATCAGCTCCAGACCTCAGTCACATACACTGTCAAGTATTCAGGTGAGAAAACACTGTTAGAAGACATATTTGAGAAAACTTCCACAGACCGGCTCTACCTCTTTATGATGACTTCATACATTTGGAATATTGTAAAATATTAGAGGTCATCAGTAAGTCATAAACTGCATAAAAATCCATATAATTCTAATATTGACCTCCTGACATGGGTCATACATGAAATATTGCATACATCTATTAAAGCCTAGTATGACCCATGTAGGAGTTCAGCTTTAGGAGTTATAAGGCTTAATAATGTCCTTCATTCAGGAAAGCTGAAGGTTTATGGGAAGCAGCTCAACTGTGTTTCACTCTCATATAAACCAGGAATAAATGATCCAGTAACATCTCTCTTCTCAACTACTGCCACTGTAAGCTGTGATGATTGAACACAAACTGCATGTCATGATCAATGTGAAGATATGATGTTAATGTCCTACAGGTGATGTGTCTGAACATTCATCTTCTGCAGCTCCAGTCTCTTCAACAACACTGACTCCAGTCAGCAGATCAAACTCTGAGAAGACATCAAGCAGAACTACAGCAACAGCTCCTACACAAGGTTCATGATCACCACTGGCACACATCATCACTCTCGCTTCAGTGGTTCGATCCTATGGAAGTATATGGGTAGCAATATTTAAATACACAATGCAATCCCATTTTACATATTGCATTGTTATTTTGCAGATTACATTTCAAATTGAATATTGCCACCCATATGCCTCCATATGATCCCACCAGTACAATCAGCCTGATACTTCCATCAGTTCAGTATTGAAACCTCCAGTGATTCGTCAATATTTGTGTATTTGAATGTTTTCATACATAAAGCATTGTGAGCCCTATATTTTAATGATTTGAAACGCAAGTATCAAACGTAAATGCAGTTTGTGGAGGATCTCGGGCATTCTTGCTATTATACCGGTGGGATAAATGACTCTTGCGCCCGACGCAAATATAAAATGGGTTGGTCTGAAATAGCTTCATTATTCATAGGTGGGTTTTGGGCGTCTGTTGAGGGAAAAGTCTGCAGTGCGTCGGTGCAAATAGGAATGATACATGGTGTAGAAATTCAGTACCAATTCAGATCAATCTCAAGCTGTCAGTCATTCTCCTCCTGACAGCTTGAGATTGAAGAACATAATGATGACAGACTCGTGCACATATTCATCATTTCTGTGATTGAAGCTCAAGGATTATGTGTTGATGTTGTGTATATGATGTATTATGTGTTGAACTGAACTAACACACGTGATCTTCACAGGTGATACGGCATCAGAAACTGCTGGATTATTATACAGAGGTACGACACGTTGATTTAGACGGACAGCTTTCTAACATTCCACTATCAGTCAGTCTAGTAAATGCTTCATCAATAACTGTTGATAGATGAAGACCCTTGACTTCAGTCATGTCCAGTTTCTCTTCTTCCTCTCATGTTTCCTGCAGTGATTGTGAGTATTGTTGAGATGGCAGTGTTTGCTGCTCCTACTGTGATTCTTCTTCAGATCATCTGTGCAAGAAGAGCTGGTGAGTTTGAGCCGCACACACTCTGAAGATTCACACTCATCTGATCTGAACATCTGCAATCATGATAAACACACACGAGAGGTCAGGCAATGCTTTATTTGCAGGGAGGAAGGACTCGAGAGACCCGGAGGAAATAGAGATGCTGCAATACAACAATAAAATACTGAGTTTTGAGCGAATCTGCAACAATAATTATGATTGTATGTATTTATTTTCTTCCTCTCAAAAACCTGAGAAAACTCTGATCATCCTAAGAAATATTTGGTTCAAGCTTAGATTAAAATTGATTTTTATTTTCATAAAAGGCCAGATTTATTTCCATTTATATGGGTTTTATGGATATTTGCCTTTAGTGATGAAAGTCATTTTCTTGTGTTTCATATGTAAACTGCTTTAAATATAACAATAAATTAAGTAATGGACAGAGGCAGACTGTAATATCAATGATCTGTTCTGTGTGATGGAGCTGATTTTCTTTTTGAATTATTGCTACTTATTTTCTTAATAAAATCTCTGCATTTGTGTTTAATATGTCTCCTTTCCTGAGGATGTCTTTTCCTTGTGATGAGCTCGTCATATAATAGCTGTGTCCCAATGTGAAGGCTTCATCCTCCTAAAGTCCGTATTTGAAGGACGCTTGGCCGTATTTGAAGGCCGATTGCGTCACAGCCGCGCGACGAATGACGTCCCAATTCAAAGACTGCATCCGCGAAGACCGCATTTGAAGGCCGATTGCGTCATTCGCGGTGGGATGAAGACTGCCCCAATTCAGTTATGCATCCTCCGAAGGCTGTATTCGAAGGCCGTTTGCGTCATTGCAGTGCGACGAAGGCTTATCGTGATTCAAAAACGACGGCAAAATGCACCCTTTCGTTTCCCCGTGAAAGGAAGGATACAAAAATGGACACTTCGCGGACTATCTTACCCGATCCTACCCCATAAATCATTGCGCGGGTTACGACAGCATTTTTATTTTTAAAAAAGGGCGGCTGAGAGTTCGGTGGTGGACGGCAAATTCACATTTAAATGTAAAAGTATTCAAATATTGCTCAAATAGCCAGAGAAACCAGTGTTAACAGCCAAAAGTTTTTTTTTTTTTTTCGTTTTTTTTCTTAACTCATCTTTCATCTTAACTCATTCGTCAGCATTGCATGGTTTTGTCAAGTGGAAATGGAAAAAGAAAACGGCTTTATAGCCCTGTATTGTATTTCTTGTACATTGTATTTCTTTATTATTCATTATTTCATTATTTTATGCAACTTTAAATTGTGTACAGAGAATTCATGGCTCTGGATATTTGTTTACTTTTGTAAGGGTCTCTGAGTGTTTGCAAGGTTGATACATTTAAACTATAATATACTTTTGTGTAGTTTAACGTTAATGTAAAATGTGTAGTGTTGTTGTCCTGTGAGGGAAAATTAGGCTACTTCACATTTGTACATAAATACTAAAGTTCCTTACATTCTCCCACTGGTTATTTTAAAAATTAAAGTAACAAAATGTTGGTCCATTGTCACAATATTATCAAATTGTTGCTAACTAGACAACTGCGTCCCATATCAAAGTGCGCACCTGAAGTGTTTGGCCTGCGAGAAGCCTGCGGTCTCAGCCTGCGGAGAATTGTTCTTGTCGCCTAGCAACTGTAACTAACAGCTGACGTACGACTGAACGGGAACAACGACATTTGCACTGGACTTTTTATATCCATCTGCTTTAAAATATTCAAATAGGATTGACAGCCTGTATAAATATATTCACCATGGTCCATTTCTGTAGACAATAATAAGAAAAACCCTACAAAATCGGATCAAGGTACGATTAACATTTGAATATAGGCTAAATATGTGCCTATTTTTATCATTATTATTATTTTTTAGGCTATTTCATTACAATATTTACGTAGGTTAACACCCAATATTTGTACAGTTTACAGTGTAATCTGGCTATTCAGGACGCAGCTTCTAGCTACTCATTAAACCAGCTCTGGCCAACTCTTGAGTCCCAAATACATGACGTGAAATATTTTTTAGTGGTTTTGTGAATTGAAATTATGTGATTTATACAGCTATGGAAAAAATTAAGAGACCACTGCTAATCACAGTTGCTCTGCATTTATAATTTATAAATAGAAATCCAGAGCAACTGCTGATTTGGCAGTGGTCTCTTAATTTTTTCCATAGCTGTATATATTGCCCCTCATTTAAAGACAGAAAAATATAAAACATAAAATGTCCAGTAAATATAAAACAACAAAATGACAATAGCCAATTCAATCTCCATAGCTGTTTACTCAGTTTTATTAAATGAATGATCAGGGTGCAGCTGTACTCTCGCTCCGTTGCTTGGCGCCAGGAGCAGTAATCGGGAACACCTGGTTGCGCAATTAGGAAATCCCACGAAGGCTACATGATGCGTCCTTCGAAGGCCGAACAGGCTGCAGCCTTCACATTGGGACACAGCTATTGTAATATAGGAAACTAAGTGTGAGTATTAAACTATACTGGGGCGTAAGGACCCACACAGAGCACTGGTGAGCAGTGCCCCCTGCTGGCCTCACTCACAGCAGCCCAGTTTCCCAGGAGTCTCCCATCCAGGTAATGACCAGACTCAACCCTGCTTAGCTTCAGTGGTCCAGAAACAGTAAAAAGTGACTAAATGAGACCATAAATAATGTTGACCTGAAGACCCAGCTGGCTGAGGTGCCTGAGCACAAGGTCCCTGTGTTCACATATCTCGAGAGTGTGCTAGTATGAGCCAGGGGGAACAAGGGCCCCCTCTGTGACTTTCATGAAGACACGAGGGGACTGGGAACAACCCGAAGGGTAGGACTTTGTACTGATATGCTCCACCCTTGAACGCAAAGCGCAGGAACGGCCTGTTTCGAAGAAGAATCGAGACATGAAAGTACGTGTCCTTCAGGTCAACCACTGCAAACCAGTCCGGGACGGATGCAAATCTAGAGATTGGTCGGAATCACCACCTTTCTTGGTACAATGAAGTAGGGACTGTAGTGCCCTGACCTCGTATCGTCTGGAGGGACCGGATCCTGTCGCATCCTCCACCAGTAGGACTGCAATCTCCGCACGCAAGACATGGGCATCGGCTGCTCTCACTGTAGTGGAGTGGATGGGCCGAAACTTGGGGGACGCCGGGTGAACTGAATGGCACAGCCGAGCCTGATGGTTTGAATGAGCCAGTGAGACGGACTGGGGAAGCATGAACAGGCTCGCAGAGGCATCTGTAGGTGTACCCGGAGTGGCAGCGATGTGAAACACAGAGACTCACTCTGAGAGGCAGCCCACAGCTGGGTCTGAGTGTGCTGTGGCGTCTCAGATTGCTGCCCACTGGCCAGAAGAGGCGAATGAGAGTGGTAAGGATCTCCCCACCCCACTGCTCTCCAGGCCCTCTTTGGACCCAGAGATGGTGGAAGTTTCTAGAAACTGCTCTTTAATTGAGAGTCATTTACTGGCTCTTTAAGGGAATGTGAGAGGACGCCCTGATTGATTTATTTTTTCCAAACCACATTTTGGAAGTATAGCAATTGAGTAGAACTACTTTAGTACTGTACTTAAGTACTTAAAGGTTGTATATATCTGTACTCTATGAGTATTGTTTTTTTCTTCATACTTCTACTTTTACTTCAGTAGATATCTTCGATGAATTTAATACTTTTACTTCGATATTTTTTTATTGTTCTGCTAGTTACTCGTTACAATCATAAAACTTTTATAAATCTATTTGTTGCAAGTTGGCTTTCATGCAGCCTTAAGTCACCTGCCAGTTTTATAGGGTAATGGTAATCTGATTGACACAATACACATTGACAACTAATGCCGGGGTTGTCCTGCAATGACATTCTTTCTTTTGGCGGCCACCAAAGCGCCTTATTTGATTGCTAGTTCAAACTTTTGACTGCTTTCTTTAAAATAATTGTACGCTGCATAAAATACTCTGCAACTTCAACTTTCATAGTCCTTAAAGGGACAGTCCACTTCTGAAATTAATTTTTGATATGTTTCAGCTTACCTCCAGGGCATCCAAGATGTAGGTGTCTTTGTTTCCACAGTATTTTCAATTTTGATAATTTTAGGTAAAACTTGTTGTTGCCTGTCTGTCATATGATGGAGTTGCAGGGGGTCCACCTCAAAAAACATGCAGAGTAAGCCAAAATTAAATAATCTGCAACTCAACTGTAAATGTGTAGTACACATCGACTGCCTCGAGACACCAAACCAGTGGTTTCTGTGAGAAAACGACATATTTTATATATTTTTTACCTCTGTGTAATCACAGTGACGTCCAGTGTATCTGGAATCAGTTGTGCAGGGTCCAACTAGGACCAAAATGAATCAGTCCCAATGACCACCCGAAGTGATCGCTGCTGTGCTGACGTCACTCTACCAATATTCATCGGACACTTCAGAAATCCCACCTTTCATAAACAGATTCAGTATATACCGAACGTCCTTCCGTCTGGCTGGTTTCCCATATATCTAAATATGTTTAGTGAAAGGTAAACTCTCGTAAAATCTCTGTATAGACAACAAGAGCTACGTCCAATGTAAGCCGCAAGCGAATCACTTTCAGCCGCATGCGCTGGACGCGCCTGACCGCAGCTGCCCTGCTCTCAGATTAGTTAGAAGTGGATATGGTTACACACGAGGTAAAGCATATAAATACTGTTCGTTTTCTCACAAAAACCACTCGTTTGGTGTCTTAGGGCATCAATGTGTACTTACATTTATGAGTCATTAAATAATGTTTAATTTTGACTTCTCTGTGCATGCTCTTTGAGGTGGACCCCCTGGCAACTTCAGTATATGACTGACAGACAGATAACGGTTTTACCTAAAATCATCGCTCGCTATAGATCACGGGAGATTTATAACTAATTTGCGGTATGACTCAGTGAATCACTGAGTGGCTCGACAGGTGGATCACTAGATAAATTCATCTTTCAGGCATTTGACCGACCCATGGCTGTCATTATCAAAGGGAGATTTCCCGGAAACCATCCTCAAAATAAGGTGTGTGTTTTTTTCCTCACGATTCTTACTCACGAGTTTTAAAAAGCACTAATCATTAAAAGTCTAAAGAGTTTGTAACTACATATGTGTGAGAAAGAGCACTGTGTCATTACAAAAAAAATCCCATAGAGAATGTTTAAAAACTAATATCAGCTTACGAGGGAAACGGGGAGGCTTAATTTTGCTGGAGATGATTGCTGATCTCTGCACCTTTTGGTTGCACCGATCAGAGCGCGTGCGACACGGAGCCTTGTTTATCCTCGACGCTGTCTGCACGAGCGCTGGTAAAAGTTCACGCGTTGGGTGCGCACGACCTCAACTTCGAGTTGAGCAAAGCTATTTTGTATCAGCGCGCGTCACCATCCGAGGACGAATCGACTTCAAGCCGAATCTGTCTCGAAGCTTGTACGCTGTACTGTCTCATATAATCAGAGTGTAAAAATACTGGATATTTTAAGGGAAATACTAACACGGGAAGACAGTAAAAAGAGCTAAAATACACGAGAAACCCGAAAAAACGGGAGAAATGACACTTCAGGCGCTGAGAAATTGGGGGTGTGGCGCGTGAGATCAGTCAAATGCGTGTGTCTCACGGCCAATGCGTGCAGAGTTGGCAGCTATGTAAAATTATCAAAATTGAAAATACTGTGGAAACAAAGACACCTACATCTTGGATGCCCTGGAGGTAAGCTAAAACATATCAAAAATTAATTTCAAAGTGAACTATCCCTTTAAGTAGTGAATTTTAAAAATAAACTACTTGCAATACTTAAGTAAAAAAAATGTTGAATACTTTAGTACTTCTACTTAAGTGTGGTGCTTAAAGAGCACTTCAACTTCTACTCAAGTCACTTTTTTGATCGAGCACTTGTACTTCTACTCAAGTCCAGGTTTCTAGTACTTTATACACAAGTTTACGCGCCAAATCATGGGCGCTGCCATAACTCTCCTCAAATGCATTTCATTTCCGCCGGAAGTGGTCTGCACAGCATCTGCGGTGTAAACACAGCGACGGTTCCACTACTTTGTGTGGAGATGGCGTTACTATCCCCCACCCGAATTCAGTGCAGAACACTTACAGGACGAGGTGGCCCAGCATAATCGTATACAACGATTTGCTCCTACTTCGTGCTAATCATGGCAATAGATGGAAAAGCTTTCTGGACAAGCTGAAAGCCTTGTCATGTCATACAAAGCTATCAAACAGACACAACGTGCAAATAACTATCAGTTTATGTCCGTGGTAATAGCAAATGTATCTGTGTGATATCCTTTAATGTTTCTTTTACCATAATAATAACAATTGTGGCCAAATAAGTGTTTGCAGTTTATAGCTTAATCAGGTATGACATTTACAAGATTTAGGAAATAATAGAAGCCTGTTGTTGCCGATGGAATACGTGTTTGTAATTGGAAAACGGACTGTAACCTATAATAACATGACTTACTGCTAAGCTCTAAATAAAGAAACTATTTTGCAATTATCCTTATGACTGCATTGTTTTACCTGCTGTGTACCCTTTTACCTCTTAAAATACCTTTAAATGTAGAAACTAACCCATAAAATGCAGTAGGCCTATTCTACTTACAACAAAATGATTGAAGCCTCTACTATAATAAAGGCAATCACTTTCGCCCACGACACCGGCACCGTGTCGGATCTCTCAGCGTGCGGCCGTGAGAGAAAAATATATATTTTTGCGATTCATTTTTGTCCAGCTTTAACGTGTTAAAATATTTAATGCAAACGCATCTGTTCTTTCTGTCATCCTTTAGCTTGGATTATGATCACGGTCTTATTCACGCAAATGCTTTAAACCACTCATGCGCGACAAGACAAAAGAAACGCGCTGTCAGTGAATGTCCTCCTGACGTTGGTATCCAAACTATATCATAGGCTACTTAGCTAGAGTGCAAAGTGTGTGTGTGCCATGATGATAATAATTAGGGCGTGATCGAACTGTGTGTGTGTGTGTAGAGAGGCGCGATACTGTGTGGGTGTGTTTGTGTGTAAACAATGGAGCGCATGGACATTGCCTCTTCGTAGCTGGTTTGCAGTCGTAGCACTCTCTAACCACTCGTTCAGGTGCTTTCTCGAGTGTTTGCAACCAACTACCGCACACATCATTCCCTTAACACCACCTTTCTTCATGTTGTAATTGTTATCTTCTTTGTCACTGCGATATCAGCGCCTTGTCGGCACAACTGAGCAAGCTAGCAAAACAAACCCAGCCCGCCAGAACGGAAGTAAGTTGCATCGATGGGAGGAGTTTCAGGATGTAGAGCGGAAACGGCTCATAAACTTGCTCTATACATCTCTGAATTTGCGACAGTGCTGCGGAGCTTGTGGCCTCAAGGGACGCCAGACGTGAAAATTACAGGTCAAGCACCATCTAGTGGCCAAAAGTTCCGCTGTGTGGCTTTAAGAAGTATTCGTTTTTCCTCAATTAACTAGGTTAACAGATGATAATATGCTCACATTGCTGGAGCAGTATGGCCTGGTGTCGAAAGTTGAGTGTCACTCAGAGTCAAGAACATGTAATACCACAAAGTAAAATCATCAGTGTTAAAGTGACACAGGTCAGAGTCTAGATGAGCCCAATCTACAGAGGAGGACAAAGTTATACTGGATTTAAACACTTATAGTTGATGAGATCAGAGGAAGTTACCAACCACAGGAGGAGCTGATGATGTTTAAAGGAAGAGCTGTAACTATATATAATGAAGAGGAGGAGCTGTAATTATATATAATGAAGAAGAAGACGGACAGAAACAGAAATGTCTGATAAGTGTGATCTGTGTCTGCTGGGACTGATCATTCTCTCTTCACTTCTCACAGGTAAATACATTAATTTGTGGATATAGTGTCACTCAAACATCTGATAATGCAGAATTATATTCATATTACAAGCAATTTGAACAGATAAAGACAAATAGTCTACTCTGCATTGAGTGAGGAAGAAGACTTTATTCATTTTCGTAATAATTTCATAATGTCTTTTGTGAAGTTAGACGATGTTTGTACGTGTGTGCTGAGCAGAAGCTGGTAGTAATTTTGCTTAAAGGTATGAGTAAAATGTAATGTTCACTTATCAGAGATGTTCCAATGATGAATATTCTTCAAATGTGTACAGCTGGTTTGCACTTTGAAAGAAAACGGATGTTTCAACTGATGCAAATGACCATTTCTGTATACACTGAGACAGTCTCTTAATGTGAGAAGTGGAAAGTACCACGTGTGTGTATGACGTACAAGTTCCTGTTTTAAACATAAGCTAAAAGTTTTGCTACCTTACAAGGAAGTTGTAAGGTTGTTTTTTTTAAGGAAGTTGTAAGTCTCTCGTGAAGTTAATAACTTAAGCTCAATCTTACTGTAGTGCATTAGAGAAACATAAAGGCATGATGGGATGAGAAGATAAGAAATCTGGAAGGACAGCATGTAGCCTTATTCTTATATGCCTGTGTTTCTCTCTGTCTGACACATAATAAATATAAATATCTTTGATAAAGTCACTGGTGTTGCTTCAGTGATTCAACAATAATGGGGGAAACAGATTTTTCAAATCTACAAAGACTATGATTTAAAACTTCAGCTTATTATAATATATATGATGATGATGTAGCCTGGCATGCCAGACCTACATCAAGATGTTAGGTCTGGAAACTCTTCATTGACAGGGCTCAATCCGAGGGGCGGGATAAACGGTTGTCTTTCAAATTCTCTCTGCATGCAATTGGATAGCGCTAAAGCCAATCAGAGCAACGAAGAAGGTGACGTACTCAGCGGAGCAAGTTGATATATTAAACTTTTACCGTATCCAGTCCAGCTGTCAACATTGAACATTGAAAATAAGGGAGATTTCCCGGAATCCATCCCCAAAATAAGGGATTTTTTTGTTTTACACGACCCACAAACTTTAAAAATAAAACACTAATCATTAAAAGTCTAAAGAGTTTATAACTAGCCTACATATGTGTGAGAGAGAAAGAGACAGTATGTGTGTGTTTGTGTGTGTATGAGAGAGAAAGAGACAGTGTGTCATTAAAAAATAATATCAAAGAGAATGTTTAATAAATACTAATATCAACTTACGAGGGAAACGGAGGCGGAGTAGTGGTGCTTCGGAGTGGTGGAGATGATTCTGGGAGAGGTCCGTGCACCGATCAGAGCACGCGCTGACATGGAGTAAAGCCTTTATCATCGACGCACACAGCACGAGCGTGGCAAATATGACAAGTTGATCGTTTCGCCACTGCTTTTTTTGTTACAGCGCGCGCGGCGCGGCCGCATCTGAGGATGAACGACTTAAAACCGAATATGTCCGAGCTTGCTCTGACCGTCGCAACTCTGTCGTCATTTTGTTAAGCCCGCCCGCCGACTCTATACACGATGTGATTGGCCCGGCGAGAGTTGGGGTTTTCCAGCTAAACCGTCTATGGAGAGTTGCTAGACCACACTTTGCGGCAAAATAATTTTTGCTGCGCTAGGGTGCGTCTAGATTTCTAGGCTAATGATGATGATGATGATGATCTCAAATATACTGTGTTAGAACAATCTCCTGCTTATATCTTGTGTTTCAGGCACCAGTGGAGTGGATGATGTGTTCATCAGTTCTGGTGTAGATGTCCGTCTGTCCTGTAATAAAACTCTTTCTGACTGCAAATCAACTACATGGACCTACTATAACAGATTCAGACATTCAGTCAGCAGTTGAACTGATTGAATTAGGGATAAAGAAGAAAGACACAGAGACATGAGAGACTGAGTCTGGAGTCTGACTGCTCTCTGAACATCAAGAACGTCACAGAAGAAGATTTTGGATTATACACCTGCACACAATATGTGAACGGACAGAAACAAGGAACTGATGCACGTGTTTATCTGCATGTTCTTCATGGTAAGTTTATGATTATATGTTCAATATAAAAAGAGCAGATTCTTTATTAAACTCAGATGATGATTGAAGAGTCTGTGATTTGTGTCTTGTGTTCAGTTTCAGTGTCTCCATCATCATCATCATCATCTTCATCCTCACAGACTGTGACTCTCTTCTGTCAGTTGTATACTGGAAACTCCTGTGGTTATTTGGTCAGTGATAAGGGAATTGAGCTGTTGTGGGTAAATCAGGCTGGTGTTGATCTGAAGACAGACTCCAGATATCAGATATCATCATCACCATCATCATCAGATCAATATCACTGTATCATCACTCTGACTACAACACTCCTGAATGAAGATAACAACAGAGAGTGGAGATGTCAGCTTACTCACAGAAACCAGTCCAAGACCTCAGTCAGATACACTGTCAAGTATTCAGGTAGAAAACAATACTGTGAGATATGATGTTAATGTCCTACAGGTGATGTGTCTGAACATTCATCTTCTGCAGCTCCAGTCTCTTCAACAACACTGACTCCAGTCAGCAGATCAAACTCTGAGAAGACATCAAGCAGAACTACAGCAACAGCTCCTACACAAGGTTCATGATCACCACTGGCACACATCATCACTCTCGCTTCAGTGGTTCGATCCTATGGAAGTATATGGGTAGCAATATTTAAATACACAATGCAATCCCATTTTACACATTGCATTGTCTTTTTGCATATAACATTTCAAATTGAATATTGCCACCCATATGCCTCCATATGATCCCACCAGTACAATCAGCCTGATACTTCCATCAGTTCAGTATTGAAACCTCCAGTGATTCGTCAATATTTGTGTATTTGAATGTTTTCATACATAAAGCATTGTGAGCCCTATATTTTAATGATTTGAAACGCAAGTATCAAACGTAAAATGCAAGTTTGTGGAGGATCTCGGGCATTCTTGCTATTATACCGGTGGGATAAATGACTCTTGCGCCCGACGCAAATATAAAATGGGTTGGTCTGAAATAGCTTCATTATTCATAGGAGGGGTTTGGGCGTCTGTTGAGGGAAAAGTCTGCAGTGCGTCAGTGCAAATAGGAATGATACATGGTGTACAAGTACAAATTCAGATCAATCTCAAGCTGTCAGTCATTCTCCTCCTGACAGCTTGAGATTGAAGAACATAATGATGACAGACTCGTGCACATTTTCATCATTTCTGTGATGTGAAGCTCAAGGATTATGTGTTGATGTTGTGTATATGATGTTTTATGTGTTGAACTGAACTAACACACGTGACCTTCACAGGTGATACGGCATCAGAAACTGCTGGATTATTATACAGAGGTACGACACGTTGATTTAGACGGACAGCTTTCTAACATTCCACTATCAGTCAGTCGTGTAAATGCTTCATCAATAACTGTTGATAGATGAAGACCCTTGACTTCAGTCATGTCCAGTTTCTCTTCTTCCTCTCATGTTTCCTGCAGTGATTGTGAGTATTGTTGAGATGGCAGTGTTTGCTGCTCCTACTGTGATTCTTCTTCAGATCATCTGTGCAAGAAGAGCTGGTGAGTTTGAGCCGCACACACTCTGAAGATTCACACTCATCTGATCTGAACATCTGCAATCATGATAAACACACACGAGAGGTCAGGCAATGCTTTTTTTTGCAGGGAGGAGGGACTGAGAGACCCGGAGGAAATAGAGATGCCTGCAATACAACAATAAAATACTGAGTTTTCAGTGAATCTGCAATTATATAAAAAAGAAATACTTACAGATGATTGTTTGTTTTATTTTCTTCCTCTCGGAAAAACTCTGATCATTCTAAAGAAATATTTGGTTCAAGCTTAGATTAAAATTTCTTTTATTTTTATAAATCCCGATTTATTTCCATTTATATGGGTTTTATGGACATTTGCCTTTAGTGATGAAAGTCATTTTCTTGTGTTTCATATGTAAACTGCTTTAAATATAACAATAAATTAAGTAATGGACAGAGGTAGACTGTAATATCAATGATCTGTTCGGTGTGGATGGAGCTGATTTGGTGATTGTTTTTTTTTTCTTTTTGAATTATTGCTACTTATTTTCTTAATAAAACCTCTGCATTTGTGTTTAATATGTCTCCTTTCCTGAGGATGTCTTTTCCTTGTGATGAGCTTGTAATATATTGTAATATAAGAAACTAAAGCCCCGTTCACACCGCCAGTGATTTTGTCGCTGGTGTGTCGCTATAGGCTCTGTGCTGTGATGTCGCTTGTGGGCGTTGGTAGTGCTGTCGCTCTGATGTTATTGGTTGACTGCACGTCTGGCCATATCTATACAAAAGACCATCACAACAAGTGATATATACAACTATATAATTTTTATTTGACTGGGAATAAATGACTTTTAAGGCTAAAAATAAACCGTATGCTGTTGGGAGAAGTGTTTTTATATTACCACAGCAATGTTCAGTGGATTAATTCATTTATTAGATCAACGATCGTTCAATGAACAAATTAAACTCACTCATACTGGCACAAATTATAAAAACGTCATTTGAATTTGACAAATAATCCATTTTCTTGTGCCTAATAATAGTCAACGTAATGCAGGGGAAATTGTAAAATGAACAGCAGCAGTGCTAAACGTGCATCATAAAATTAAAACACTCAAACTATAACGTTAAATGTATGAATTAAACTCACTGAGACTGTCGACTGTCGTTTATTTTCCATGCATCATTTTATTATCCATCATGTGGTTGCTGTCAAATCATATAAAACAGTGAAATAGTCCTTCTGTCTTGCCTGCACTCGAGACGGTGACTGTGAGCTCCACTGAAAGTCTTCTTTCCTATTGGTTGTCGCTCGTGAAAATCGCTTCTGATTTGCATAAAGTTGAAAATTCTCAACTTTTGTCGCTTGTCATTGTCGCTTGACACGCCCACATTCTGTCGCCAACGGTCACTGTCGCTCGTGTCGCTGCAGCGCTCCATTGAAATGAATGGGATCTTGTCGCTTTGTCGCTGCGTGTCGCTGGCGGTGTGAACGGGGCTTAAGTGTGAGCATTAAAGTATTTTAAACAAGTGAATCATGTAGTCACACACAGATATCAAGATTTTATATATGATTCACAACAATCGGAGAAAACCGAAACAAAAAAGCTTGGGAATCAAGGATGTTTTGTACTATGAAAGCTACCCATCATGCATTGCAGCTCATTTTTTAAATGTATGTCACCATTGTTGAGAATCATACGCAAAATCTTGATGTCTGTGTGATCCCTCCATGGTTTAATTTCTAATAAAAAGCAAGAGACTTGAGGCAGGCAATAAAAAGTAATTTTAATACATTTAGTTTCTCAAAGTTTCCACACAAATAATCAGTTGGAGTATAATAAAATCAGTTCACCAGTATTCCACCAGCAGGAGTCAGGCTTGGATCATCAAACAATAGAGAGGCTTCTGACACAAACATGAATACTGTACTTTTATAATGCATATTACATATCAAACCTCTTCATTACATATTCAATCTCATCACACAGTTTATCCAACACAATGGTTCATTCCTTTAGTCCTTTCACAATTCTCTTATACAAAGTCTTGTATTCTTTCATCCTCTTCCTTCGAGTCTTCGGCCTCTCCGCTTTCTCCTCCATCTGGTCTGGAACAAACACTCGGTAATACCTGCTTTTCCTCATATCCATGCTTTATATATGTTTCTTAATACTGGTTACATTACATTTATTTGTATGCCAATTTTATATCACTCTTGTAATTTCATGCTTGACAATGTAAGACATCTTTAAAGTCATATAAACAGTTTACATAAAAAAACTGTAACACAATTAAAAGACATTTATAAAGTCTAATAAACAGTTTGCATATAAAAACTGTAACACAAATAAAAGACATTTATAAAGTCTAATAAACAGTTTGCATATAAAAACTGTAACACAAATAAAAGACTATTATAAAGTCTAATATACAGTTTGCATATAAAAACTGTAACACAAATAAAAGACATTTATAAAGTCTAATAAACAGTTTGCATATAAAAACTGTAACACAAATAAAAGACTATTATAAAGTCTTAAACAGTTTGCATATAAAAACTGTAACACAAATAAAAGACTATTATAAAGTCTAATATACAGTTTGCATATAAAAACTGCAACACAATTAAAAGACATTTATAAAGTCTTATAAACAGTTTGCATATAAAAACTGTAACACAAATAAAAGACATTTATAAAGTCTTAAACAGTTTGCATATAAAAACTGTAACACAAATAAAAGACTATTATAAAGTCTAATATACAGTTTGCGTATAAAAACTGTAACACAATTAAAAGACTATTATAAAGTCTAATATACAGTTTGTGTATAAAAACTGTAACACAATTAAACGACTATTATAAAGTCTTATAAACAGTTTGCATATAAAAACTGTAACAGAAATGAAAAAGACTATTATAAACTCTAATAAACAGTTTGCATATAAAAACTGTAACACAAATAAAAGACTATTATAAAGTCTTAAACAGTTTGCATATAAAAACTGTAACACAAATAAAAGACTATTATAAAGTCTAATATACAGTTTGCATATAAAAACTGTTCCCCCATAAAAAGCTCAATCTTACGTACATTAGAGAAGCATAAAGCCACTGATGGGATGAGAAGATAGAAATCTGGAATGACATCTTCTCGTGTAGCCTTGGGCTCAATCCCAATTCACCCCTTGTTGTTGAGATCGAGGGGTAGGGCGGAAGGGGTAGGACTACATAGCCCTCGAAACGGAGATTTTTCAGAGGCACACTCCAAACGGAGGGCTAAGAGAAAGTTCACGGAATGCATCGCAAATCACCGGCGAGATGGCTTCGCAAATGGTTAAACATTTAAATTTAGTACCAGATGATTCCACGACACACTCTATTTACTCTGATAATAACACTATAGTCGTTTAAATTAAGAAATGGTATAATAAATTACCTTTCTGATCAGAAAGACATACATTTCGAGGAAGGGATGTTATAATAATCATGTTTATTCAAAGTTAAGAGCAGCTGCGCTGATTGTCAGTTGTTGTGTGTGGATCAGCAAACCGGTAAATTAGTGCCAAAAGTGTTGTAGAATTTTGTTTTGTACTTGAAAGATTTTAGTTTGTAATTGGAGGATTTTTTTGTCCTTGAAGAAATATGTTTCTATGTATATGTAAAATTTATTGGGTCTCATTCATGAAACATGAGCAGAACGAATTTTTGTGTAAATCATGTGTAAAGTGGTTCTGGGGTAAATTTTCGGATTTCATTAAAATGTTCGTATTTTCCAAATGTTAGTTGGTACGCAGAGAAGTCTACACCTGCTCCCACCTGGTGCGCTTAACATCCGAACGTTTTGCTCATTAATAAAGCTGCATTTTAATTCACCTTAATCGGGATACATATTTAAACAGCATTTTGAAAAAAATATTTTATATAGTAATTACTATATACCGGTTGAATACGGGGATTTTCTAATTTTCTAGGGATTTTCTAATCCAAGATGGTGCCGATGTGGGTGGCTAGTCGTCTGTCGGGGGGATATGCTGGCGTGTTGTTTTTACTGTGTTTAACTTGTTTTATCAAACAAATTGGTGGACTTTTATCTTATGACCGGGACCAACTTCTGTCCATTAAGTCAACTTTGAATGATGCACTGATAGCGGATTATACAGGAGAGGGCCGTGATCCCCCTCCCCTCCTGGCCAGCGTTCCTAGTTATCTCTGGCGTCCGGTGTGCGATTTGTCACGCAGAAAGCGCCGCCGCAAAAGAGGATGTCGAGGGGGCTCCGCGGTTAAACTGAAGACACTGCGGACTCTCCATTTGATACCCAGGGGATGGACATCACCATTCCTGCAGGCAGGTGTTTCGGCCGCTCTGTCTTCGCGACGCTCTATGGAGGAACGCGCGGCCGGATTCAACCGGTGGGGACGGAGCTCCCCTGGAGTTCCCCGAAGGTTCGTGTCAACACGTTTAAAGGGGAGAGGTGTGGATCTCGAAGCTCTGCAGCTTGCGTCAAGTGAAATGCCCGGTTAAGGATCTTTAACACCAACCAAGCTGGCCTTGGTAAACGCCCGCTCAGTGGCAAACAAAACTTTCATTTTAAATGATTTTACTATGACAAACGACCTGGACTTCTTCTTCAGTAACGGAAACCTGGCTCAAGGTAGGAGATTCATCACCGCTGTCTGAACTGTTGCCTGAAGGATATGTCTGTCTAATTCCCTCGTCCATCTGGTTCGGGGTGGACTAATGACTATATTCAAAAAAGCCACTCAATGCCAATCACTCACTGTTGAACCACCGAAGAGTTTTGAACTACAACTGTTTCAAATAACAGCTATAAACCCTGTTTATGGTGGCCTTAATATACCGGCCCCCAAAACCAACCAAACTTTTCATCCAGGAGTTCGCTGATCTTCTGAGCTTATTGTCTATGAATTATGACTGTTTTTTACTTCTGGGGGATTTTAATGTTTATATTTGTTGTGCAAATGATACCCTTTCGAGGGGAATTCTTAAATTTGATAGAGTCGTTTGATTTAACACAATGGGTTAAGAGTCCTACCCATAAACAAGGACACATGCTAGACTTAATTCTAACCCATAACCTGCAAATAGACGATGTAAACATCTGTGAGACTAATTTCTCTGACCATATGCCAATAATTTTCAATACTGCTACTACCATCAAACCTGCATCTCAGGGGACACGAGGCGTTGGTCAAGGAGATTAAGTAGCACCTCTAACACAGACTTCTCAGCACGTTTTAAAATTAAGTGTAACACACCTTTTAAATGTGGATGAGCATTGGACTTTACTAAACTCAACTTGGATGGACATTCTTGATGCTATTGCCCCGCCCAGACTGACAAGTAATAAAAGAAAGATAAATCCATGGTTAAATGATAACACTCAGGACCTCAGAAAGCAATGTAGGCAGAGGGGAAAGGATGTGGAAAAAGAGTAAATTACAAGTCCACTATGATGCGCTTAGAGACGCTCTATTTAGCTACCAAAAAGCTGTAACCAAGGCCAAAAATACTTACTTTCCCAATATAATTAGAGCTAACAGTAATAACTCAAAACTCCTATTTTCTATAATTAACGCCGTAATGCAACCTTTAAATAACATGTACCAAAAGTCCTCACTTATTTCTTGTGGACTTTCTTAATTTCTTTAGTCAAAAAATTGTTAACCAACACGCGCACATCTCTCTGGTAAATATAGATCCATCTAACCATTCTCCCTGCACTGCTAAATGGGGTGCCTTTGAACCTATCACCTTGACAGGCTTGCAGGATATTGTACAAAAACTGAAACCAACTTGTGGGGCAAATGATTTGATGCCTAGTCATCTGTTAAAGCAGACTTTTGACTGTGTAGAACTGAGTATCGCACATTTGTTTAATAAGAGCCTGTCCAGTGGGATATATTCGCAAGAATTTAAACATGCTGTGGTGACTCCGCGGTTGAAGCGGCCAAACTTGAGAGCAGGACGATATGAAAAATTATAGGCCAATCTCGCAAATTTCTTACGTTTCAAAAATTTTAGAAAAAGCTGTGCTGCAGCAATTATTATCATTTTTAAATAAAAACGAAATAGGAGAAATGTTTCAATCAGGGTTTAAAGCTGCCCACAGCACCGAGTCGGCACTTTTGAAAGTGTTAAACAACATCTTTCTGGCCTTAGACAAAGGAGATGATGTTGTCTTAGTGCTGCTTGACCTAAGCGCAGCTTTTGATATGATTGACCATGACATTCTCATTTCTCGTCTGGAACGCTCAGTAGGCTTGGAAGGCACAGTTCTGAAATGGTTCCAGTCTTACTTGAGTTGCAGATATTTTTCAGTCAACTACAATGGCATGACCTCAGGAAAAAAAATCTTCCGTGGGGGGTCCCGCAAGGGTCTATCCTTTCGCCTATACTGTTCTCACTGTACTTGCTCCCTTTGGGAAGCATTTTTAGAAAGTATGGAGTGTCATTTCATTGTTACGCCGACGACACGCAAATGTACCTACCACTTAGCTTGACCAACTCATTCGAGTCGCTTTTAGAGTGTTTAAAAGACGTTAAAACCTGGATGGCTAAACATTTTTTAATGTTAAATGAAGACAAAACAGAGGTTATTATATTTGGCCATCAAAATAAACTTGCAGAAACTATACTAGATTCGAGTCCTTTAACACCTTACACGAAATCGACAGTCAGAGATTTAGGCTTTTTAATCGACAACAATCTAAAAATGGACAAGCAAATAAATTCTGTAGTCCGGGCTTTTTTTTACAATTTACGTCTACTAGCTAAAATTAAACCATTCCTATCAAATAAAGACTTGGAAAGAGTTATTCACACTTTTATATTTTCAAGGCTCGACTTCTGTAATTCGTTGTATTGTGACATCACCGCCGCATCTCTGTCCCGACTGCAATCAGTACAAAATGCGGCGGGGAGGCTTTTGATGAAAATAAAGAAACACGAGCCGATCACATCTGCACTGAAGTCTCTTAACTGGCTCTCAGTGCAATACAGAATAAGATACAAAATTTTAATGTTTGTATATAAATCGCTAAATAATCAGGCCCCACCATATTTGGCGAATCTCCTAACTTTGTATACCCCCTCCAGAAATCTACGCTCAGAGAATCAGGAACTACTGATAGTACAGAGAACAAAGCGCCGTCACAAGGGTGACTGGGCATTTGCGGTAATAGGGCCGAGACAATGGAATGAGCTGCCGTTGGCTATTAGGTCTGCAAAATCGCTATCGATCTTTAAACATTTGTGTAAATCACACTTGATGTCCTTAGCCTATAATGAGTAGATGTTGTTATTTTATATGTTGTGGCATTGGCTGGTGGAGGTATGTTGTTTTATTTTTATCCTTTATGGGAATCTGCCTGTAAAGCACTTTGGTTCAACCTTGGGTTGTGTTTTAACAGTGCTATATAAATAAAAAAAGACGAAAAACGAATTACATAGGGTTTTTCTCTTTACTACTATGATGAGAGCCAGAAATTTATGGAAGCTTGTTTCCGCCACTGAATAAAAAAAAGAAAAAAATAATTGCGACCTTTTATCACACAATTGCGTGTTATAAAGTCAGAATTGCGAGATATAAAGTCAGAATTGTGAGATATAAAGTCAGAATTGCGTGATATAAAGTCAGAATTGCATGATATAAAGTCAGAATTGCATGATATAAAGTCAGAATTGCGTGATATAAAGTCGGAATTGCGTGATATAAAGTTGGGAATTGCGGTGATATAAAGTCAAAATTGCGTCATATAAAGTCACAATTCTAAGAAAGATACAGAAGTGCGACTTTTCTATCTACAATTCTGACTTTTTCTAGCAATTTCGAGTCATCAGCAGTTCTCTCATTTTGACGCATCGTAATTGCGAGTTTGTCAAAATTCTGACATCTTTTCTAAAACTGAGATATCAAACTCAGCAATTGCGAAGTTATCAGGCTAATTCTAAGGGGAAAAAATACTAACTCCCCCCCTCAGAATAGTTTAAATCTCACAATTCTGACTTCATATCGTGCGTATTTCTGACTTTACATTTACCCGAAATTCCTGACTTTATATCTGCAATTCTAATTCATTAAAAGAACCATTTCGACAATGAGAATTTCTGAGCCAAATAAAGATAAAGATGTGTTCTGGTGACTGGCGTGCTTAGCTACATAATGGTGGACTCGCCCTCCTCTTCGACACTTGCGAAACTCAGTTAGTGAGGAATCGGTGCCAAAACTGGAAGCGCAGGAAAAAGAGAGACACAACTGTACAGATCGGGTATGATTCATGGGAACTTTTTTACCCACACACACAAGTCATTTTAAACAGTTTATTTTTTACACAAAGTTTGATTTTACAGACGATTCATCTGTTTTGCAGTTCCTCCCTCTGGAGATTTCACTTCGCAGATTGCTGTTCACAGGCTTGCAATTCTTTGGCAGCAGTTGTGCGCAAAAACCGATGCCAAAAGTGTAAGCGCAGAAAATGAAAGTCTGAAGAATACAGATCTTATTTATTTTGCATTAGCATGAAGCTGCAGCTTCAAAATACATGAATTACACTTACAAAGTTAAATGCTGCAAATATTTTTTTCTTACACTTGGAGGGTGATTTACACCTTTACAAATCTTCTCTTGCTAATGCAAATTTATTTTACACTTGCAATCTTATGTGCTCTTTCACAAATCCTACCCTGCGCATGCGAATTCTTTTTGTCATCATTTTTACCTTCATACTAAACCAACTTTTTTGACATTTGTGTATAAAGTGTTTTTTTTCTACAATATATGGCGTAAAACGTCTTAGTGCTGCCCTCTTCAGGTTGACCGGTGGCTACTGCAGTTGAATTTTCCTATTGGATATTCCACATTTCGTGACGTACGCAGGTTTCAGCTCACCACGCTCTTGATACGAGCTTGGCAGTATAAAAACCAGCTTGTTTCGTCAAAACCACTGTAGGGAGTCAGGAATTGGAATTGTGAGTATTGAAAACGACCAGGATAGAGTGTTTTAGCATCTATAGCCACTTTCCGACCAAGTAGTTACAGGAACTTAGTTATAGGAACTGTCCACTTCTAAACAGTTCTAAGAACTACTCTCCCCCAAACTCAGTTTTGCTGCTTGCGTTCGCACCTGGCCAAGTGGCCATAGGAACTGGTAAGGGGGTAAAAGTGTGGCAAGCACGGCGACGGTCACCTACAACAACAACAAACCAGCATGGGAGGAGGCTATTGCAATGTTCCTGTTCTGCCTTGCCCGGGACCTTAGTAAGCGAGTACGAACGGCGGTGTTTAAAGATTATGCTTGAAGTTCTGTACAGAAAACACAGAAGATCGAAGGCTCCAGCGTAGATATGATATTAAATAATATGATGGAAGAAGATAAAAGCAGCAGCAGCGCAGGAGGCAAACAAACGACGGGTAAGTCAAGCTAGCATTAGCAATTAGCTGGTTGAATGCATTATGTTTGTCTTATGTTATTAGTTAGCATACATAGGCGAATTGCTAAAACACACAGCGTATGGCAGACAGCACGCTACAAGTTCCATGTTGTTGACATTGAGCGTGACTTATAAGTTGAACCAATCAATGTAGACCTAGGGAAAGGGAACCTAAAAAAGTCCTCGCTCTAGACTAGGTACTGAAAGAGTTATAGGAACCACAGTCTGAGGAACTAAAAAATTCCCAAATTAGTCCAGTTCGGAACACAAGAAAAAAAGGGTTATAGGAACATATAGGTTCTAGGAACAGCAAAAATCCCTCCGGTTTCAAAAGCGGCTTATTTCAGTCCCCTCTCTGCGCCGCTGGGGTCTGCCCACTTTTTCCAGCATTTTTCAAATATTGCCAGTGGGTGGAGTCAGGCTCTGACCAGGTGTTTAGATACCCTTTAATTCTCCATGACCATAAATGACAGAGTATTTTAAGTTTATTTTGCTGCTATGTGTAAAACAAAGGTCCCATCAGTTGAAACCCTTTTGGTGAGGTGACTAATCATAGATGACAGGGAGAAAGTCTTATCTTGTTCCATCTTATCTACATTTGCATGTTCATGGTGGCATGGAGAATTTGTGCAGTCTTTACACAACAGTATGGTAAAAATATCATGATGCAATTTGTCATAACATATTGTACACCATTGATTATAAAATCAAAAGAGGATACTTTTGATCCCAAGAAAGAGGGGATTTGAAGACATAAAAAAAGCAATGATACATCATCTTTGGATATCAACATTTGAAGTTACTCTAACATAAAAAAGAATCATAACTAGGCTAATTAAACATAAGGACACACATAAAACACAAGAGAAATACTATAAACATTTGAGAAAGTTTGTCGGTATGAATGTGGTAAGTCAGCTTGGCTGCGCCCTTTTACGCTCAATTTCATTTTCCTTCAGTACTACGTCTGGGACTGCTGTATATTCTTAGGTTTCCAGAAATCAATTTTTGTAGGACTAATCGGTGAACTGAGGGAGTGGCTGAGAGTGAATGACGTTGATGTAGTGCCTCAGTTTGAGTTCAGTAATGGCAGCAGAGAAGAGACGTGAGAAAAGCTATTCGGTCCGTTGTTGTAAAACTGTCAAATATACAGAAGTTAAAGCCGGAGCAAGAACAGTGTTTGCTCAAGTTTTGTTGGTGGCCATGATGTTGAGGCACTCCTCCCCACGGGGTTTGGGAAAAGTTTGATTTTCCAGCTCACTCCGCTAGTGGTGAATGAGCTAGCATGACCACACGTTCAGCGATTGGCTATGGCAGATCCTGAGTGACTCTGGGCAGATCCAATCGTTTTGAACTTTAACAGAGAACCCTCCTACAAGGAAGTAAATTCTCAATGGAGAGAGGCCAGACTCTCTGTACAAATGAAATGTATGAAGTCTGGTAGAACCAGGCTAGTAGTAAGTGTCCTTTATTGGAAGTTTATCTCTATAGTCTTTGACCAAATGGCAAGTGCTGTCTGGTCTCCTGTGCTGTCTTTGAGAGTTGCTGTGCCGTACCAGGCTCCCGTGGAAACAACTGGAATCTTTTTCGAAGTTGGAAAAGCAGCTTTTGTTTCTCAGTATATAAAGATGAACTACTTACTATGATCTCAGACTTTGATGATGTGGTTTCTCCACTCGTATGGATCTTCATGAGTTTTAAAAGAGAAACTCTTTCCACACTGATCACACGTGTGCGGCTTCTCTCTGCTGTGGATCTTCTCATGTGTTTTCAGAGTTGCTGACAGATTGAATCTCTTGTCACAGTGTGAACACTTGTAAGGTTTTTCTTCAGTGTGGATTCTCTGGTGTTGTTCTAAATTGGTCCCTGTTGCAAAAGTCTTCTCACACTCAAAGCACATGTACTCTCTTCACAACAGTGTGATTTTTCTCATGTCTTAAACAATAGAGCAGTGAAAAACTCTTTCCACACACAAAACATGAATGTGGCCTCACCTTCAAGTGAACTGTCAGGTGATTCTTCAGGTTTGATGACCCTAAAAATGTTTTGCCGCACTGATCACACGTGAACGGCTTCTGTCCGATGTGGATCCTCATGTGAGCATTAAGGTGACCTGAATCTTTGACTGAATCAAAGACTATTGCGCATGCGCCGGAAGTGATCGCTTGCGCGTGTACGTAACACAGTGTAAGTTTTACCTTTCACTGTGAAGATCTAAACATATTTAGATATACAGGAAATCGCAATGGAAGACGATTTCGATAGATGTAAATATGTTTAGTGAAAGGCCAAACTTCCGAAATCTCTGTGTAAATAATGAGTGACGTAGACGCGCAAGCGATCACTTTCGGCGCAGAGCCGAAAGCGCCCGTGCTGTTAGATCAGTTGGAAGTGGCTGTGATTACAAGAGGTAAAAACTATATAAATACTGTTGGTTTCTCACACAAACCGCTCGTTTCGTGTCTTAGGCCATCAATGTGTACTTACATTTACGAGTCATTAAATCATGTTTAATCTGGACTTCTCTGTGCATGCTCTTTGAGGTGGTGACCATAGACCTGCATTATATGACTGGCAGACAACAACGGTTTGACCTAAAAATATTAAAATTGAAAATACTGTGGAAACAAAGACACATACGTCTTGAGGTAAGCTAAAACATATCAAAAATGAATTTCAAAGTGAACTATCCCTTTAAAGGGTGATTTATTGTCCCGTGTCTTTCTCAACAACGCTACACAACGCAGAAACAAGTGATTTTATCACTGGTGTGGCGAGCAGCCGGTTACATATGCTCAATCATGTAAATTTACAGCAGTGAAAAACATTTCTATGTACAAAATGCATCTGAAAAATAACAATGTTGGTGAGCACAGGAACCATGTTATCTTTAATTTTATTATAAATTTGTGTTTACATCTCTCAAATTGATTGTATGTCGCTTAGCTACAGAGAAACTGGTAACCAGGCAACAGACAAGTGACCAATCCTGAGTGGCGATGTCACTACACACATTCTTCCTTCACGGTTCACGGTTAGCCAAGTGTGCTGAGAGTTCAGGGCCGAGAACGGTTGTAATTGTGTCGTGCCGTACTAGGCTCAAGTGGAAACACAACTGGAACCTTTTCTGAAGGTGAAAAAGCAGCTTTTGTTTCTCGGCTTCTCTCTGCTGTGGATACTCTCATGTCTTTTTAGATGTGATGATCGACTGAATCTCTTGTCACAGTGTGAACACTTGTAAGGTTTTTCTCCAGTGTGGATCATCTCATGTCTTTTTAGATGTGCAGCTGTAGTAAAAGTCTTCTCACACTCAAAGCACATGTACTCTCTCACACCAGTGTGAATTTTCTCATGTATATGTAAATTCTGCAGATGTGAAAAACTCTTTCCACACACAGAACATGAATGCGGCTTCTCCTTCGTATGAACTTTCAGGTGTCTCTTCAGTAATGATGCACTAAGAAATGTTTTTCCGCATTGATCACATGAGAACGGCTTCTCTCCGGTGTGGATCCTCATGTGAACATTAAGGTTTGATGATAGACTGAAACTATTCCCACACTGATCACATGAGAACGGCTTCTCTCCAGTGTGAACTTTCATGTGACGCTCAATATTTTGTTTGGTTGTGGAACTCTTTCCACACTGATCACATGAGAACGGTTTCTCTCCAGTGTGGATCATCATGTGAATCTCAAGATATCTTTTGGTTGTTAAACTCTTTCCACACCTGATCGCATGTGAACGGCTTCTCTCCAGTGTGGATCCTCATGTGAACATCCATATATTGTTTGGTTGTGAAACTCTTTCCACACTGAGTGCAGGTGAAAGATTTCTTGCCTCTTCTTTTCTTTAAAAAAGTCTGTTTGAGTTTTTGAGCGACTCAAAGGTTTTCCTCCAGGTTGGACATGTTTCTTCTCCACTTCACTCAGTTCTCTCTCCTCCTTCACTTCCATCAGGTCTGAAATTAAAGAAAAAAAGGTGTAATTTTTAGTACATCAAATTGTTTCTAAGAGAGGAATATGAAGTGAGGATATAAGTAACGTAATAGACAACTGCTATTAAATATAATGATCACTTTGTAACATTTTGATCAATTATCCCTGAAAGCTAAAACATAATAAATGAATTCCATGCTTCTGTATTTATTTTACTGAAGACTGTAAAACCTGAGGGCCGGTCACACTGGACTGTTTTTGTTCCACTGACTTCCATTCAAACACAAGATCAAGTGATTTCCCGTGAGTTATAGTTTAACTAGAGTTCAATTGAATTTTTGTTTTTTTATTAGAATTACTGGTAGGGCTTTAGATTCTAAAAAGTTCTAAAATAATTACAGTACAAATAATTTGTTAATCCTCCTGGTTGTTCCCCCTTTATTTCCAAAATCGTACATATTGTTCCTGTATACTTACATGCAAGAACTTAAAGGTACACTATAATTACAAAAACTTACGCTGTAAATTCATCATCTTGGTATATTCCAACATGGTTGCAAAAAAAATGTGAACCATAAACCAGAGCTAAAATTATACTTGGTTTGATTTGAAAATGCAGTACCTATTCGATAGTTTAACTGCATATCCAAAACTGATGAAGTTCTTGAATGTTTCTAACATGAATGTTCTCCAGCATCATGAATGAATGAAGAATAAACACCAACCTCTTTGTTCTTCAGGATCTTCAGTGTGTTTCATTCTGCAGGGTTCTGGATCACTCATGTTCTCACTGTCCTCTTTAATAAACTCAGTCTTTACAGATTTCAGCTCTTCCTGATGCTCTGATGCTCGTCTTCACTTGTAGCTGATGGGAATTTACAGCATTTATTGGAGAACTCCAGTGGGAGGAGATTCACTGATGATGTTATTGTTGTGGGAGGAGCTTCACTGATGATGTAATTGTTGTAGAAGGAGCTTCACTGATGAATAATTACAGTGTGGGAGGAGCTGATCTGCCAAAATAAAAAATATATAAGTTACAGTTTGTTTTTTTATGCTCAATTTTTTTTATGGAGAATATAATATAAATAGTGTATATTATTACCAATATAAATAATGGTAAGCTCAGTCTACTGACAGCAGTGAAATGAGCTTTAAAGGGCAATTTACAGGAGATCTGAAGACATCAGCATAATAAACGAGCTGAAAACAGGAACTATTGTCATGAAAATAAAGAGTGTTTTCAGCAGATCTGTTAATATTGATGATCCTCAGACTATCAACACTCATTCAACAAGCCATTCAGGATCATCAGCAGATCATCTCACTTTATTCTAGTGTTTGCTGTTAGAAACAGAGTTAGGATTTATGATAAAAGCCTATAAAACTGCTCAATTGGAAGAAAATACTGTTATTTCTCACAAAAAAAAGAAAAGTTGGTCCCATGAGGGACGTCAGTCACAGCGAATGGAGCAGAATCAGACTCACACTCTGACTAGAATATGACAACGTCAGGCTAACAATTAAAGAGATAGTTCACTTTGAAATTAATGTTTGGTATGTTTTATCTTACCTCAAGGGCATCCAAGATGTAGGTGTCTTTGTTTCCACAGTTTCAATTTTGATATTTTTCTGTCAAAAAAAATGCTTCCGGAAGTGATTGAACTGTACGTCACTCATTGTTTACACAGAGATTTCAGAAGTTTTTCCTTTCACTAAACATATTTACATATATAGAAATCGTCTTCCATTGTGATTGACTGTATATCTAAATATGTTTAGATCTTCACAGTGAAAGGTAACCCAGCCATTGGGTTACATTTTTAAATTATATTTTTAACCCAATGGCTGGGTTTGTCCATATTTTACCCAAAATTGGGTTAAAACAACCCAGCATTTTTAAGAGTGTATATATATATATATATATATATATATATATATATATATATATATATATATATATATATATATATATATATATATTAGAATTGCCTTTACAGTGACTTAAAGTAAAAGTGCAAATAGATGTACACTACATAGCATCATGGCGTGATTCATTCTAAATCAATGAGACTGCTGGAACTTTACATCGCTGGTGCCTTTTCCAGATTTGACTGTAGTAATTTCTGAGTTTTCTATTAAGATTATTGGTCAAAATGGTAATGAATGATTTAATTGTAATTAAATGGCACCCACTAATTTTAGTGTTTATCTGAATGCATGAACGTACATCCATTGTGCTTGTACATTTTACTTTTGCTGTTAATTTGATTTATTATTGTTTTTACGTTGCTAAATGTACGCTGTGACTACGACTAAGGCATGATGGTCATGTCTTTATTTTAAAGTTTTAAAAATGCCTGCAGATAAATGAATTTTGTCCAGAGCAGAGGAGGGAAAATTCGAATTTGTTACCGTCTCTGTTGGACGTCACTCATGAACATGTTATTCAGCATGTAGTTTCTTCATTAAATCAGTTCATGTGATCATCTAACATACAAAATTACATTGCACAGAAAACCTCAAAGCCATTTAAATATAAATTAATGTAGGTTTAGGAAGGATGGTTGTAAAACGGACATATGTGGAGAAGTAAACTGTGAGCCATACTCTAATGGACTGTTTATGTCATCGTACAGACATAATCTCATGTACTCAGAGCTGTTGGAAGTTATTTATGAATCATTACTTTACACTAAGGACTAGGAGACAACAAAACCTGTTCTCAACATTTTTTTGCAGTGTACTGGACTGGATATAATCTATTAAATATATTAATTCTTCTAATGAACTGAGGAGGGCAGCAAACGCCATAGTAGCGTCTAGTCTCAGTCTGCCGTAAATATCAACAGAAGAAGAAGAAGAAGCAGAAGTTGAGGAGAGCAGTTCACGGTATTTCTCATCTTTACACACCCATCACACACACTTTATACAGTTTGATTAAGCGACAGACTCATTTCTGTGTTGTTTTAATCTGATCACAGCGATACTTGTGCGTTTTTCTGGCGTCTTCCTCCTGAAATACACATTTAGTGCAGCAGCAGCGAGCCTGAGGAGAATATGTGGAGTTCATTCAGACCTGAGCGAGTGTGTGTGTCAGTTTGTGTGATTGCCTCGATGTTTACCTGTCAAGTATCCCGTTTTGGCCGGGAAAGTTTGTCCCGTATTTTAACCCGCGTTATTAAAAATATAATAGTACCGCGGGCGGAGTAAAAAATAAATAAATAAAACATTCCCAATGAGCTCTAGTCTCGCGATAACTACAGGTACTGTAGGTGACGTCGCGAGGTCAGGTGAGATCATAGGTATAGGGTAGAGTGGGGGAAATGCCCCCCTGGGGTAAAACGCCCCCCACCGTTTTTCCCAAAATAACCACTAGAATGAATCAAGATACATTTTTACTATTGCTATGCACTACGTTGACAATGGGGATATAGAAATCTCCATGGAGAAGCTGACACCAGCGACGTATTTGAAGAGAAGAGGATTACATGGAAAGTGCTATAATTTTCAGATATTAGTAAACAAGTGTTTAATAGAATATTGTTCACAGTGATATCACAGTGATATATGATAGATTAATGGTGAAGTCTGTAGTTTGAGAGCATATGTTATTTATTGGGAATATAATTATATTTTTTTAAATAATCAATTTTTAAAAAGACAGGTTGTGGGGTAAAACGCCCCCCAAGAGGCATAGTTTCTCTTTATCGTAATTACTATAGTAGCATATTTCTGTTCATCAAAGTCTTTATTTTACACTTTAATGCAGTATAACTAGACGGTAAAATCAAGATATTTGAACAAAACATGAAAAAATTACCCCAAGTGAGCATTATCTAGCTAGCTTGGTGGATGCAATGATGGAAGGTGGTTAGGTGACCCAATAATAAAACATAGTGACTTTTAATGCATTTTTGGAATATATTTCACTATAAATTTTCTCATTTATGTTTAATTTTTATTTAGGGTTTCCTGTTTTTCTTGATGATACTGGTGAACAAATTCTACATCAATTATCAACCCCATAAAGGCCTAGTGTAGAAATCAAAAATTAAAATGTTAGAAATTTGGCTATTTTGTACATTCCTAAAATAAAAATTAATAGGTAGATATACACATGTTGTTGCATTACTTGCCTTTTACTTTAAAAAAAATTAAAAACTATGTTCATTTTGCTGTTGATCTATGAAGCAAACTGGTTGGTAAGAAAGGGGGCATTTTACCCCACCTTGGGGGCGTTTTACCCACCGCTGGGGCAAAACGCCCCTTTGTGCAAAAATATTTTCAGTCAAAAAAATAAATAATTATGAAGGTTGAGCAATTTTAATATTTGGTAAATAACTCCTGCCATAGTCACTCAAAACTGGGATGGTAATTCTAGTCAAATTTATGTTTTGTTTCACAGTAATGTCACATTTTCCTTAAGAGGGGCATTTTCTCACTCTACCCTATACACTAGATGTCACCTGGCAATGTCAGTTCATTAGAACGAATGCGTCAATAGAGCCGCCATCTGAACAGGGGAGCCCCTCCACTTTAATGCATCAGCGTCAATGTAGACAAAGGTCTAACGGAAATAAAATCACCATAAATCATCATGAATGCGATTTTCTCGGTTTTTTTTTTTTTTTTTATTCCGTGATCGCAGAAATTATAGGGCCTGAGATTTCAGAATTTAGGTGCAATCAGTAATAGGGGTGGAACGGTACACAGAAGTCAAGGTTCGGTTCATACCTCAGTTCAGACCTCACGGTTCGATTTTAATTAACATTATTAATTAACAATCTGACATTATTCTCATCTGAATAAATAATTGATTTCTGTATAACATAATACTACCTTCAAAAACACATTTGATTTTCTTTTTAAATCAATGTAGAATGTGTAAGATTAGTGCTCTGAGGAATATGACGAATGTCCAAAAGATGGGACCCACAGACTGTTTTGAAATGGAGTTGGATAAATAGCCTATGTTTTGCCAATATTTGCCAATAGCCAATCTCGACATCGCAGCCTGTTCATTATGCGGTCACACCAAACGCGAATAGAGCGCCTGAATTCACGTCTATCACGGTCTGGTTTCACGCTAGTCCAAAGCGAGGATGCGCGGTATAGAGCCACGTTCGAAGTGCGCGCGTTCAGAGCTTTGACGGTTCAGAGCTAGCCGATGGTACAGATTAGGCTATGTGTCCCTGAAGAACCCGCGTATCTAACAGTAGTTCCGCATTACATTAAATTAATATGCACGCGAGTTTTATTTATTTATATACCGTGTATTCTCCGTCTAAAATTCGTGCACCGAACCGTGACGCCCGCACCGTTTCGGTTCGAGTACGAATACATGTACCGTTCCACCCTAATCAGTAAGTTAGTTACACAAAGTTCACTCATGCTAGCATGTGTGGAAATATTTAAATCAAGTGTGTTACAACTTGTGCTCTGTTCTCCCCTATGTATATTTCTGTAAATGTATTATAGAGGGAATGCATTCACGTGACTTTCCCGCCGGAACAACCCCCTCTCAGCCTAGACCGAGTGGCAAAAGATCTGCTGCGTGACTGGATTTAATAGGGGAAACTGCGAAAATGCGACTAAAACGAACAATTATCAATTTAAACTAAATGTTGGACTCAATATAGCGTTCCTTACAACTTACTAAAGATCCAGTGATCCATGGATATTGACATGCAGCCAGGAATCGTGTTGCCTGACATTTATGTTTGCCTGATTTCGACACCTGGGAAATAAAAAGCAATATAGACCTAAACATAAAGCAAATTTGCATGTGAACGTTTTATATAAATACAATATTGGTCTATATCCGGGTGATCACTTATATCAGTGTTATAGCCTATATATATCATCATATCGTCCAGCCCTAAAACTTTATAGTTTTTTTTTAGTCAGTGTTTATTAAAAAAAACATCCAATAATGCAGAATATGGAATGATAAATATTTAATTGATGAGTTGATATATATATATATATATATATATATAACAATACAAAAAATGGGTATGGTTTTACAGCTAAATTCAGCATATTGACACAAAATGAAAACTGCAAATCCACCTTTCGCTGACTGGAGTCCAGTTGTTTCTGTGAATTGCAGTGATCCATTTGCTCCTCTCTATAGCAGTCTGTAAAAATATACCTCCGATTTTTTGTCAAATCTATTTGTAAAGCCAATCGCAAAGCTCTTTCCCACTTAATATGTGTTGTGTTTGTTTTCGCGGCATTCACGCTGAACACATATACAGCCGCTCA
Source organism: Hybognathus amarus (assembly GCA_030378365.1). NCBI lineage: Eukaryota > Metazoa > Chordata > Actinopteri > Cypriniformes > Leuciscidae > Hybognathus > Hybognathus amarus. Next base: position 266,114 of record JAQIUQ010001070.1, on the reverse strand, counting down.
GTCTTTTTGCCACTCACTGTGAGGAACTGCAGCACTCCGGCCGGAGGTGACGTCACGCGCATTCCCTCTATATCCTGTAAAAAATAAAATAAAAATAAAACCAAACTCAGAAACTGATTTTTCTTTTTATTTAGGCAGATCAGCTCCTCTCACTAGTCACATCATCAGTGAAGCCCCTCCCACTACAGTTACATCACCAATGAAGCTCCTCCCACAGCAATTCATCATTAGTGAAGCTCCTCCCACTGCAATTCTCCAATAAACACTGGAATATTCCCATCAGATACATGTGAAGATCGAGCATGAAAGCATCAGGAAGAACTGAAATCTGCAAAGACTGAGTTTGAATCGAAATGCAATGAAACACTCTGAAGATCCTGAAGAAACAAAGAGGTTGGTGTTTATTCTTCATTTATTCATGATGCTGGAGAACATTAAGCACTTTTTTTAAATGGGTACAGAATACAATTATTATTATTATTATTAATTATTTTTCGTTTTCAACAAATGGTCAGTAAAGGGAGATTTGAGAAACTCTAACATAATGATTGTCAAAATCAAGTCAAATTAAATATTATAGCTGTTTTATTTTACAGTTATATCAAGTTGACCATTTTTGCTGCCATGTTACCAAAATGTTGGACATTTCTCAATATAGTTTAAATATATTTTTTGGAAATTAAAACATACATTCTCCTGCAATGTAATCTGTATGAAACTAAAGAGTTGTACAGTTTCTCCAGGCTCAGCTAATTATCATTATCATTAATGTGATAATTGTACCGTTGATACAAGTTAGTAGAGACCGTAATATTGCAAAATATTTGTACAATTTCAAATAATTGTTTTCTACTTGGATATATTTTTAAAATGCCATTTATTTCTGTGATGTAAATCATTACTCCAGTCTTCAGTGTCACATGATCCTTCAGAAATCATCATAACAATGACAAACATTTGTGATCAGGGCCGTGGGAAGAAGGTGCTGTAGTGGGAGGTGCACTTTTTTGCGTGTCAGGTGGACACCTCTTAATAAGATTGAAACCACTTGCGCCAGGCGCTCCTCTTGCAGTGGTGTCTGGCATTTTCAGGTCCATCTCTGAGGCACATGCTTCAACCTTGTTGACCATCTCCTCCACGATGTCATCATCACGAAGTGCCGCTATGCGATCTTTGAGCACATTTGCGCATTCAAGTGCGCCAAGGGTACTTGCTGTGGAGCTCTGCATGCCCCGGGCCACTGCCTCGCAGGGTTCGAACGGTGCATGGCTACACAGAGAAGGCCGAAAACGTTCTCCGCTTTCGGACTTGGTTCCACAGTCCCGCCAATCTTTGATCTGCTGGCCCCTCTGATAATCTTCTTGTCATCTTTCAGCAAATTTACTGTAGTCAGAAGAGTACTGTAAAGCCCCTTTCACACGCATTGATCCCGGGAAATTGCCAGAACGCCTTCTGTGTGAACGCAAACACGACCCGGGCATTGAGACCGGGTTGGGGACCTAGTAACATTGCCTGGGATCAGTCCCGGAACGTGCGCTGTGTGAACAAAAGCCAGGACCAATGCCGTAAGGGGTGTGTCATAGTGATTGCGCTTGTGCCATCGCGCGACTCTGTTGCTCTTAGAAGAAAGTTTGTGTTCGTCATCAACAAAGAAAGTACAAACAGTTGTCTGCAAACTGGAATGAAGCAGAGAGCAGGAGCTCCTCACTATCCGCGCTGATGCTGAGATCCTTCACCAGCTTTGTGGAACGGTATGCGCGTGTACATGTTTTCGCAAGCGTACGTTACACGTCTCATCCTGACGTCATGTGTCTTTCCGGGATCTTTACGGGTTGTGTGTGAACGCACTCACAGATCCCGCAAATCACTGGCCGTGTGAAGGAACCGAAATCAAACAATCCCGGGACAAATGCCGTGCGATCACATCATCCGTGTATTTCCGGAACCCCGGTGTGAAATGGGCTGAGGAAGAACAGACGTGTTCTGATGGCTCCTTCCGGCACGGACGCACCATCTCATCGGGCAAGGGCCTAAAATGTTAGGGCAACGTAACGCGGAACTGAAAGTCCGACTCAAAAAGCTGTTTGCGCTTGGCGATTCTCCGATTACAGTAGCAGACACCCCATACAAAGTTCAAAGTGTCGGCCACAAGGCTCACTTCACAAGCAACTTGTCCAAGTCCTGCTGCGTAGTTGTTACAGTGTACATACACTTCACCGTGCCACTTTATTAGGGACACACTGTCCAACTGCTCGTTAACACTGGCATTTCTGAGCAGCCAATCACATGGCGGCAACACCAAGTGCATTTAGGCATGTAGACATGGTCAAGACAATCTCCTGCAGTTCAAACCGAGCATCAGTATGGGGAAGAAAGGTGATTTGGAGTCGACTTTGAACGTGGCATGATTGTTGGTGCCAGAAGGTGCTGGCTCCGAGAATTTCAGAAACTGCTTAATCTACTGGCATTTTCACGCAGAAAACTCAACCATCCCTAGGGTTTACAGAAGAATGGTCCGAAAAAAGAAAAAACATCACAGTGAGCAGCATTTCTGTGGGCGGAAATGCCTTGTCGAGTGCCAGAGGTCAGAGGAGAATGGCCAGACTGGTTCGAGCTCAATAGAAGGGCAACAGTGACTCAGAGAACCTACCCTTTACAACCAAGGTGGGCAGAAGAAGCACCTCTCTGAACGCACAGTACGTGGGAAGCCTGTTGAGGCAGATGGGCTACAGCAGCAGAAGACCACACCGGGTGCCACTCCTTTCAGCTGAGAACAGGAAACTGAGGCTACAATTTGCACAAGCTCAGTTATCGAAATTGGAAACAATAGAAGATTGGAAGAGACTGCTGCCTGGGCTCATGAGTCTCGACTTCTGCTGCGACATTCGGATGGTAGGGCTCAGAATTTGGCCGTCTGACAACATGAAAGCATGGATCCATCCTGCCTTGTATCAACGGTTCAGGCTGGTGGTGGTGGTGTCACTGGTGTGGGGAATCCTTTCTTTGGCAACTCTTTGGGCCGCCTTAGTACCAATTGAGCATCGTTCCCAGACGCCACAGCCTCTACCTGAGATATTGTGTTGCTGACCATGTCCATCCCTCTTTATGACCACAATGTACCCAACTTCTGATGGCTACTTTCAGCAGGGTAATGCGCCATGTCATAAAGCTGGGACCATCTCAGACTGGTTTCTTGAACATGACAATGAGTTTGCTGTACTCAAATGGCCTCCACAGTCACCAGATCTCTAATCCAGATCAGAGCATCTTTGGGATGTGGGTGGAACGGGAGATTTCGCATCATGGATGTGCAGCCGACAAATCTGTGGCAACTGTGTGATGCCATCATGTCAATATGGACCAAACGCTCCTGAGGAATGCTTCCAGCACCTTGTCCGACCCATGCCGCGGAGAATTGAGGCAGTTTCTGAAGGCGGACAGGGTTCTACCTGGGTACTAGCATGGGGTACCTAAGAGAGTGGCACGGTGAGTGTACATTGACTGAGGGCACAATTCTTCTGAGGGGAGCCTGCACTCCTGAAAAGCACCCGGACATATTACTGGCTCTGTTACGCATGAGGCATATATACCTGAGAGCTGATATTTTCTCTGCTCTGTGTAGTCTGTCGGTGTCAGTGTCCTCTTTGCTCCGCGATCTTTCTCTGCGTGAGAAAATGGATGTATGGCGGGAGAGAGTGTGAAAAGGGTCGACTTATGTGAGTCTCACGCTGAATGCTATGAAGTCTCTCAAATTCACATCTTGCTCTCTACTTAAGCTACTCTTTTACCTTCATAGTTGGCAGCCCTGCTTTTAGAAAGGGGATAATTGTCAGAGGCGTCTTCCACCATTCTTCCGCCATGCTTTTTCTCTCCATGTGATGAATGTTTATTAGACTGAGAGTGCGCACTGCGCGGGATGCACACAGTGCTTATACATGTGGGGATTGTTTACATCAGAGTGCGCATGTGTTTTGTGCAAATACGCAGTGGGTTTTTTAAACTTTGATGGAAAATATGCTAATGCGCGTTCTAAAAATCTAAATACAGATTTATTATTTTTTAAGGTATTTTGAACTGCCCGTGATAACAATATTGTGCATATTCATTAACGCGATGTATTGCATTACCCAATACCGGCACATGTCTAGTGCATTTGTAAACATTAACAAACCCACAGTTCTAGCTGCATCATACTTAGACAGTTAACGTAAAAACATACAAGTAATCCAATGAAAAAGTATTTTACTTACCAGAATTGAAATGTGTGCTGTATATTGCTAGTTGCTTAGTATCCATCCTTCTTGCTTCACTGCTGCAATCCAGGTGCGTCTTTCAGAAATCTGAACACTTTGATTTCTGAAGAGCAAATTAGTTCGGGTCTGAGAGAACGTCCAACCACCAAACAACATGCTCCTCATTTTAATTTTGACATGTTTTATTTCGCATGAATAAGGAAATGATCGCACAATTGCCGTAAATAAAGTGCCTACCGCGCTGTTTCGACTTACATCTACTATAATATATTATTATATATAATGTAATAGGTCTATAATAATAATTGAAAGATCAATGTACCTCATTCATGCAATTAATTTCTAAAAACACACCAGAATTATGTTAATATTTTATAGCATTTTTACTAGTACTTTCTGCTATTACATCAGGGCTCACTTTCATATTCTCTTTGAATTATTTTGATGTGCTTGAAAATGAAATTAAACTTTTCTTCATTTCAGAGCTGATGGAAGTGAAGGAGGAAGAATGAAGAACTCGAGTTTAATGAAGGAGGAGAGAGAAGAACTGAGTTTAATGAAGGAGGAGAGAGAAGAACTGAGAGAAGTGAAGGAGGAGAGAGAAGAACTGAGTTGAATGAAGGAGGAGAGAAGAGAAGAACTGAGTGAAGTGAAGGAGGAGAGAGAAGAACTGAGGAGAGAGAGAGAGGTGGAAGGAGGAGGACGAAGAGGAAGGAGACATGACTGAGTGAAGTGGAGGAGGAAAGACAAGAACTGAGTGAAGTGGAGGAGGAAAGACAAGAACTGAGAAAAGTGAAGGAGGAAAGACAAGAACTGAGTGAAGTGGAGGAGGAAAGACAAGAACTGAGAAAGTGGAGGAGAGGAAAGACAAGAACTGAGAGAAGTGGAGGAGGAGAGACAAGAACTGAGAGAAGTGGAAGAGGAGAGAGAAGAACTGAGTGAAGTGGAAGAGGAACATCATGTCCAACCTGGAGAAAACCCTTCGAGTCGCTCAAAGACTAAAAATACATTTTTAAAGAATAGAAAAGCCAAGAAATCTTTCACCTGCACTCAGTGTGGAAAGAGTTTCAGAAACACACAAAAGTCTTGAGATTCACAAGATGATCCACATTAGAGACAAGCCGTTCTCATGTGATCAATGTGGAAAGAGCTTCAGACAAAAACCAAATCTTAAGAAACACATGATGATCCACACCGGAGAGAAGCCTGTATGAATGTGATCAATGTGGGACAAAGCTTCACAGCAAAAGTTCCTCTTCAGCAACACATGAGGATCCACACTGGAGAGACACCATACACATGTGGTCAGTGTGGGAAGAGTTTCAGGCAATCATCATCCCTTAATAGACACATGAGAATCCACACTGGAGTAAAGCCACATATGTGTGGTCAGTGTGGGAACAGTTTCACATACAAACATAATCTTTATGCTCACATGAGGATCCACACTGGAGAGAAGCCGTTCCCATGTGATCAATGCAGCAACAAATTTCATGCATCAACAAACCTGAAGCAACACCTGAGAGTTCATATGAAGGAGAAGGAGAAGCCACATTTATGTTCTGTGTGTGGAAAGAGTTTTTCACGGCGGTCATATTTACATAAACATCAGAAATTACACACGGGTGTGAGAGAGTACATGTGCTTTGAGTGTGAGAAGACTTTTACTACAGCAAACGGTTTAAAACTGCACCAGAGAACTCACACTGGAGAAAAACCTTACAAGTGTTCACACTGCGACAAGAGATTCACTCAGTCATCAACTCTGAAAACACATGTCGATGATCCACACTGGAGAAAAACCTTACAAGTGTTCACACTGTGACAAGAGATTCAATCAGTTAGCATCTCTGAAAGTACACAAGAGGATCCACACTGGTGAGAATCTAGTTTCTAGTTTCAGACTCAAACCAACTCTTAGCCATTCACACAAAGAGTTCACAATGGGAAGAGGGCGTGAGTCCGATGTGAATCACAGCATTATTCATGACGATTTTTGATCAATTTTCAAAGCAGTACCCACCCGCCATCCGCTGACTGTCTAAAGGCCTGTTCACACCGACGTCATCGCCGACGTTGAACGCCCTCGTGACTAAACAAAGGGTGCCAATGTGAGTGTGCACACACCGCCCTGTAAAACGGCCACGCGTAAAAGAGCGCAATTAAAAAAATACGCCTCGGTGTTTGTTTTTAGTTTGACGCGTCGCGTTAAAACCTATCCGACCAATGAGACTGGCGCTTTTGCTCACGTGTTTGGAGCTTCTGAAGGTCTCAGAAATAAAGTTATAAGTGAGCTGCGCAAAGCAAAAACAAAATATTTTATACAAATGATAGAAGAAGCAAATGGAAATAGTTCCAAATTACTGGCATCATATAAACAAATTGACAAATTCTAATAAGAGAAACCATCAAATGATAGATTGCCTTAAAATTGATGAATGTTTACGCTAATGACAACCAGTTAATTGCTAACGAGTTAAAACAAATTCTTTGTTGAATCAGTATACGAATCTAGAGAAACCTTTTAAGGGCAGATTACCTTTTTGAGAACAAAGTTCAGTTTAGCAGTACAGACTCTTTCAAAATCAGAGGAGTTTCGCATGATTTACAAGGTGAGTTATGGGATCAAGTAAACTGCTTATATGTTTTTTAATTAGAGCTACATTAAGATTATGCATGTCTCTTGATGTAGAATCTTTCATTTTGACAATAGTTTTCTTTACTTGTCAATACAAACAAACACTTTCCCACAGAACTGGAAGATTGCTGTAATTGCTCCAATTTATAAGTCAGGTGACAAAGATCAAGCCTGCAACTACAGGCCTATTTCCATTCTCCCTGTTGTTTCCAAAGTGCTGGGAAAAATTGTGGCTGAGCAATTAATAGAACATCTTGGAAATAACCAATTGTTGAATCCTCAGCAGTTTGGGTTTAGAAAAAAACACAGCACAGAAACCGCCAACTGCTTTTTGTTGGAACAGATTAAAGGTTCATTGGATAAAGGGAATGTTGTAGGCGCTGTGTTTTTAGATCTGAAGAAGGCCTTTGACACAGTAGACCACTATATCTTATTGCAGAAATTACAGCAATTTAAATTTTTTAATGCAGCTCTGTTATGGTTTAAGTCCTACCTGAGGACAATGTGTGAAAGTAGGAACTGTTAAATCTAACCTGAGTCCAAATGACTTAGGAGTTCCCCAAGGGTCAGTTCTAGGACCGCTGTTGTTTTCAATGTATATAAATGATCTCCCAGATTGCTGTCAAGGTGTTAACTGTCAGCTTTATGCTGACGAGACCGTTATCTATGTGTCAGCAAAAACAACTGCAATGGTTGGGCAGAAGTTAACACAGGCTTTACATAACATATCGAAATGGCTTCAACTGTCCCATTTAAACTTTAAATGTTCAGAAAACCTTTTCCATGTGTTTTTCTATCAACCGGAGGTCTCCTGACAGCATCTTTGAAGTTCATTTAGACCATGAACCCATCTCTGAGGTTCAGGAAACGAAATCTTGGGCATAATCTTGGACAGACACCTGAAGTTTCAAAGTCATGTAAATCAAGTTTGTAGGAAAGTCAAATCAAATCTAAACTGCTTTCGCTTTATCAGAAGAGAGTTGACACATCAATCGGCTTTATTGTTTATGCATGCAATGGTTTTTTCACATTTTTCATATTGTATTACAGCATGGTCACAGACATCAGCATCCACTCTGAAACCAGTCATCTCTCTATACAAACAGGCAATTAAGATATTTGACAAAAAACCCATAATATATCATCATTGTAATATTATACAAAAGCATAAGCTTTTTACTTTTGAAAATTTTGTAAATTTTAGTATTTTGAAATTGACTTATAAATGTTTGAACAACTGTGTCTCACCACTGTTCTCTGGCCTCATATACCCCTTTTCCACCAAGTTAGAACTGGTGCTGGTTCGGAGTCAGAGCCTAGTTTCAAATCGGTTCTTTGTTTTTCCACCACCAAAGCACCAGCTCCGAACCAGTAAAGTGGTTCTTAAGTCGCACCAAATCATTGCTGGTCTAGAAGTAAGAACAGCTTACGTCAGTGGCTGGGCGGGGTTACCGTGACCAACAAGACGAATAGAAACTTGTGACCGCCATTTTTTAAATGGCAGCTAATCATGCTAATAGCAGCTCGATTGTAATCTCCGTTAATGCAAGTTACGGCGAGCTGCACGGATGTAGGAATTCGCCGTGTTTGGATGCCGATTTAGGTTTGCAAAGCTATGAGCATAAATAGTAACGCAACAACCACCAATGTTGATGGAGGGCTTGTTCGAATATGCATCAGAGCAGCATGGACTGATCGGAGCTGCGGGAGTGTTTGGACAGTTTTAGACTCCTGCTTTTGGATCGAATCTTTTTCTAATGTTTTTTCGAATCGCTCTTGCAGTTCGAGATTCCACAGTGTTCGAACCATCTCGTACAAGCCTTGTGTGTTTGTGTGTGCCGCGTTAGCGTTGCTGGGCAACATGAGATGTATACAGTGACGTAAGATCTGGCTCTGTGATGGCTCTCTAACCTGTGGAAAGGCAAACTCGGTTCTTTGAAAGCTTGTCAGTCCAACCAACTCTGAACCAGCACTAGCTCTATCTAACCAGCTCCTGGTTCTTGTTGGTGGAAAAGGGGTAATAGAGAGGCGTCAGGGCTCTTTAAGACCTTCCACCAGAGCCTCAGTTAGTGGGGATTGTGTGCTACCGAAGTTTAGAAAATCTTTTGGTCAGTCTGAGCTTCTCCTTCAGAGGGGCTACACTATGGAATTCTCTCCCAATTGGACTCAAACTACAGAGGAATATTAACATTTTTACCAGAGACCTAAAACAGTGGCTGAAATCGGGCCAAAGTTGTTCCCATGTGTAAATGTTCTTTGTTTTGTTGTGTTTTTATCTGTAGCAAAAGCCCCTATGGACAGGTGTTGAAAATTAGCACATGTGCTATTACACTTTAAACAATGCATCTGGTTCGTCCAATGTTATTGTTATGTCCATATTAAATAAATAAATAAATAAAAGTTGCAGAAAAACACAACTTGGGGCGCTCAAACACAAAACCGTCTTGCCGAGCACACATAAGCAACGCGAAGAAGATATACGCCAAGTAGCCGTTCGCCGTCTACACAGCCAGGAAGAAATAAAACGAGGAAGATGCAAGGCATCAACATGCTGCTATTTAGCTTACAACTAATTAATGCCTATTGCACTTTATTTATTTTTTGCACAAAAGCAAAAAAAAAATTACAGGCGAATTAACTCTACGCACTGTCATGTCAGGGTGACGACTAGGACAAGCCTGTTCTGAAGACTCGCGTTATTTTTTAATGCATGAGAAGAGAGCACGTATATTTCAGGCTGACAATGCAATTCATTTTATACGAGCAGGCCTAACAATCATTTGATTGGTTCAACCGCCTGAATTGAATGAAAATATAATTTTATCGGAGCCCCCGTCATGTCTTATCGTCGCAATCGGTAATTGCTGCTTGCAGGTATATTTTCTAAATTGGTCAGCCATTATGAACAAATCGTTTGAATGAATGATTCAATAAATTACTCATTAAGACATGGAATTGCTGCCCCCTACTGGTGGTTTTATTTCCATATTTATTTATCCATGACGGTCCTGTACCGAAACAAAACAGACTCAGCTAAATATATATATCCTTATTGTATGAATGGTAATATTACATGAAATATTTAATTGTTCTCACTTCAGAAACGTTTTGTGCCTATAATAAGTGAAAGATCAATGTACCTCATTCATGCATTTATGAAAACACTTATTTTATAGCACTTGTCTTCTAGTGCTTTCTGATATTATATCAGGGCTCACTTTCATATTTCTCTCATTTAATTATTTCTGATGTGCTGAAAATAAATTTAACCATTTTTCTTTTCTTTTTAGACCTGCGTGAAGTGGAGGAGGACATCACACGTTAAGCCTGGAGAGACACATTTGACTCATTCTGAGACAACAAATATATTTTTAAAGAGAGGAAGAGCCAAAGCAATCTTTCACCTGCACTCAGTGTGGAGAGAGTTTCACAACCAAAGATAATTTTGAGATTCACATGAGCGTTCACACTGGAGTGAAGCCGTTCTCATGTGATCAGTGCGGCAAGACATTTGATGGATCAACAAGCCTGAAGACACACCTGAGACGTCATACGAAGGAGAAGCCACATTCATGTTCTGTGTGTGGAAAGAGTTTTTCACTGCTGCCATATTTACATAAACATGAGAAAACTCATACTGGTGTGAGAGATTACATGTGCTTTGAGTGTGGGAAGACTTTTACTACAGCTGATCGTTTAAAACAACACGAGAGAATTCACACTGGAGAAAAACCTTACGAGTGTTCACACTGTGACAAGAGATTCAGTCAGTCATCAAATCTTAAAGCACATGAGAAGATCCACACTGGAGAAAAACTAGTTTCTAGTTCCAGACTCAAACCAACTCTTAGCCATCGTAGAGAGTTCCCAATGGGAAGAGGCGTGAGTCAGGAAGTGAATCACAGCGTTATTCATGACGTTTAACCCTCCACACACAGCCATTCTGACATTAACAGCCCTATTTTAACGATCTAAAGCGCATAATACTGCGTCATTTACTTTAAACCAGGTTTTTGTTGGTTAATAAAATTGAGAAGAGGCTCATCCACTATAGGTAACACTTCATTGTAATTGTTCTTGTTGGGTGATAATTAGGCTGAATCATAAGGCGCGTTAGCAAAAATTTAACGTTTTCAATTTTGGTTCTGATGCTTTCAATTTTCTCAGTGAAGAAGTTCATAAAATCATTACTACTAAACTGTAACGGGATATTTTGTTCAGATGACAACTGTTTATTTGTTAGCTAGCCACGGTGTTAAATAAAAACCTTGGATTATTTTGGTTTTTTATTAGTTTGCTGAGGTGCTCAGCCCTGGCCGCTTTTAGGGCCTTTTTATATACGTGACATACTGTCTTTAAATTAGTTTGTTAATTTCCAGGGTCAAAACGTCTACATTTGGTAGTTTCAGCAGTGTATAGTGTAAATGCAAAAATCGTATATGGGTCACTTTTAAAAGATGATGTAAGCAGGTCGTCAAAAAAATCGGATATAGTCAGAAAATCGGATTTGGGCATCAAGACCTGACGTGTAAATGCAGCCTAATGCTTGGATTACACACCACGTCTCCTTCAATTAATAATAATAATGACTAGTGCGGTGCATGGTTGTGATATAGGTTATAAACCTACCAACGTCCGTTGCCATGATTTTTGGAATGACTTTGACTTTGAAATTACGTTTTTTAGTCGCATAACATCATCAGTCGCATAATGTCATAATTTGACGCCCCCTCTGAGGCGGCCAAGAAACAGCGCCGCAAATGGGCAGAAAATGAATTGCGCGGCTTATTGTGCACTGTAAAAAGAAAAATTAAAAAAATTATTTAAAAAAAAAATTCTACAGTAAAAACTGCTAAAAATTTGGATTTTGTCAGAATAGCTCTACTCTAATCACAGAGATCAATAATCAATCTGTTTATCTCAACCGTGGTGACATTAATAATCCTTGTTGCCACCAATCACAACTCATTAATGGCTCCCATCATGCATTGCGGTATGAACTTACGTTCGTGGCTGAAAACAGCCATTAAACTGCTGTAAAAATGTATCAGATATTTCTTTGTGCTTAAATCTATTAATCAACCTCAGTCCTGATCAAAACTACAAATTTTTTTTTTTTTTCAGGATTCTGTGATTTTAACTCTTTAATTGCCAAATTCATAAATTATGTCACTGTGATTTGGGAAAAAATCAGTGACACAAAACAGTGACACATAAAGAAAATGTGATTGTTGACTTGTTTTTACCTTCTATCACAGTCTTGGACATGTCAAAGATTAGTAATAGGGCTGCAACTAACGATGATTTTAATCATTAATCTGTCTGATTATTTTTCTATTAATCGATGAATCAGATTAAAAAACCTGAAAACAAAAAAGCATTAATTGCCAACCCTTTATTCAAAAAAGAACTGACATTGCAAATTTACAGTGCAAAAAATCGGAAAGTGCACAAACAGGTTCCTCATTGAACATCCCTGAGCTGTTAAAAGTAATAATAATAAAAAATGGACTACCACAAAAAAACATACTACATGAATGCTTTACATGGGCTTTTTTAAATAAAGTGCTCGAAAGATGATTATATATTTTGTTTAAAGGGACCTGAGCTGTCTAAACAGTAAGTAATTTATACAATAAAGAAAATTACAAATCAGAAACCTTAACAGTGATTTGTTTGAACGTCAGAACTTGTTCTCTAACACTACTCACAGACGCACACACTCACAGACGCACAACACAGATGCAGACACTCACAAAGTTGTGTTTTGTTTTTTGTCAAATTTGTTTATTATCATTAACAAAATGTTTGACATTTGACAAGCACATGCACACAAAGAGACAAGTCTTGTGCAGTCGGATATAGATAATAAATAGCAATAATAATGATTATAACAGAAGATAATATCTCTAGTCTTTCCTGAATATTAATTATAAATACACACTGTAAAACTAAATAAGTTGAGACGTACTCAAATGATTTGAGGAAAGTGGTTGCGTAAGTAAATTTGAGAATGGAAGTTTATAACTGAATTCAATTGAGTTGACCTAATGTTGGTATGATCATTGAATAAAAGCTGTTCTTTTTCATTAAAAAAATATTAAGGAGCACAACTGTTAACACACATTGATAATAAATCAGCATATTATAATGATTTCTGAAGGATCATGTGTCACAGAAGACTGGAGTAATGATGCTGAAAGCTGATCACAGAAGAAATCATAGATATAATTTATTTTAAAAGTATATTAAAATAGAAAACCATTAATTTTAAATTGTAATATTTCACAATATTACAGTTTTTTCCAGTATTTTTGATCAAATAAAGCCTTGATGAGCAGAAGAGACTTCTTTTTAAAAAAATATTATTTTTAAAAGTAATGCGTCCAAACTTGACCGGTACTGTATTTCTTGAAAGGCCTGAGATGAGTAAATTAAGAGCAAATTAAAATTATTTTCATTATGAGTGTTATATGAGGGATATATATTTTATGAAAACTACTAATTATGCAACAGGGACACGTTACATCAACAGAACTACTAATTAATAATATATCTCTATAAATGCGTAACAGGCAGGGAAAGGTCTGCGTTTTTTTGTGAACATGACCAGTCACAGAAATTCTTATAACGATTAAATCAGTATTCACACGGCAGCCCATGTTTACACCAAATAAAAAAAAGTCTTATTTCACAAATTTCTCACGGAGACATTTCAGTGAGCCTGGAAATAGATTCTACTTCACGTTTGAGCCGCAATATCATGCTTATTATAAATTAACAGTGCTAGCGTTAGCCTGCAAAACATTGATTGGGTGACTCCTAAGTGCTCTCAGAAACTTGATTTTAACTTCAACGCATATATTGTCCATCCGTATAATAAAATATAACATTTCACAGACAATATAGCAAAAATTTACAGGCGCGTTATAAGATTAACTTTACCATTGACTCTGTGGCCTACATCATTAATTACGTAACGTCTCTCACCCCCTCCTCGTCTGCTTCATAACCGCCTGCCTGCTACTGCAGCTGCGGGAGGAAAACGGGAAATTCAGATGTTCTTACAGAAAGTTAGTAACTCAAGCGTGTTTATAACTCGAAAATACTCTAGAAATAAAACAGTTGAAAGGTAACTAAGCCCAATTTAAATGTATATTGTACCATTATTCAACCTACCAGCGTACTCTCTGAGTCTTTCACGACGACTCTCTTCCCGGCTGCTTTACCGCCTGTGCAGCTGCGGGGAGAAAAACGGTAAAGTGTTTTTCTACCATGTAAATAACATTACAATAAAACGTTTAAGGAAATCAAGATACTTTTTTATGCGTGGCGTTATTTTTACTTACCAGTTTAACTTTAAACTTTATTGTTTCTTCTTTCAGTTGGTGTTCGTGTCAACACGCCAAAAAAAATTAAACCGCCTTTTGTTAAATTGGCCAATCAGCGCTGTTGTCAAGGCAGAATTTCAAGTGCAACCAATCATTTTTAAACAGAGACGCAGTGGATAATTTAAATAAATTGAAATTCGGAGTTTTTAACACTTAAAATCTTAATTCAAAAGATATTTGCTTCCAATGAGTAAGTTAAATGAGCAAGTTATGATAACTTGATGTCTTTATTAATGATAACATTAGGGTTTACAGTGCAATGTGTATGAGATATAAATACTATTCAAAATAATATAAAAACGAATGAAATGGATTCGACCTCATATGGTGTGTGTATGGCATATTTTTCACCTCATCCTTTCCGAGGATATAGTGATCATTTAGTCATTAAGAGTTAAGAATGAAAAATACTGTGCTGCAAATTTTGGGAAAAAAATATACTTCCATTGTATTGGTAGGCCTACTTGGGACAGACAAAGTGTTTTCTTCTAGTCATCTTCATTTTAACAATGGATTGTTTCAAAGCAGCTTTACAGAGACAAAACATAATTTAAGGTAACAGAGATTGTTTAGGCTTTATAGCGATTCTTGAATAATGTTATTTCCAGCTAAAGTTAGTTTTGATTGATTCCCTCCGAGAAGACGAGCGCCATTCCTCTCTAAACAGACTTTGAACTTGAACCTGTGATAAACGCTGGTTCACATGCGCATTAGTAATTGTTTCTATAGTTATGTGCTTTTGAATGTGCGCAGGTTTGTAATTCCCTACAAACCATGCCAAACAAACTACTTCTCTTTCCTTTGATTGATACAGAATTTTGTTTTATTTTAACACTTCGGGTACACGAACGTCATATATAAGACAGGTTATGCATCCAATTTAAATACAGATGACATGGGCAATAATACAATGTATTACAACATTCAAATTCTTGTTATTAATTTAACATTTTAACACAGATTCTGTTTGAGAATGAAACAACTGTAAGGGTTCAGTAGAATTCAGTATCGTGTTTATTTATCTTAAACACTCGTTGCACAGTAGAGAACTACACCTCAATTTGAGAATGTTGACAAATGTCATTGTTAACAAATAAATCCACATTCAAAGATCATTTGCAGTACTTAACATGGTGCATCATAAATTTGACAAAATTATTTACTCTGTAAAAAGAGCACAATTCAAATTGGAAACAGGAGTCTTTGTACTCTTCACTTTATAGACCACCTCACATGGAAGCTTTGGGTCCATTGACCTATTCTTTATCTCCACAACCTTAAAGACCTCATAGGGAGGAATCAGCACTTCTGCTTCTCCTTCCCCAAATTTAGAAAGAGGGAGACATCTGCGCCCATGCACGTTTCGATCTCAAAGCATGACTTCTCTCCGAACCTTATTTTGCTGTATTTACCCTGTGAGGCTGAGGTGAAAGAACCAAAGCGAAACTGTGTGTTTTCTACATCTTGGCTAAAGTAACTGTTGACTCTACGGTAGACAGTGAGAGATGGTTGTTCCTGGTTGGCCCTTATAGCTTGAATGGCAGTAGTCAGGAGAAAGTGAAGTGCATGATAGCCGAATGTGGTCTTATACTCAGGTCCTTGGGTTCGAACTTTATCGTCTGAAATCAAGATACTGCATTCGCTTTTGCCAGAGGTGTAATAAGTAATAGCTACAAGCTGATCTTTGTCTCAGCGATTTGGTTTTCCCTGTCTTTAACTTCTTGAGGAGATATTCCTCTGAGCTCTCCCAGACCTCTTTGAAGTTAACGTTGTTCTCTTCTCACGCTCCAGGTAATCTGTAACCTTCTTCTTCATTTTGTCTTCGCATGTCTCGATACCTGTCGTCAACAGAGTCTTTAGCCATGTCCAGTGGAAGCACTTTTTTCCCCCAGATGTACCTGCCTCCTTCAAAGAAATAGTAGACATTTTAGAACATATTAATCTTGTTTTCTGGTCATCTTACGGATGTTAGTGCACAACAGTAAAAATGAAGCTACCCTACCATTGCAATTCCTGTAGAGACTTCATAAGTGAGAAGCACTGCTGCCAAAACGACCATCACTGCCATTCGTCCACCAAAGCAGAAACCTGGAGACTGTTGTGCATGTGCAAGCAGGTGGCAGTTTAACAAGTGTCAAGTGAGTGTCAAGCAGTCTGCAAAATTATGTCCGAGGAATCAAAAGGCTTTCCCAGAGTTTTTAGTGGGCGAGCATTGCAGGGGGAGGGACTAAATTCTTGTCAACTCAGCCAGATCCTGGTCCAATGGCTCCTTTAGACGTCTTCGAAGGGGAATCCATAATGTATCATCATCTATGATCTGGTTATACAGTACTGTACACGTTCATTTTCATGGGAGGGTGTTTGAAAAAACTAAATCCATTGTAATTTTATAGGAAATTTAGATTCTAACACACTTGCATCTCTTTCCCAAAAGAAAGGAGAGTCCCCATAATGTGATTGTTAACTAATGTTTGTCCCCACAACAGGAATAATACACATTTGATGTTCTGTTGGGTGTCACTTATGGAGCAACTTCCTCACACCACAGAGTTCATCTGTCTGTTCATCCAACACTCACATCTTTAACACATCACACATGAAAATAACATGTTCTTTGTCCGTAGTTAATTTGTTGGACAGTGGTGGGTATAGAGGAAGGATGGAGGTGGACTCTGAAGCTTATGTGTGGTTTCCTTTGTGTTATCACATTTTTGAGCTGGTTCCTGACAGTGACCATGAGGCTCTTATCTTCACAGTTCTGCAAGCTTAGTGTACACAAATTCACATTCAAATATTTCCACTACCTGGAATAGATGCCGTTGTGCTCACTGTGTCCCTACACTGTAAAAGAAAAGGTGCCTGGAGGAACCTTTTGGGGTCCTTCACTTTGCCATACTCGGCGGAAACCGTCTGTAGATCCTCTGGGAACCCTTTAAAAAGGGGCAGTCTCTCTGAGGAACCACACAGGTTTCCTGAGGAATCTCTTATATTAGGCACTATGGACCACATTTCGGCGCCTTCAGGAACCAATTTTTATTTATTTTATTATTATTATTATTTCACTGTAAAAAATAAACCGTAAATTTTACGATAAAAAATGGCAGCTGTGGTTGCCAGAACTTTACCGTTAAAAATACGGTAGGAACGTTAATGGTTTTACAGACTTAACTTAAAAATTACAGTAATAAACTGTATTTTCTTTTCTGATAAAATGTGGATTTACCAACTTATTGACGTATTGATATCTGTTTTAGACCATTATAATACACTGACAACCAACAATCATCACAACAGTAATGAGAATTAAATGAGCAAGCTCATTACAAGTGGTTGCTTGTAGAAAACAGTACTTATTTAAAGAAACTGCACAATGTCATTCACACAAACATTAAGCACCATCATGGTAACACACATAAAATTAAAAAAATGCAATAAACATTAATTTAACAACATTAAATGTAACATAAAACCCTAATGTACATAACTGGTTAGAAAAAAAACAAAACAATAAAACTATGAGGAACCATAGTTATTTCAACAAAAATACTTAAAATGTGAAGTGTCACATAGGGAATTGTGGGAATGTCAATTTACGGTTTTTCACTGTAAATTATACAATGATTTGTTCTTTTTCACTTTCAAAAACTGTAAATTTAACGGTATTTTACTGTAAAATTATATCACAGTTATTTACCGTGTATAGTACGGAAACTTTCTGTTTACCAGTTAACAGTTTTGCACTGTAGCATTTTTACAGTATTTTACTGTTAAAATCACGGACATTTTTTACAGTATATGGTTAGCATTAAAGGGGTGGTTTACTGCTTTTTTTCTTTGCATGATTGTGTTTGGGGTGCAATAGAACATGTATTCGTGGTTTCTATTTTTATTAAAGTCTTATTTTTCATAAATTACACCTTTATTGTCAGCCGCGCTCTCCTCTGTCATTTGAACGAGCGGTTGACTTCCTGATTCTATGAAACCACTCCCTCAGAAACAGGCAATGGGCTCAGATTGGTTAGTTTGGCCCGGTGTGTTGTGATTGGCTAAACTGTAGTACACGTCTGTCAGGATATTTAACGCCCATTACCTTTACGGGTGAGAGTTGCATGTGTGTTCCTGTCAAATGTAAATAATGGTATTCGATACTGCAGTATCAGTTTGAGCCATGCATGTTTCGATCTCAAACACATGACTTCTCTCCGAAACCTTATTTTGCTGTATTTACCCTGTGAGGCTGAGGTGAAAGAACCAAAGCGAATCTCTGAGTTTTTACAACTTGGCTAAAGTAACTGTTGACTCTACGGGAGACAGTGAGAGATGAGTTGTTCCTGGTTGGCCCTTATAGCTTGAATGGCAGTAGTCAGGAGAAAGTGAAGTGCACGATACCCGAAATGTACGATACCCTGCAGTATCAGTTTGACCTGACAGAATCAGACCCAGAAAACGGTGATGAAGAGAGTCAAGCAGAACCTCACCACACAATTAGCATTCAGAAACGTTTAGTAAGAGCCGTGTGTGGTGCCTATATATATATATATATATATATATATATATATATATATATATATATATATTTTACTTTATACACGTTTGTTTTACACAATAACATCGAACTGACTGGCTACTATAAACACAAACAGCGTTGGCATTGGTTTACATTCTTAATCAGATCAAAAAATAACACCATAAAGTAAATATACATAAAAGATATATTTACAAAATTAGTAAATATACAAATTCAGGTCCAAAATGTTTGTACGCGTTTGTCGTAGACACAGAATAGCATAACTAGTAGCCTAGTGAACATAAAGCCAAATGTGTAGGTTAGTGACGTAACATAACCCAGCTGTAGTCCCAATCGAGTCGTTTTTGTAGGCAATTATACTTCCTGATTTTTAAAAGACGATATCTCTGCTTACATTGAACTTTCAGCGCTGCAACTTTGATACTGTTTATGCACCAACAGCAACATTACACACTATTTAAAATCAAAAAAGTGAAATCGTAATCAACCCCCCCTTTAATTTCTATTATTATAAACAAACTGAACCAAATACAAAGAATTGTTTATTACATATTTTAGATCCATTTTAATACATACACTTCCATGCACTTGGGAAAAGAAGCTAGAAATAGATTCATATCAATGAATAGAATACACAAACAAATAGTATAAAACATAAGCAACATGAATAATCAACAATGTACAGTATATACAATAGGGTATACAAGAAAAGACATCTCAACAAAATGCATGGAAAAACATCACATTAATAAAAAAAAATAAGTTAAGTTGTGTCAATGGACTTTTTTGCCTGTGTAATTTCACGAATTTCACAAATATGACCGCACCTTTACTTGCTGCAACATAAATTGCAATAATTAATAAAATCTTCTCAAGGGACGTGCGGTTAACGAGTTAGAAAATTTTCCGTTTGTTTTTCCTCTTTACTGGTGGATGGTCCAGGCACTTCAATGATTTTCAGGTCTACTGGAGGATTTTTTTCTTGTTCAAACTTGTATTTTCAGCTTACCAAGGTCCCTGCAAAGAACCAAAATTACTATCAGCAGTGTTATTAAAGTGATAGTTGTGAACTTAAAAAATGTCCTCGGCCTTGTGACATTCCGAACCTTTGACTTTCTGTCTGTGGAACCCAAAAGCAGATCTCAATTTTGGTTGTCAAAACAACAAAACATACAGCAAAATCCCTAGTGTTAAATTAACACTAAAAGTGTGAATTATATAAACTCTGAGCAGAGTGTTAAATGAACACTGAATCAGTGTTAAAGTTAATGAGATAATTAAGTGAATAATTGAGTGATGATTGAGCATCATTGAAGACACCTGATGATAACAAGCAGAATTACTGAAGTAGAAACTGGAATTTTTAATTCACCATTATGGTGATCAGTGTTTGTTTTAGTTGGGCTCTTGACCCTTAAATCATTAACTTTAGATTTTGTTTGGCTGCTATTATTTCACAATTATTTGACTTGCATCACTGAATTCATACAGAGCTTAATTTCTGTGTTGGGTTTACTTTATTAATTATAGCAGCAGTGACATTGTACAGCATAATATTTTTAAAGTCTACAATGTATTCAAAATAATTTCTTAAAAGTTTGTCTTACACAATTTTTGACTTTGCTTCATTTTTTTTAAGACAGACACTAGTGATGTGTCGTTCATTTGAACGAACCTATAATACGACCAGTGGTGACATGAGAAAAGAACAAAGGACTCAAACCCGAAGACTCAAATAAACTGATCATTTCTCTTTATGGTGCTGACAACATAGACTCTATGGGACTGACAGGAAGAACGAAAGACTCGGACCCGGCCGAACCCGAACTCGGAGAGATGAACTTATCTTTACTCTTTCCGGTCCTGCTACATCGCACATGGCACGGCCCAGCAGACAGCACAGATCAGAGTCACACTGACGAGTCAACAGCTAACGTCTTGAGACATGAGAGAAGGAGAACAAACCTGATGAATATGAAGTTGCAAGAAGGCAAGAACGTCTCGGATCAGGAGGTGAGGTGAACTATAACAGGGTCAGACTGCAATAGCCTGAACTTGAGACCCAGCAACTATTAATACAGTTATTTCATTTGTTTATAATTTGGCTTTGGCTGCATTACTCTATAATTATTTGTTATTTTTATTATTTTTACAAATGTAATCAAGATTTTTGTACTAGATGTTTTGGGATATTTAACATGCCATTTTAATTATGTAATGATGAAATGAATGAAATGACTCAATAAAAGATTCATTCATTTTGCCCAACGAGACTCAAAGAGTCAGTAAATGATCCGAATTTCCCACTTACTAACAGACACACAGACATCAATAATTAGCCTGTGAATCTCAACAATGGTAACAATTATGAAGAATGTTGCAGTGCATTCTGAATGCCACCAATCAAAACTCATTCATGGCTCCCATCATGCATGAATAAATAATGAGCTTATGTTTAAAGGTTATCTGTTTGTCACCATTGCTGAGATTCATACACTAAATATTGATGTCTGTATGTGCATGCATGCAAGTTTTTATTTTTATTTGATTGTATGGATTTCATTGAAAAGGCAAAAAATGGTATGTTCTAAAATAACCGTGCTGCTAAAATCCTTAAGGTAAATTTAACTCAGAATTTATGCTCTTGATGAGTTCAGCGATTCAGGTCAATTCATGATTATGATTACACATACACTTTCATTAAAAAATTATTATTATTTTAAAGAAATTAGTAAAATGTTGGTGATGATGAATGTGTAATGATAAAGGCTTAAACGTTAAAGTGCAGAGTAGTTTTACCCTCTGATATGAGATTTTGCATGGTTATCCTATCAAGTGTTATTCATATTGAAATAAGAACAGGAGATAAAACAGATCATGTGGCTTCTTATTCAAACTGCTCTTATGCAAACTCCTTGCAGAAAAAAATACTGTTAGTTTTTTTGTTAGCTGTTAATAGCATATAAGGAAATGGGCTAGTTTGCATTTACTGAACTAGCATATTATAACTAGCTACGTTTCTATGAATAAAAATGTTCACTGTAAGGTTATATGAAAATGTTTAATTAAAAGAATGTATGTGTCTACTCAAACATATATTTAAGATCAAATAAAGTATATGAGTACAAAATAAAATTGTAATTTTTTAACTTAAACATTTTGAGGCAAAATGTATAAACAATATTCAGTGTACTGTCTAAGTCGTAAAATGTAGATATTTGAGTATAGAGTAAACTTGATACTGATTCTCTAATGACAGTAAGTTGACATGTAGCTGCAAAGTTACTTATAGTTGGTAGAATGTCTAAAGTGGACTATGAAATAAAGTGTTTATTAAGTTTTAAGTTGGCATGTGTGACATTTTAAGTTATTTAGTACGCCAAATAACGTCAGTGCACCAGTTTTTTTTTTTGGTTGCCTCAAGGTTGTATTTTGTGCAGTATACTAGATAGGCTTCTGAGCAAGTCAGGATGTGATATCTATACAAATGTTCATATCTTTAGGTAATGATGCAAATTTTCTTCATATCAATTAATATGATGAGGTATATGTTTTACACCACACTAGCTTACGGCTTATACGAGATTGAATCAAGAGCAACTGATTTTCCAAGTCGTTCTTTATATTCAGAATCATCTGAGAATGAGGATTGCATTTTTCCTAATGGCTCTTCTGATTGGTGTTCACACCTTTCACACTGTGGAAAAGCCTAATTCAAAAAATCATCAAGATATCACAAGAATAGCCATTTTACGTGCTACTGCAAACGTCTGCAAGAGTGTTGACGGCTTCGAAAAGGTATGGATATAGTGTGTGAGAGAGAAGAATTAATAGATTAGACACTGTGTTGGAGTAGCAATTATTAAAAATTAATAATGACATTTGGTTAATTTTTTTTTCTCTTGGGATCAATAATGCCTGGCAGTAAAACTGAACCCTGCTGAAGGCTATTTTTGTTTATATTAATTTTTACATGTTTTAATGGAAAATGGTATGCTATTGTCAGAATTTTGCCTTTTTTAACAGTTAACATAAATATTAAAAGTGTGTTGAGTATAAAATCTGCAAACAATTTGCGGTTGCAACAAACAACCACCATGATAGACACCATCCAAATATAATGAATTAAGTAAATTAAAAAATACTTAATACCAGACATTGTGACCGTGATGATGTCAGATGTTTTTAAAATAAGTTGTATCAAACAAAGTAGTTCAATTATTTAAAATTCATCTGATGATCGCATCAAGCTGACGACCTTTTCTATGTGTTTTTATTTAGCCAAAACCACTGACTCCAGAGACACTGGCAAAGTCCTGCAAAAAAGACGCATTTGCTAGTAATTTTGAAACAGGCATAACAATCATCTCCTATTACAATCAACAAACAGACACTGACCATCCTTTTAGCGCAAAACATCATTTTGACAGCGAGACATTTCTGGATGGTAAAGCACTCATAATTAAGGGACTGGAGGACATCACAAATCACATTAAAAAACAGAATTTTGAAGATGCACGAAAGAGGCTTGGGCAAATCTTGCACACTTTACAAGTGAGTCAGATGCAAAATGTTCAAGATCAAGATTTGACTGACAGATTTCAGTTACACCTCAAAAGTTAAATTTATATTAAATTGATCAATCTAATTGATTGATGAACTGAAAGTTTGAACATCTATTAACTCACACATGTGTCGTGATGAAAGGATTTCTACAGTCACAGTAACTGGATTGAGATTGGAAACACTGAACCCTGCACTGCCCTGATCGATTTAGCAGAAAACATACCCAACCTTGCAGGTACGTTTGTGTGTCTGTGTGTCTTTGTGTGTCTACTTGGTATGAATTTGTCTCAATTTTCGCTAAATCTGACAAAACCTCCATTCTGGGACATATGCGAACATATTCATTTGTCAAAATGAATCTGAAAATAATAGTGTTGTTTTATTGTAAAATTGCAGTATTCTGTTCAGGGTAAGTATTAAGAACTATAAAACCATTTTTTTTTAAAATTACTGAAGCGTGTGCAGCTGTGCATGTAAAATATGAAACAAAACAGAAACATGTAAAATGCAATAAAAGGAGTGTGTTTTCCCTCCAGATAAGAAAACTGAAACCTGTGAAAGTGACACTACCAATACAAACATTGGGGCGAAAATTAAGGATCAAATTTTACAAGATAAGATTCTGACATCAGGATACTTTGGAAAAAGCAAAGGAAGGGGTAACAATCTTTATTCTTCATTTATATTACTTTATAGTGTAAAATCATCAGATAGGATACAAACTGGAACAGCGGCGTAACGTCCAGGTTAACAAAGTAAAAGTCCTCAGTATTTTGTTCCACTCACCTGGATTTGCTAATTAGCAAAGTTTTTCAGACAGCAGATATAACTTGTTTGTGAATTCAGCTTGCGGAGTTCATGGGTGGAATAATGAACACATGGCAGGACTTTTACTTTCTGACCCTTGGACTATACACCTCTGAGAGGAACAATTATAAGCTAGCAACAGCAGCTTCTCAGCTAACAGAATCTGGCAGTCAGTAACTTATGAACGGCAGCCAAACAAAATCTAAGGTTAAACATGTAAAGGTCAACTGCCCAACTAAAGCAAACACTGATCATCATAATGGTGACTAGAATTTGAGTTTTTCTTCTTCAGTGATTCTGCTTGTCATCAGGTGTCTTTAATAATGCTCAATCATCACTCAATCACTTAATTATCTCATTAACTTTAACACTCTTAGCTGTTTAACACTCCAATTTGAACACTTTAACGCTCTTGAGTTTTTAACACTCTTGAGTTTTTGCTGTGTAGTAACATTCATGAAACTGGACATGTTCTTGGAATGTTAGAAATCAACAATTCTATCATGTTGAATTTTTAATTGAAAATTACGTTTAATGAACGTTTGAGGAACATTATACCTTTTAAACACGTTCCTCTAACGTCAAGAAAACTGGACATTTTCACGTTCCCAGAACCAACACTGAACATTTAGAGAACGTTCTTATAACAAAATTCTGTTATCTGGGTTAATACCCGAGACAGCAAATAGTGTTGGCCCAAATCCAGTTCACATCTGGCACACAAGGATTCCACGCGTACCAGATGTGAGCCAGATCTGGGCCATCACTATACTGCTGTCTGGGACATCAAATCATCACACTGACTACTACTATTTTTTGATAGGTAAGTGCAGCCACGGAGGTACTCTAGACTTTACGACTGGCCTTGGGAGAAGCTGGGATGGTATAAATAAGGATGCCGTCTGATTCCAGTCACGGTTCACTGCATATCAAAGCTGCAAATGTGGCCATCGCTGCCAGTGTGCAACTGCTGGACAAGATCTTGAAGAGTAATGATGAACCCAGCTTCTACAGGTACACATGGCCGGCATAAACTAACTTGAGTTAACGTCGCCCTATCATCCGATCTGTTTGTTAAAATACCTTGATTCAAACACCCTGGCAATCTTTGACAAGGAAAATCACATTGAACATTATGAAACAGCTTCACACACTGTCTTTTCAAGCATACTGTATCATTATTTCTGTGTTATACATATTATCAACTTAGTACTAAAGTAAAAGTGCCATTGATGATCGCCATTTTAAATTGGGAAAACATTGTATTCTCAATGTTTCCAGAATTTAGCTGCAGTTCTATTTAGAATTTTCTGAGAACTAAAGGAAGCTGGTGGGGCGAATGTCGCTGCTGCTATAATATCAAGAAGCATCGAAAGTGAATCAAAATTCAACTAAAAACTTACCTTTTTTATCTCCTTCGCAGACTGGTTGGGCTTTATCATGAAAAGCCAAAGGGAGAATGGAAAACTAAACTTTCTATCTTTAAATCCAAATCAAGAGTTTCAGATGCAAGTGAGGATTAAAATTACATTATTGAAGTTTAATGGCATTGCAAATGCACATTTTTAAATTATGTTTTCAAATCTCTGTCACTTCTTGTATTTCCTCATATGAAAATTTGTCAAATAAAATATGCAAAATGAATGGCAAACGTGTTTTGGTTACAATAGTACCACAGAGGTCTAAGGTTATTTGAACGCAGATAAGTTTACCAGTGGTTGTGTTGTTAGCCGAGATTCACTGGAGGGATTCAAGTCACAACTCATTTAAAATAAATGGCATCACTAAGTTTAATATCTCGTGGTTAGTCTTAAACATCTATAATTAGAGAGCTATATTAGTGAAAATAAGGGCTTTCAAAAAAGTCTCAATTGTGATGGACAAAACTTGTTATTCTGAATATTCTTTAAATCTTAAAAAAGCAGCCATTTCCCTTAATTTGAAGATAATTATGGCTCCTTGCAGTCAACATGAGGGATAATCGATTGGAGAGAGGAGTGTGATCTAGATCAGTGGTTCCCAAACTTTTAACAGGCATGTACGCCCTGAGACATATAGATCTTCCGGAGTAAAGCGCGCGGCGCTCGTGTCCGTGATGCGCGCTTCCGCGGTTCGCGAGCTGCTGTATCGCGAAGAAGAAGGAAGAATAAACTTCATCTCATCATTACTGAGTAAGAGAAACCGTGTTATCTATTAAATACAGTCTACACATCATTAAAATTCACTAAATATGACATTTCTGTTACTCTTCCATGTATATTGTGCACATTTACAAAATCCCTATTAGATTTGTCATAGAAATAAGATCTGTGACCAACAAAAGTTTATAATTCTTATGTGTTTTTGTTGATGTCAATGTTCACAAACTTACTTTGACATAGCGAAACAACATAACTAAACCAGAAACATGACAGAGGACAGAGATGCTTTCAGACCACCCCAGAGAGAGAGAGAGAGAGAGAGAGAGAGAGAGAGAGAGAGAGTGTAAGAGATTGATAGAGAGGTAACAAACACACCGGATGAACTAGTGTTAAAAATGTGTGTGTGAGTGAGTGAGTGTGAGCGAGTGTGTGTGTGTTCACACCCGTGAGTGGATCTGGTCCAGGATGAAGAGCAGAAGTGCTTGACTCGGGATCTCCAGCGTCACCTGCAGCAGAACTGAAACACAAACACACACACACACACAATCTCGCAGACCTCAAAACATGATCATTCCTGAGCAAAAACTGCTAAATAGACCCTCTTTCCCACATTTCCAGGGTCACAGTTATGTAATATGATTTTTGTGTTCATATTCGCTCCAATAGCTAAAGAAAGAGAAAAACAGCACAAGAGATTTTTATGCTTTTTCAAAAGAAAAAAAATATGGAGATTGATTAAAATAAAGTCCATGTCATAAATATACACAAAATCTCAAATATGGATCACCCTGTGCGGTCTGATCCAGCAGAGATGAATCCACCGCGCTGAACAGCGTTCCTGAAACACATCCCGCTCTGAGCCAAACACTCACGTCCAGCCGCTGTAAGACTGTCTGATGAACACACTCACACTTACAGTAATGCACTGTTTACTGCCTTCCTAGACTTGATTTATGGCAGCGATTCTCATGTTTCTTCAGCTAAACATCTTTGGACTAAATTATTAAAGGGGTCATGAACTGGGTTATTTTAGTATTTAATAATATTGCCTTGGGTGCCCTTATAATGTTAGTATGATTTTGACATAAAAAAATGTCATAATTAAAAAATAAAAGGCATTTTTCCTAGCCTGATTTTAGCCTCTGATTTGAACGCTCTGTTTGAAGGGGCGTGTCTATGTGAGACTTCAGTGTAAACGACCCACTGCTGTGATTGGCTGTGAGTCTTCAGTGTAAACACACACTGCTGCAATTGGCTGTGAGACTTCAGCTAGTATTACTACATGTGGAAGAACTCTCTCAAAATCTTATGTAGACAGAATGCGGTGTTTCAGGACCTCAGACCAGCTCTTTGTCTGTTATGGTGGGAGCCAGAAGGGAAGGGCTCTCTCAAAGCAATGGCTGTCTCACTGGATAGTGGACGCTATTGCTTTGGCTTACCAGCAGCAAGGTCGACCGTGCCCCCTTGGTGTGACGGCCCACTCCACTCGGAGCGTGGCTTCCTCTTGGGCTCTAGCGCATGGCGCCTCGTTAGCAGACATCTGCAGAGCTGCAGGCTGGGCGACACCTAACACATTCGCCAGATTTTATAATCTCCGAAGTGGAGCCTGTGTCCTCTCTTGTACTCGCCCAACCAGTACTGGATCCGCTCAGGTGTCTTCGCTTGCTCACCACTCCACTCCACCGACTGGATAAGTGCGAATTTTCCTCAGCTGAGCCTTCCATTGAAGCCCTGAGTCCTCCAGCACTGCTGACGCTGGCGCCAGTGTCTGTCACTTGTGCGTCGGCGAGGTGCCTCCGTGTGCACAGGTTCCTGCTGTAACCTCCACATGTGTAAATTCCACTGTAAGCCTCTCTGAGCATGTGTCTTCCTTCAGCAAGCCACCTTGCCACCCCTGGAGTTAAAGTCTAGCCACCCTACGGGTTGGTGACTCCAGTTCCTCCATATGAAGCCCCCGGGCCATATGTGTATTCTTAAGTCCTCCCTGCGGGTTGGCATGCTGCGGCATATTCCCTGGGATATGCTCCCCAGTGTACCTTGGTATTCCTGTGATAAGTAGGACAGTAAGTGCGACAGGGGCTCAGACTTTTGCAGGGCACTGGAAGACAGCTGTGAAAGTGGCGTGATTTCACGGGGGACCCCCATTCTCCGTCATTCCGACGTAACTCGGAGTGACTGCGAAAGGGAACGTCTCGGTTCCGTATGTAACCCTCGTTCCCTGAGTAGGGAACGGAGACGTTACGTCTCCTGCCACTTCCACTGTACCGCTGGGTAGACGCCTGAGTCTCGGCTCCTCAGCGAAGACATACTGCGGTTGCGTCCGCTTCCTCCTTTTATACTCACGGGGTGAGGCTATGCAAATTCCACAGACCAATGGCATTTTCACGGCATTGGCTCGTTTTTAAATACTCGAAGAGGATTGGCTTTCTATGCGAAACCCCCATTCTCCGTCATTCCGACGTAACGTCTCCGTTCCCTACTCAGGGTACGAGGGTTACATACGTAACCGAGACGATTTCTTTGGTTGAATAAAATGTGTTTCTGATTTATTTCGCTATGTTTTTTTTATAAAGTCAACCATCTGGTTATGTGTTTTATAGCCGATAGAAAGTCTCTCCAGTATAGCTAGCTAACTTTAACATGATGCCGTCTATCCAGACAGAGCATGCGCTGTTTGTCTACATGAGATGACTATTCAACACTGTTGTCCTTTGTCATGAATGCAGGTATGTTACCGTGTGTTGTTATAAAGTGTAATGTTTGAACATAAGATTGAGGTATTTTCTGCTGTTTGTCTGCCTCCTGTATGTTGAATTAACAAAGTTACATAATTGTTTACACATAAAGGCCAATTTATACTTCTGCGTAGGGTGCGCGCAGTAGGGTGCGCGCAGTAGGTACGGCGTAGCATACGCACAGACCACGTACCCTTCGCCGTCGCGTCACATCGGCAACGACGTGGACCGCAAGATCGGTGATTGGTTGGCTTGGTAGCATCGCATTTCCTCCTACGCATTTTAGCACGTACCATCACCTCCGACGCCTTCTTTCATTTCCGCCTTTTAGTTTTAGTAATTTCACTAAAATGAACTGTTTTTCCACCTCAATAAGCTCCAACATCCAACTCCAACATGATCGGCTCTCTTTCAGTCGCCATTGCTTGTAGTAACCTAGCCGCGAGGAATCTAAACACAGTGGAACATTAAAACCCTCCGCGGCCAACTAGCGTTTTGGAGCAGTACTGCAGAGCAAACAAGACCTGAACGCAGAAGTACAGGTCCTCCTCAAAAAATTAGCATATTGTGATAAAGTTCATTATTTTCCATAATGTAATGATAAAAATTAAACTTTCATATATTTTAGATTCATTGCACACCAACTTTCATATATTTTAGATTCAACACACACTACTGATGATTTTGGCATACAGCTCATGAAAACCCCAAATTCCTGTCTTAATAAATTAGCATATTTGATCCAACCAATAAAAGAAGTGTTTTTAATACAAAAAAAGGTCAACCTTCAAATAATTATGTTCAGTTATGCACTCAATACTTGGTCGGGAATCCTTTTGCAGAAATGACTGCTTTAATGCGCCATAGCATGGAGGCAATCAGCCTGTGGCACTGCTGAGGTGTTATGGAGGCCCAGGATGCTTCGACAGCGGCCTTAAGCTCATCCAGAGTTTTGGGTCTTGAGTCTCTCAACTTTCTCTTCACAGTATCCCACAGATTCTCTATGGGGTTCAGGTCAGGAGAGTTGGCAGGCCAATTGAGCACAGTAATACCATGATCAGTAAACCATTTACCAGTGGTTTTGGCACTGTGAGCAGGTGCCAGGTCGTGCTGAAAAAATGAAATCTTCATCTCCATAAAGCTTTTCAGCAGATGGAAGCATGAAGTGCTCCAAAATCTCCTGATAGCTAGATGCATTGACCCTGCCCTTGATAAAACACAGTGGACCAACACCAGCAGCTGACATGACGCCCCAGACCATCACTGACTGTGGGTACTTGACTCTGGACTTCAGGCATTTGGCATTTCCATCGCCCCAGTCTTCCTCCAGACTCTGGTGTAACCCCTCCGCCCGGGTCCAACTCGACCCGCTCCGAGGCGGGCCTCGAACCTGGGTCTCCGGCATGAGAGTCGGGCGCTCTAACAAGAAGGCTAAAGACTGCAGCCTCTAGCGTCTGTCGCTAGAGCGCCTATTGAGATCAGAGGAGTGAGGTTTACTTGCACAGCAACTACTAGCTGGCCTCCGTTACACTCGCACCGTTTCTACTCCAGACTCAGTCCACTGCTTCCGCAGGTCCCCCAAGGTCTGGAATCGGTCCTTCTTTTGCCACACTTTTTCCTTCCCACAGACTTCCCACTGAGGTGCCTTGATACAGCACTCTGGGAACAGCCTATTTGTTCAGAAATGTCTTTCTGTGTCTTACCCTCTTGCTTGAGGGTGTCAATGATGGCCTTCTGGACAGCAATCAGGTCGGCAGGCTGGGAGTTTTTAAAAGCCTCAGGAATCTTTTGCAGGTGTTTAGAGTTAATTAGTTGATTCAGATGATTAGGTTAATAGCTCGTTTAGAGAACCTTTTCATGATATGCTAATTTATTGAGACAGGAATTTGGGGTTTTCATGAGCTGTATGCCAAAATCATCAGTATTAAAACAATAAAAGACCTGAAATATTTCAGTTGGTGTGCAATGAATCTAAAATATATGAAAGTTAAATTTTTATAATTACATTATGGAAAATAATGAACTTTATCCCAATATGCTATTTTTTTAGAAGGACATGTATAAACGCTCACAGAGGCGTCACCTACGTGTGTAGCCAACGCCAAACACTACGGCGTACCCTCGACGCAGAATAAACTGGCCTTAACTGTTAACATAAAATGGAAAGGTGACTGTAGGAAATATGTGTATAATTACATTGTTTTATGTCGTTTCCTCCTTGCAAGAATAAGAGGGATAAATTGGTGTGTTTTATTTATTTAGTTTATATGAGTTTAAATCCACTATACAATCAAAGTGTCAAACTGTACTTAACTTTTGTGTAGAGCTTTAATAGTAGTACAGTAATCTCCAAAAAGCAACAGAGGATTTTCACTGAGACAGAGCATGTGCTGTTTGTCCACATTTTCAACACTGTTGTTCTTTGTCTTGAATGCAGATGTGGAATAAACCTGCTGTTACAACAAACCTGACGAGATTCCGAGAGTTTATATCAGGCAGTAGATGTTACACAGAGGTCACACATGCAAATTTTTATTTACGCTTTCAAACTTATGTACACTTTCACAAGTCTTACCCTGCCCATGCGATTCTTCATGGCATCATATTACCTTCAGATCCGAGCCATCCAAAACATTCAAACCCGAGGACAAATGTATTTAAAATGTTGCAAATTCCCAAATATGTAAATTCCTAGACAATGTGTCTTTAATTTGGCCACAATCAAACCGGTAATTTCCTCCAAGTAGAGATGTTGAATAAATGTGTTTGTGCCACACAAAATACCTAAATGTTGTTGTCTTGATAACTAAGAAAATATTGTTTGAAGGAAACATGAAATTAGCCTGTTTAATGTTATTATAGATTATATCGTATTTTATATGTAAGTACATCTACTCATTAAAAGTAAAAGATCTTCCCAACTAGAGTCCCCCCAGTGAATCTCAGCCATTTCCAGACCTGGATCTAACAGATCTTCATGTGTATCTTCAGGTCACTTTTAATAGAGAAACTCGTTCTGATCACACATGTGCGGCTTCTCTCTGCTGTGGATCCTCTTATGCTTTTTCAGAGAAGATGAATGACTGAATCTCTTGCCACAGTGTGAACACTTGTAAGGTTTTTCTCCAGTGTGGATCCTCTCATGTCTTTTCAGAGATGATAAATCACTGAATCTCTTGTCACAGTGTGAACACTTGAAAGGTTTTTCTCCAGTGTGGATCCTCTCATGTGATGTCAGACCTGATGAATCACTGAATCTCTTGTCACAGTGTGAACACTTGTAAGGTTTTTCTCCAGTGTGGATCCTCTCATGTGTTTTCAGATATGATGAATCACTGAATCTCTTGTCACAGTGTGAACACTTGTAAGGTTTTTCTCCAGTGTGAATTCTCTCGTGTTTTTTTAAACTATCTGCTGTAATAAAAGTCTTCTCACACTCAAAGCACATGTACTCTCTCACAGCAGTATGAATTTTCTGATGTCTAAGTAAATATTGCAGCAGTGAAAAACTCTTTCCACACACAGAACATGAATGCGGCTTCTCCTTCATAT
Organism: Hybognathus amarus; assembly: GCA_030378365.1. NCBI lineage: Eukaryota > Metazoa > Chordata > Actinopteri > Cypriniformes > Leuciscidae > Hybognathus > Hybognathus amarus. The sequence goes on along the minus strand of JAQIUQ010001070.1, from coordinate 233,503 downwards.
GAACTCTCAGGTGTTTCTTCAGGTTTGATGACCCAAGAAATGTTTTACCGCAGTGATCACATGAGAACGGCTTCTCTCCGGTATGGATCTTCATGTGAACATTAAGAGATGATGATTGACCGAAACTCTTTCCGCATTGATCACATGAGAACGGCTTCTCTCCGGTATGGATCTTCATGTGAACATTAAGAGATGATGATTGACCGAAACTCTTTCCGCATTGATCACATGAGAACGGCTTCTCTCCGGTGTGGATCCTCATGTGAGCATTGAGGTGTGAAGAATGACTGAAACTCTTTCCGCATTGATCACATGAGAACGGCTTCTCTCCGGTGTGGATCCTCATGTGAATCTCAAGACTTTGTTTGGTTGTGAGACTCTTTCCACACTGAGTGCAGGTGAAAGATTTCTTGTCTTTTCTTTTCTTTAAAAAATTATGTTTAGTCTTTGAGCGACTTAAGGGTTTTTCTCCTGGTTTGACATGATGTTCCTCCTCCACTTCACTCAGGTCTGAAATTAAAGAAAAAAAATTTATTTCACTTTTAGAACATCTAAATTCCACAAGAGAAATATGAAGTATTTATATCTATATTTATCTGTCAGCGATTCTAGAAAGTTAATTGATACCAGTTGCCAACTCTCATGCATTGACCGTGAGACTCGCGCAATTGACCCTTTTCACACACGCTCACGCCACACATCCACTTTCTCACGCAGAGAAAAATCTGACATGACAGAGAAGGTTACTCTCAGATTCTAACATGTTTTCACGAGATTCAAACAATAAATACCGTTTTTGGTGCTTTTAAATGTGACAGATCGCTGTAGCGCCTCAGTGCAAACGGCACGTGAAACAGAATAACTTAGTTTTTTTGTTTCCATCTCGCATGAATGAATGAAGAATAAACACCAACCTCCTTGTTCTTCAGGATCTTCAGTGTGTTTCATTCTGCAGGGTTCTGGATCACTCATGTTCTCACTGTCCTCTTTAATAAACTCAGTCTTTGCAGATTTCAGCTCTTCCTGGTGCTCTGATGCTCGTCTTCACTTGTAGCTGATGGAAATTTACAGCATTTATAGGGAATTACAGTGGGAGGAGCTTCACTGATGATGTGAGTGCTGTGGGAGGAGCTGATCTGATGATGTGAGTGCTGTGGGAGGAGCTTCACTGATGATGTGAGTGTTGTGGGAGGAGCTTCACTGATGATGTGAACTACAGTGGGCGGGGTTTGCTGACTGAACTGCAAATTGATCAGAGGAGCTGATCTGCCAAAATAATAATAATAAAAAAAATAATGTATGTTTTTACAAACATAGAAAACACATTAAATGGAAGTGTCTATTTTAATGTTAAAATTAAAAAGTTATGTTTTAAAAAGAAAAGTTAAAAAGTTTTGTAAAAATATATGTGAAATATTGTACCATTATCATTCAGCGTAACATAAATATTTATGTAAAAATAAAAAATACACATTTATTTTGACCTGCTGTACATATTAAAATATATAATATCATACTAAATTTCATTATATTTAAAATAATTTAAATCATCTTGCTGACAATTGGGTTAAACCTATGGTTTGAAGGATTATGGCAAATTATAAAGATTTAAAATGACAATTAATAGTATTTTGGGGTTGCACTGTGATCCTTAAATACAGTGTTTGAATATGTTATCAAATTATTCTTGTTCTAAATATGCCTGAAAGTTTTTTTTTTTTGCTTTGTAAACCCCTTTTTGTCTTTAACCCATATACTAATTGACACATTTATTATTCTGTTATATTTATAAAAGTAGTAAAGAACTGTAAGAAAAATATCCGAAAGCATAAACACAAAGAAATAAATGTACTTTTGTAAGCAGCAAATACCCTCAGTCTGCTGACACCAATGAAAGCTTTAAGGCATCAGCATAATAAATGAGGTGAAAACAGGAACTATTGTCATGAAATAAAGAGTGTTTTCAGCAGATCTGTTAATATTGATGATCCTCAGACTATCAACAGTCATTCAACAAGACATTCAGGATCATCAGCAGATCATCTCACTTTATTCTGAGTGTTTGCAGTTAGAAACACATTATTTGAGTCAGGATATGCTAAAAGCCTGTAAACGGCGCTTTTGAATGACAATACTATTATTTTTCATAGTATGACATGAATAAAACATACAAAAAACAAACATTAATGACTAGAGGTTGACCGATTGATCGGGCCGATTTTTGGCATTTTTTTATTTATCGGCATTGGCCGATTGTGCTGCAAATTAATATGCGGCCATCAACATGTGACTTTTTTGACGAGAACCTGGTAACTTAAAACAGTAAGACTTAAATTATTTCTTAATCTAGCCTTATATATTTCAATGGTTAAATGTGATGCTATTTTTGGAGAGAGAATGCAAGTAACATTTTTAACTGTATATTGTTAGGCATTGGTAGGCACATGAACAATACCAATATCTTGTACCCTGCAATAAACATTTACTCAAACTCTCTCAATCATTTAAAATTATTGAGCCTGATCTTTTCTTTATGTATATGAATACACATATATATATATATATATATATATATATATATATATATACGCATATATATACACATATATATACATATATGTACCGTTCCACCCCTATTCTTCAGTGTACAAATAAGTACATGCATATTACAGAAAGCACCGGTGACTGTTTTAAGGGCAACATAGGAATTAAGTTGTGCAGGCTATGCCTTTTTAAAAGACATATTAGCATCATGCTACTTCGCTATGATGACTAAGTTACTTTTCCATTGATTGCGTTCTGAGCAAACGTCACCAACCGAACCCTCGGCAATATGATTGTGTGCATCTCCAGTGATTTCCAGACTCGTAATTGCTCACATGTGTAAAACTCCTAGCCAATACCAGATAAAGGTACACATAAAAATACTGTATCTGAGGCAAAGCTTCATAATCAGTGCTCAGTGCTTCCTTCGTTACTGCATACGGATCCTCACCATTTATGAATGTTCACATTCCTCTCTGTGTTGTGTTAATAGAGTCTCTTTATAATCTATTTCACTTTGTCTCTTCATGATAACGTAACAAACATTATAAACAGCGTAACATTATAAATAGAAATGAATATTTGTTTGTAAAACGACATTCTCTGGTAAAACTTTGTAAACACAGCAGCTTATGCCATCAAAGATGGCGTCTTCAGGAGGTCACGTGACATTAATTGGCCTGTGGGAACTATAGGCGAATTGGGATGCAGCCCATACCAGATAATGTTTTAAACAATAAAAAAACAGAACAATGACACCATTCGTATCTGGGCAAAATGAGCGTATCTCTGCATCCAATGAAAATTTATATTGAGTTAATGTTACTGAAAAATCAAGCCTCTATGTGAAGCTTTTATGTTATTTAAATAATGATCTCATACCTGTTATTTTTTTCTGTTCAAATTATATATATATATTTTCTTTTGACTTGCATTATTAATTTATAAATTAGACTGTTTATTTTATTTTCCCATTTCTTGGATTTGTTTAATATTTGTACACTATATGTTGGATTATTGTCATGTTTATTATGTGTATATTGACTGGCATTCAATAGAAAAAAATCTCTATATTCATCCATGTATAGATAAAGATATAGATATATCTATCTTAAAATTCTTCAACAAATAGCTTTTAGACGTTGGAATTAGTTCATGTTGGATTTAGTAGAAACTGATTTTACTGTTTCAGTGCTGTAAGTAACTTGAAATGGAGCTTTTTGTTAATATATGTTGTAAATTGTATACAACGTTGTATGTGATAAACATGTTATCTTTGTATGTTTTATGAGGAAAAATAGAGTAGAAAATTACTTATTTTTCTCATTGTTGGATTTGATTGGTTGAAGGGTCTCGTGATCTCGCTCTGATTGGTCAGACCTACTCTCTTTGCGCGCCTTTACATTATTATCGTGATTGTAGTCTTTTAATTCGCGTCAAACTCACATATCGCTCTCAGAATCATCACATCAGTCAATTGCTCGTCGAATAACCTAAAACATGTCGAGTTCAGACGCGATCTGTGAGAAGATACACGACGCACACGGGCTGCGGTGGGAGCGCTGGCGGCATTTGCGTCGCGTGCGTCCTGGAGATGATGGACAGGTCGGATGTATCGGTAAGAACAGTAATATTTGGATAAATATGAAATAGTAATCTGTGCTTACCGAGGGCCACCGTGACGTTCACATTGCAGGCGGTGCGCAAGCGCGCGACGCTCGTGTCCGTGATGCGCGTGCCCGCGGTTCGCGAGCTGCTGTATCGAGAAGAAGAAGGAAGAATAAACTTCATCTCATCATTACCTGAGTAAGAGAATCTTTCATGTATATTGTGCACATTTACAAAATCCCTATTTAGATTTGTCATATAAATAAGCTCTGTGACCAACAAAAGTTTATGATTCTTATGTGTTTTTGTTGATGTCAATCTTCACAAACTTACTTTGACATAGGTAAACAACATAACTAACCTCAGAATATGTTTCAGGAACGCTGTTCAGCGCCGTGGATTCATCTCTGCTGGATCAGACTGCACAGGGTGATCCACATTTGAGATTTTGTGTATATTTATGAACACTTTATGTTATTTTAATCAATCTCCATATTTTTTCTTTTAAAAAAGCATAAAAATCTCTTGTGCTGTTTTTTTCTTTCTTTAGCTATTGGAGCGAATATGAACACAAAAATCATATTACATAACTGTGACCCTGTAAATGTGGGAAAGAGGGTCTATTTAGCAGTTTTTGCTCAGGAATGATCATGTTTTGAGGTCTGCGAGATTGTGTGTGTGTGTGTGTGTGTGTGTTTGTGTTTCAGTTCTGCTGCAGGTGGACGCTGGTACGTCCCGAGTCAAGCACTTCTGCTCTTCATCCTGGACCAGATCCACTCTACGGGTGTGAACACACACACACACACACTCGCTGCACACTAACTCACACACACACATTTTTAACACTAGTTCATCCGGTGTGATTGTTACCTCTCTATTCTCTCTCTCACACACTCTCTCTCAGTGGTCTGATGTTGGGGGTCTGAAAGCGTCTCTTGTCGTCTGTCATGTTTCTGGGGAAACTGCTGTGACGCTCATCTCCGCTCTGAGCCAAACACTCACGTCCAGCCGCTGTAAGACTGTCTGATGAACACACTCACACTTACAGTAATGCACTGTTTACTGCCGTCCTGAGACTTGATTTATGGCAACGATTCTCATGTTTCTTCAGCCAAACATCTTTGGACTAAAATATTAAAGGGGTCATGAACTATTATTTAGTTATTTTGTTATTTAATAATATTGCCTTGGGTGCCCTTATAATGTTAGTATGATTTTGACATAAAAAAAATTAATAACTAAGAAATAAAGGCAATTTTCCTAGCCCTGATTTTAGACTCTAATTTGAACGCTTTGTTTGAAGGGGCGTGTCTATGTAAGACTACAATTACAAAAGACTTCTGTTTGTAATTTAATCACAGATCAGGCATTAGAATAAACAATGTTCATGTTTGTTACACGGGGCTAAAGACGCGGTGATGTAGACGTAGGCGTCGATATTCTTCTAATTGCGGTCTTCCGCTGCTCTGTGACGTCACAAGTCTCCACGACTCAGATCCTGTGGTTTTCTGGCCATGGTTTCAATAAAAGCTGCTTTTGTCAAAACAGGAGAATTTGAATTCTCAGTTCATGACCCTTTAACATCATATATAAGAATAACATGACAACAAATTCACATGATAGCGGTTCACTGGTGGCAATTCATTACATGCAGGTAAACAAATAAAATATTCAATTTTTTTATGTTCTCGTGTGTGTGTGTGCAGCGCGTGTGCTGGAGTGTGTGTGTGCCGCTCTGCTGCTCTCAGATGAGGACGTGAAGGCCGGTGTGTGTTACGTGTTGTTGAGGATCTGGAGCTCCGCCTCCGCCGTCCAGATGCTAACAGACACTCTCCGCCAGCGCATGTGTGTGTTACTGCTGCACACGCTCTCAAACACACACACCACAGCGCTCACTGTCAACTGCCTGGGTGAGAGACACTCTCAGAAACCTGCACACACTCACATATAAACACCAGTTTATGAGCATGTTTAGCTAAGGACTATGTCTTATGTCATGATTCACAATCTTGATATTCGATCTCTGCTCTCGCTCTTGATTTGTCAGTACTCTGAGGTGTGTGTGTGTCGCAGGTGTAGTGAAGCAGATGTGTCAGTACTCTGAGGTGGTGTGTGTGTTGATGAATCTGAAAGACGGCGCTGAAGATCCACTGCCGTATCAACCACTGCCGCTCATCCTGAAGAAGGTCTGAACACACACGCACATACACACACTCTTTTTTTAAAAACACTGGTTATTGCAGAGGTAGCTTCCAAATGTGAAAGTGTTTTTACAGAGAAATATTTCTTATTTTCTACAAAACATGTTTTATAAAATAAACTGGAGTTTAATTTTGCTAGATATTTTGCTGCTTCATATTTGTTCACAAATTTTGTTTTACGGAAACTCTGAGGTTCCTGATTCTGTTCATGCGCTGTATCAGGAACAGCCACTGGCTGATTCGTTCTCTTGTCACAGATTAATACTTTTCTCTCCCAATATCACATCCATCACTAAACAGCAGCCAAACATGGAGCCTGGAGAGCTCTCCAATGATTTTACCAAAAGTAGAGCAAGATTTGATTAAGCAATAGTGCAGTAAACTGTATAACATAGACTCCACCCACTGGGAGAGGAGCCTGCGGTCGACTTAAAAGCACCACAAAAATATGGGGAAAAAGGCAAGTTAGATAACTGTAATGTATTAATATTGATTGTTGTTGATGCAAATGTGTGTGTTGTAGCTGTTGTTGAGCGCTCAGGACTCTCTTCAAGTGGTGTCGGTGCGCTGTGTGTGTGCCGTACTGATTCACGCTCCTCAATGCTTCACTGCCGCCTTCATTCAGGCCGATCTACCCGGTGAGATGCTTCACTAACTACCACATCAACCATACAAACCAACTGATAGTCACAGAACCAATGTGAACATGAATTAATTCTATCATAACATAGTTAACATACAAAATATGCAACATACAAAAGACGCAAGACACAACATACATTAGACGTAACATACAAAAGACATGTCATATATAGGACGTAACACATAGGATGTAACACGTGAACATGCATAAGACGTAAGACATAACATACACAAGATGTAATACGTAACATACATAAGACGTAAGCAGTATCATACATAAGACGTAACATACATAAGATGTAATATGTAACATACTTAAGACGTAAGCAGTAACATACATAAGATGTAACATACATAAGATGTATTATTTTAACATACATTAGGCGTAAGCAGTAACATACATAAGATGTAGCATACATAAGATGTAACATACATAAGACGTAACATACATAAGACGTAACATACATAAGACGTAACATACATAAGATGTAATATGTAACATACTTAAGACGTAAGCAGTAACATACATAAGATGTAGCATACATAAGATGTATTATTTTAACATACATAAGGCGTAAGCAGTAACATACATAAGATGTAACATACATAAGATGTAACATACATAAGACGTAACATACATAAGACGTAACATACATAAGATGTAACATACATAAGACGTAACATACATAAGACGTAACATACATAAGACGTAACATACATAAGATGTAATATGTAACATACTTAAGACGTAAGCAGTAACATACATAAGATGTAACATACATAAGACGTAACATACATAAGACGTAACATACATAAAGACGTAACATACATAAGATGTAATACGTAACATACATAAGACGCAACATACATAAGATGTAATACGTAACATACACAAGACGTAGGCAGTAACATACATAACGTAACATACATAAGACGTAACATACATAAGACGTAACATACATAAGATGTAATATGTAACATACTTAAGACGTAAGCAGTAACATACATAAGATGTAGCATACATAAGATGTAACATACATAAGACGTAACATACATAAGACGTAACATACATAAAGAACGTAAACATACATAAGATGTAATATGTAACATACTTAAGACGTAAGCAGTAACATACATAAGATGTAACATACATAAGAATGTAACATACATAAGACGTAACATACATAAGACGTAGCATACATAAGATGTAATACGTAACATACATAAGAGCGCAACATACATAAGATGTAATACGTAACATACACAAGACGTAGGCAGTAACATACATAAGATGTAACATACATAAGACGTAACATACATATAATGTAACATACATAAGACGTAACATACATAAGACGTAACATACATATAAATGTAACATACATAAGACGTAACATACATAAGACGTAACATACATATAATGTAACATACATAATACGTAACATACATAAGACGTAACATACATAAGATGTAATACGTAACATACATAAGCACGCAACATACATAAGATGTAACATACATAAGATGTAACATACATAAGACGTAACATACATATAATGTAACATACATAAGACGTAACATACATAAGACGTAACATACATAAGATGTAATACGTAACATACATAAAGCACGCAACATACATAAGATGTAACATGTAACATACACAAGACGTAGGCAGTAACATACATAAGATGTAACATACATAAGACGTAACATACATAAGATGTAACATACATAAGATGTAACATACATAAGACGTAACATACATAAGACGTAACATACATAAGATGTAACATACATAAGATGTAACATACATAAGACGTAACATACATCATTAAGATGTAACATACATAAGACGTAACATACATAAGACGTAACATACATAAGATGTAACATACATAAGATGTAACATACATAAGACGTAACATACATAAGACGTAACATACATAAGACGTAACATACATCAATGTAATACGTAACATACATAAGACGTAAGTAACATACATAAGACGTAACATACATAAGATGTAACACGTAACATACACAAGACGTAAGCAGTAACATAAGATGTAACACGTAACATACATAAGATGTAACATACATAAGACGTAGGCAGTAACATACATAATAATGTAATACGTAACATACATAAGATGTAAACATACATAAGACGTAACATACATAAGACGTAACATACATAAGACGTAACATACATAAGACGTAACATACATAAGACGTAACATTACACACGCTGATGTTTCACCATGTCGGAGTGTCTTTCATTCATTCCGACACATAAACAGGACAGTATATGAGTGTGTGTGTGTGTGTCAGAGTTTCTGCTGGAGGTGATGAGCAGCGGCTGCACTGACGTGTTGCTGTGGTCCGCTCTTCAGCTGTTTACTGCTGCTGTCCGAAGACCCGCTCTTCTTCTCGCAGTGTCACGCCGTCTACGGTGAGATCCATCATCTGCCGAGTCCAAACTCATTCCCTCTCGGTTCATCAAACACCAGACATCACAAGACGCGTTTACAGCACCCTTCAAACTGCGCAAGTAGAAATCTGTGGATTGAAAATACGGCCAATTTTCATAGTGCAAAACAGTTTTTACGCTCGCATGAGGTGTTTTTCAGGCGATTCAGGCGATGATGAGACGGAGTTCTTCATTAAACTCATAAAAGACAAAAGTATTACGGGAATACTGGATTCTAAAACACAAAGAAATGCCACAGTTTATCAAGAGCTTGAAGCAGAAATGAGGAAGTAACACCCAGAAACTCCTCATATGAGCCGCTCCCAGAGTCTTTCCGTTAATAACCATGATTTTTGGAATTACAGAGAAAATAAAGTACATTTAGAAAATATCGCTATTTTGCGCAAATCTGTAATGGAAACGCGCTACAGAGAGTTCACTGAGAGTAATGCATTAATACTAATCAGAATCCATCATTCTTCAGAAGTGTAAGTGTAAATGTGTGTGTGTGTGTGTGTGTGTGTGTGTTTAAGGTATGGAGCCGTTAGTGCGATGTCTGAAGAGACTCTGGGGAAGTCCAACACGGAGGTGCAGAAACAGGGACTGGAGCTGCTGTTCGGCCATATTGGACAGGTCAAACAGAATATTATTTAATTGTTTCCTGTACAACTTCGGTTGTTGAGTTTATCTGAGTTGAAATGAGTTCAGTGCTTTAGTGTCAAATGTGCTTTTCCAGGAAATAAACAATTATTTAGCAACTGCACTTATTAATGCAAAACAATGGTAATGTCATGATTAAATATCAAATATCAGGTGCTGGTGCCTCCATCTGTAGGATCAATGTGTGTGTGTTTAATCAGTAATAGTGTGTGTGTGTGCAGGCAGCCTGCAGCTGTGCGCTTGTCTCCGATCTCGCCTCCTGAATTCACAGGTGTGTGTGATGTCATCGTGGAGGGCGTGGCCACTTCCTGTCTGCAGGTGTCCATGTGTGCGGTCCGAGCCGCTGCTATCCTGCTCAGGCTCACACACACACACACCTGTGGAGTACGAGCCACCACCGTCCTGCTCAGGTCTCTCAAGTGCGTGTGTGTGTGTGTCTTCACAGGCCGAACCACCAGTCCAGTCCGGTTCAGTTCTCAGAGGTCAGGAGAGTCGTGGAGGCCGTGATGTCCAAGTGCAGAGTGAGTGTGTGTGTGTGTTCTGATCAGTGGTCATGTGATCAGTCTGATCCACTCAAGATCATGTGTGTGTGTGTGTTCAGGAGATCAGCTCTGGTTCAGAATCAGTGTCAGCTGCTGGAGTTTTACTGCAAACGCTCACGTGCTTCGATGCTGCTTGCAGGTCAGTCACACACACACACTCATACACACACTATGATAGCAGACTGACATGTGTGAGTTAATTCACACTTTTTTAATGAGATTTGAAGTTAAATTTTTAATTATTTATAGTTAATTCACATTTATTTGAATTGCGCTTTCACAACACATCATTTCAAAGCGGCTACAGGAAGTGCGTATTACAATGTAGAGTAGTGTTATTAGTTTATCAGTTCTAATTTAGTTCTGTTATCAGAGGAAACAAAGTTATGTATTTCAGAACATCATCACAGTCAGCTAAGAATGTATTAATTTACACAATGTAATATTTGATGAGCTCATGTGGTTGTAATGAGGCTTATTTTAATTGGAAATGTTTAAGATTAAATGATTAGTTTTAGTTTTTCATTTTAAAATTATTGATCAATTCTACATTTTTATGTATTTCATGAATATTTGGTAAATGTTTTATTAAGATTTTTAATAAATAAATTGTAATGATGTAATCATTTTTGTGATTCATGTTTTTTAATATTTATTTAAATGTACATTTTTGTGATATATTTTTGGGTTTTATTTTGTGTTGTATTATTTTACAATTTATAATTTTAATTTAACTAATGTTTAAGTCTATTAATTTAAATTAAGTGTTTATTGAGTTTTGTATTGTTTTAATTTTATTAATCAATGTTTTTTTGTTTTATGTTTTTTAAATAAAATTTTATATATATATATATATATATATATATATATATATATATATAAATGAGATATATATGAGAAAGCCTAGTTTGTGAAAGCCTGTGTTAGAGCAGGGGCTCTCAACTCCAGCCTCCGGCGACCCACTGCTCTGCATATTGTGCATGTCTCCCTCATTAACACACCTGATTCAGATCCTCAGCCCGCCAGGAGAGACTCTCTGTTCTCTCCTAACGAGCTCAGGATCTGAATCAGGTGTGTTAAATAAGGGAGATATGCACAATGTGCAGAGCAGTGGGTCGGGAGGACCTGGAGTTGAGAACCCCTGTGTTAGAGCATCTGAACACATCTCCGTCTCTCTCTGTGTGTGTGTAGGTTGCTGGAGGTGTGTGTGTGTGAGTCGGCTCTAACGGACGGTGTGTGTTCAGCTCCAGCACAGCAACAGGAGACGCTGGAGTCGGTGTGTGTGTTTCTGCTGCACTGTTGCGACACCACCTGCATCCCTGCAGTCACTGTGAGTCACACACACACACACACGTGCTGAACTCCACAGGTTTACTGACCCCTGTGTGTGTGTGTGTGTGTAGGGCGTGTGCGAGCAGGTCTCGTCTTCACAGCACGCTGCAGCTCTTCCTCTCGGTTCTGTCTCGTCAGTTCGCTCTGTGTCCCGCTCACATGACCTCCTTCTCCAAGAAGCTCGGGTAAGACCAGGGGTCAGACGTCACGGCCACTCTGAAGCAGATGCTCCATAAAACCGGCATGAGCTTTCCTTTGGGCTGGACAATAATTCAATATTCATTTACCGTATTTTCCGCACTATAAGGCGCACTTAAAAGCCTTTAATTTTCTCAAAAAACGAAAGAGTGCCTTATAAATCCGGCCTTATAATCCGGAGTGCTTCATAATCCGAAAGCGCTTTCATAATCCGGAGCGCTTTATGATCCTGAGCCCTTATAATCGGAAGCGCCTTATGATCCGAAGCCCTCATAATCGCAGCGCCTTATAAGTCCGAAGCGCTCATAATACGAAGCGCTTCATGATCCGAAGCGCCTTATGATCCGAAGCGCTCTCATAATCCGGAGCGCCTCTGATACCGGAGCGCCTTATAATCCGAAGCGCCTTCATAATCCGAAGCGCTTATAATCCGAAGCGCCTTATAATCCCGAAGCGCTCTCACAATCCGGAGCGCCTCATAATCCGAAGCGCCTTATAATCCGAAGCGCCTTATAATCCGAAGCGCCTTATATCCGAAGCGCTTTATAATCCGGAAGCGCCTTATAATCCGAAGCGCCTTATAATCCGAAGCGCTTTATAATCCGGAGCGCCTTATTATCCGAAAGCGCCTTATAATCCCGAAGCGCTTTATAATCCGAAGCGCCTCACAATCCGAAGCGCCTCAAATCCAAAGCCTCAGTAATCCGGAGCGCCTTATACCCGCAAGCGCTCATAATCCGGAGCGCCTTATAATCCGAAGCGCCTTATAATCCGAAGCGCTTTATAATCCGGAGCGCCTTATAATCCGAAAGCGCCTTATCAATCCGAAAGCGCTTATAATCCGAAGCGCTTATAATCCGAAGCGCGCCTTATAATCCGAAGCGCTTTATAATCCGAAGCGCCTCATACCCCAAGCCACATGATCGAAGCGCCTTATAATCCTGAGTGCCTATAATCCGAAGCGCTTTATAATCCGAAGCGCCTTATAATCCGGAAGCGCTTCATAATCCCAGAGCCTTATAGCCGAAGCGCTCCACAATCTGAAGCGCCTCATACCCGAAGCGCTTCATAATCGCGGAGCGGTCTCATACCTGGGAGCCATACTCGGAGCGGCCTTGATCCAGAGCGCCTTGTAATCCGAAGCGCCTTATAATCCCGGAGCGCCTTATAATCCGAAGCGCCTTATAATCCGAAGCGCCTCTATAATCCCGAAGCGCCTTATAATCCGAGCGCCACAGCGCGGCATCCCGAAGCACCTACGATCGAAGCCTTCATAATCCGAGCGCCTCATGATCCGAAGCGCTCTATAATCCGAAGCGCCTTATAATCCGAAGCGCCTTATAATCCGGGAGCGCCTTATAATCCCGAAGCGCTTCATAATCGGAGCGCCTTATAATCCGAAGCGCCTCTGATCCAAGCGCTCAGAACGAAGCCTCCGAATCCGAAGCGCTTCACAATCCGGAGCGCCCGACCCGAGCGCCTTATAATCCGGAGCGCTTATCGGAGCGCCTTATAATCGAAGCGCCTGACCGAAGCGCCTTATAATCCGGAGCGCCTTATAATCCGGAAGCGCCTTATAATCCGAAACGCTTTATAATCCAGAGCGCTTATAATCGAAGCGCCTACAACCCGAAGCGCTTTATAATCCGCAGCGCTTATAATCCGAAAGCGCCTTTAATCCGAGCCCTACAATCCGGAGCGCCTTATAATCCGAAGCGCTTTATAATCCGGGCGCCTTATAATCCGAAGCACTCTAATCCGAGCCCTTCATAATCCGGAGCGCCTTATAATCGAAGCGCCTTATAATCCGAAGCGCCTTATAATCCGAAGCGCCTCATAATCCGGAGCGCCTTATAATCCGAAGCGCCTTATAATCCGAAGCGCCTTATAATCCGAAGCGCCTCATAATCCGAAGCGCCTTATCATCCTGAGTGCCTTATAATCCGAAGCGCTTTATAATCCGAAGCGCCTTATAATCCGAAGCGCCTTATAATCCGGAGCGCCTTAGATCGAGCGTCTATCCGGAGCGCCTTATAATCCGGAGCGCTTTATAATCCGGAGCGGTTTATAATCCGGAGCGCTTTATAATCCGGAGCGCCTTATAATCCGGAGCGCCTTATAATCCGGAGCGCCTTATAGTCCGAAGAGCCTTATAATTCGGAGCGCCTTATAATCCGGAGCGCCTTATAATCCGGAGCGCTTTATAATCCGGAGCGCCTTATAATCCGAAGCGCCTTATAATCCGAAGCGCTTTATAATCTGGAGCGCCTTATAATCCGAAGCGCCTTATAATCCGAAGCGCTTTATAATCCGGAGCGCCTTATAATCCGAAGCGCCTTATAATCCGAAGCGCCTTATAATCCGGAGCGCCTTATAATCCGGAGCGCCTTATAATCCGGAGCGCCTTATAATCCGAAGCGCTTTATAATCCGGAGCGCCTTATAATCCGAAGCGCCTTCATAATCCGAAGCGCTTTATAATCCGAAGCGCCTTATAATCCGAAGCGCTTTATAATCCGGAGCGCCTTATAATCCGAAGCGCTTTATAATCCGGAGCGCCTTATCATCCGAAGCGCTCTAGTCCGAAGCGCTTATAATCCGGAGCGCTTTATAATCCGAAGCGCTTTATCATCCGGAGCGCCTTATAATCCGGAGCGCCTTATAATCCGGAGCGCTTCATGATCCGGAGCGCCTTATAATCCGAAGCGCCTTATAATCCGAAGCGCTTTATAATCCGGAGCGCCTTATAATCCGAAGCGCCTTATCATCCGAAGCGCTTTATAATCCAGAGCGCTTTATAATCCGAAGCGCCTTATAATCCGAAGCGCTTTATAATCCGGGAGCGCCTTATAATCCGAAGCGCCTTATAATCCGAAGCCCTTTATAATCCGGAGCGCCTTCATAATCCGAAGCGCTTCATAATCCCGGAGCGCCTTATAATCCGAAAGCGCCTTATGATCCGAAGCGCTTTATAATCCGGAGCGCTTTATAATCCGAAGCGCCTTATAATCCAAAGCGCTTTATAATCCGGAGCGCCTTATAATCCGAAGCGCCTTATAATCCGGAGCGCCTTATAATCCGAAGCGCCTTATAATCCGAAGCGCTTTATAATCCGGAGCGCTTTCATAATCCGAAGCGCTTTATAATCCGAAGCGCCTTATAATCCCGAAGCGCTTTATAATCCGGAGCGCCTTATAATCCGAAGCGCCTCATAATCCAGGAGCGCCTTATAATCCGAAAGCGCCTTATAATCCGAAGCGCTTTATAATCCGGAGCGCCTTATAATCCGAAGCGCCTTATAATCCGAAGCGCTTATAATCCGGAGCGCCTGATGGTATCGACCGGAATTAACAAATATATTGTGATTAAAATTCTGGCCTCATCGTCCAGCCCCGAGCTTCTGTTATTGGACACGCACAGTCCTTTGTGTTACTCTCTTTGCCAATGTTTCTGATTCAGTGTGTGTGTGTGTGTGTGTGTGTGTGCGTCAGCTGCGTCTGGATTCATCAGACTGACTGTGGACAGTAAAGCCCAGCTGTGTTCAGGGAACAGGTGAGACACATACACACAGATAGTGTGTGTGTGTTGAACTGCAGGTGTTGATGATGTGTGTGTGTTTCAGAAACGCGTCTCTGAATCAGATCTGCTGTGATTCTCCTCCTGAAGCTCTGCATGTGTCTGATCTCAAACACTGACACCTGGAATCATGAAGACATGCAGGGTAACGTGTGTGTGTGTGTGTGTGTGTGTTTTACAGTGTTTTATATCATGGTTTTTATATCATTTTATATCAGTTTTATATAGTTTCTCTCCAGCAAACACACAACACTCTCCTAACAATAAAAGAAAGTTCTACTGTGTAAAGATCACTGTTGTGTGTGTGTGTGTGTGTGTGTTCGCGCAGATGTGCAGCATGTCCTGCAGGAGTCTCTGCCGTCTCTGTGCTGCAGTGTGTCCGACTGGCCCTCCCTTCTCCCTGATATCCCACAATCCCTCAGGAACACACAGTTCTGCATCATCCACCTGCTCCACCTCTCGCTGCTGCACGGAGACAGGTGTGTGTGTGAGTCTGAGAGTGATAGAGTGTGTGATGATGTCATTGGGTAATGTAGATGAGATGATCATGTGACACTGACAGGTTTCTGTGTGACTCGGCCGTGTTCTCCTGCGTTCTGCGCTTCATCGTGTGTGTTCAGGATCAGTGTGACGACGCTCTTCCTGCGTGTGTGTCGAGTTCAGTCCTCTATCTGCTGTCTGTCAATCAACACACCGGCCCTCCACTGGACATGGTGACCTCACACACACACATCACTGTGACCTCACTCACACTTTCTACACATATACATTCAAATATATTTGAAACATCATCGGTTACTATAGTAACAGTTAAAGAACAGCTGCACTCTACACTGAACTCTACACAGAACTCTACACTGAACTCTACACTGAACTCTACACACTCCAGTCCCAATAGAGAAACACCCCCGCTAACACACTCACTGCGGGATCAACATGTCTGATGAGCACATAGCAACACCCTAGCAACCCCTCAGTGCTCTGAGTGTGAACAGCGACTGAAGCGTGTGTGTGTGTGTGTGCAGGTGTCGGTGAGTGTGGTCAGTAAAGCGTTGTCCTCCTGTCCCGCGGTGTTCTCGCGCGCCTTCCTGTCTCCGCGCTGAGCCTCATCTTCCTGTATCCTGAGCTCTCGGAGCGCTTCGGGACGCTGGCGCTGACGGGACGCGCTCTCGCGGGACAGAGGAGGAGCAGGAGCTGCTGGAGCTGCTACACACACACCCTGCAGCGCTGCTGAACATGCTGGTGACACACACACACTCTCACACACAACAGCTTCAAATGAACTACTTTTCCCCTAGAGATAAAACTAACATTGTCTACTATGATCAACACACATCTGTTCAAATCTCAGAAAATGTAGTTTAGTGTGTCATGTGTGTGTGTGTGTGTGTGTTGAGGGCGTGGCGTGTGATGCTGAGACCGCAGTGTCTCAGTCAGCCGTCGGTGTGTTGCGATCGTTCCTGTGTTCAGTCGACGGCGTCAGCATCAGCAGGACACCTGATCTCTCCCGATCACATCCGATCCGCACTCATGAGTGTCCTGCAGAGACACACAAACACAGGTCAGACACACACACACAGGTCAGACTCACACACACACACACACATACAAAGCATTGAGCATTTAATATTGATATTCAGTGTGAGTTGCTCGTCAGGATGTTGATCTTCATGAGGACTCGTTTTATGGACTGCTTTAGTTTCGCCTTTTAACCAATCATACGTGTGTGTGTGTGTGTGTGTGTGTTTCAGACGGGCTGTCGGTGCTGCTGGACGTGTTGTCTGTGATTCAGAGTCACTCGTCCAGTCAGATGACCCATACGGACTTCAAACTGCTTTACCACGGTGAGGACAGAGAGTGTGTCTGCGGTTTGAACGTGTGCGTCACTCATACATGTGTGTTGTGTGTGTGTGTAGTCAGTAATCTGGTAGGAAAGATGGACTCCAGTGACTCTGAGCTGCTGCTGTCTGGGTTCAACTGTCTGTACTGCTTCCTGTGTGTGTGTCCGTCACACACCACCGACAGAGGTAACTCACACACACATCACGCAGTCACTCACACACACACACTCATTCAGTCACTCACACACACGTCACACCCGCGACAGAGGTAACACACACACACTCATTCAGTCACTCACACGTCACATGCCACCGACAGAGGTAACACACACACACACACTCATTCAGTCACTCACACACACGTCCCACGCCACCGAACAGAGGTAACACACACAGACACACACATACTCATTTCAGTCACTCACACACAACAACATAGACAAACACACACACACACAAACACTTCTCTCGACACACTCCTGCTGGTTGCGTGTGTGTGTTGCAGTGGCGTCTCTGCTGCTGGGGAACGTGAGGCTGCTGGAGCTGCTGGAGGAGGTCTTGTCTCCATCTTCATCATCTTCATCTTCCTCATCTACATCATCATCTTCATCACTGCACTGCTCCTCCCTGCTCCTGCTCTCCTCACTCGTGCTCCTGCAGCACAAACACCACGCTCAGGTGAGACACACACACACACTCGTCCTGCTCAGGTGAGGTGTGTGTGTTGCAGCGCTGAAACACCTGACGTGTGTGTGTGTGTGTGTGTGTGTGTGTGTGTGTTAAAGGTGCAGAAGAGCATCAGTGTGGATCTTCATCAGATACTGAGACGACTGGCCTTCAACAAGAGAGAGACGGACGCGCTGCTGCTCCGGTTAGACACACACACACACAGATCACTGCGCTGAAGCTTCAGGTTCTGTGAGAAACACTGATCTGATTCCTCAAGTGATGTAATCTCACTACAGGTTATCTGATTTAATGTGTGTGTGTGTGTGTAGTGTGCAGTGTGCGGTTCGTGCAGGTGTGTTTGGATGTGGACGAGTCTGCTCTGGTGTGTGTGTGTGACGCAGCGCTGGAACGACCCCTTCAGAGAGCGGACGGTGCTCTACACCCACTGGGACACAGCGGCACCATCAGCCTCATCACGACCCTCAGTGCACTCATACTGCAGGTACACACACACACATGCTGCAGGTACACACACACACTCATGCTGCAGGTACACATTACAGGACAGTACATCAGTGATTTGTGTGTGTGTGTGTGTGTGAGCAGAAGCAGGATCTGCTGGTCAGCGCGGCTCTGAACTGTCTGACGTCTCTGATGGAGTTTCTGTGTCGCAGGACTCCTGAATCAGGTACACACACACACACACACACCTCTTACACATGTGTGTTTGAGTCAGGTTTATCAGTGTTTACTGGGATTATCAGTGAGGTTTCAGATCTAGCTGACAATCCCAGATGACATCAGCTGCATGCATCATTTTACCGTTTCTAAGAGTGAGCTGATCGATCAAATATAACGGCATGATCTACGATGTTTTAGAAATCCTCATAAACTAATCAGAATTAGAAACACTAGAGGTGTAGCGGGTCACAGGGGTGACGGTTCACTGAGGTGTCAGCGGGACACAGGGGTGACGGTTCACTAGAGGTGTAGCGGGACACAGGGGTGACGGTTCACTAGAGGTGTAGCAGGACACAGGGGTGACGGTTCACTGTAGAGGTATACGCGGGAGACAGGGGTGACGGTTCACTAGAGGTGTAGCGGGACACAGGGGTGACGGTTCACTAGAGGTGTAGCGGGAACACAGGGGTGACGGTTCACTGAGAGGTGTCAGCGGAACACAGGGGTGACGGTTCACTAGAGGTGTCAGCGGAACACAGGGGTGACGGTTCACTAGAGGTATAGCACGAGAGACAGGGTGACGGTTCGCTCAGAGGTGTCAGCGGGACACAGGGGTGACGGTTCACTAGAGGTGTAGCGGGACACAGGGGTGACGGTTCGCTAGAGGTGTAGCGGGACACAGGGGTGACGGTTCAATAGAGGTGTAGCAGGACACAGGGGTGACGGGTCGCTAGAGGTGTAGCGGGACACAGGGGGTGACGGTTCACTAGAGGTGTAGCAGGACACAGGGGTGACGGTTCGCTAGAGGTGTAGCGGGACACAGGGGTGACGGTTCACTAGAGGTGTAGCAGGACACAGGGGTGACGGTTCACTAGAGGTGTAGCAGGACACAGGGGTGACGGTTCACTAGAGGTGTAGCGGGACACAGGGGTGACGGTTCACTAGAGGTGTAGCAGGACACAGGGGTGACGGTTCACTAGAGGTGTAGCGGGACACAGGGGTGACGGTTCACTAGAGGTGTAGCGGGACACAGGGGTGACGGTTCACTAGAGGTGTAGCAGGACACAGGGGTGACGGTTCACTAGAGGTGTAGCAGGACACAGGGGTGACGGTTCACTAGAGGTGTCAGCGGGAGACAGACAGGGGTGACGGTTCATGAGAGGTGTAGCAGGACACAGGGGTGACGGTTCACTGAGAGGTGTAGCGGGACACAGGGGTGACGGTTCACTAGAGGTGTAGCACGGAGACAACAGGGGTGACGGTTCGCTAGAGGTGTAGCAGGACACAGGGGTGACGGTTCACTAGAGGTGTAGCGGGACACAGGGGTGACGGTTCACTAGAGGTGTAGCGGGACACAGGGGTGACGGTTCACTGAGAGGTGTAGCGGGACACAGGGGTGACGGTTCACTAGAGGTGTAGCGGGACACAGGGGTGACGGTTCACTAGAGGTGTAGCGGGACACAGGGGTGACGGTTCACTAGAGGTGTAGCGGGACACAGGGGTGACGGTTCACTGAGAGGTGTAGCGGGACACAGGGGTGACGGTTCACTAGAGGTGTAGCGGGACACAGGGGTGACGGTTCACTAGAGGTGTAGCGGGACACAGGGGTGACGGTTCACTAGAGGTGTAGCGGGACACAGGGGTGACGGTTCACTGAGAGGTGTAGCGGGACACAGGGGTGACGGTTCACTAGAGGTGTAGCGGGACACAGGGGTGACGGTTCACTAGAGGTGTAGCGGGACACAGGGGTGACGGTTCGCTAGAGGTGTAGCGGGACACAGGGGTGACGGTTCACTAGAGGTGTAGCGGGACACAGGGGTGACGGTTCACTGAGAGGTGTAGCGGGACACAGGGGTGACGGTTCACTAGAGGTGTAGCACGGACACAGGGGTGACGGTTCACTAGAGGTGTAGCGGGACACAGGGGTGACGGTTCACTAGAGGTGTAGCGGGACACAGGGGTGACGGTTCACTGAGAGGTGTAGCGGAACACAGGGGTGACGGTTCACTAGAGGTGTAGCGGGACACAGGGGTGACGGTTCACTAGAGGTGTAGCGGGACACAGGGGTGACGGTTCACTAGAGGTGTAGCAGGACACAGGGGTGACGGTTCACTGAGAGGTGTAGCGGGACACAGGGGTGACGGTTCACTAGAGGTGTAGCGGGACACAGGGGTGACGGTTCACTGAGAGGTGTAGCGGGACACAGGGGTGACGGTTCACTAGAGGTGTAGCGGGACACAGGGGTGACGGTTCACTAGAGGTGTAGCGGGACACAGGGGTGACGGTTCACTAGAGGTGTAGCGGGACACAGGGGTGACGGTTCACTAGAGGTGTAGCGGGACACAGGGGTGACGGTTCACTAGAGGTGTAGCGGGACACAGGGGTGACGGTTCACTAGAGGTGTAGCGGGACACAGGGGTGACGGTTCACTAGAGGTGTAGCGGGACACAGGGGTGACGGTTCACTGAGAGGTGTAGCGGGACACAGGGGTGACGGTTCACTAGAGGTGTAGCAGGACACAGGGGTGACGGTTCACTAGAGGTGTAGCGGGACACAGGGGTGACGGTTCACTAGAGGTGTAGCGGGACACAGGGGTGACGGTTCACTAGAGGTGTAGCAGGAACACAGGGGTGACGGTTCACTAGAGGTGTAGCGGGACACAGGGGTGACGGTTCACTAGAGGTGTAGCAGGACACAGGGGTGACGGTTCACTGAGAGGTGTAGCGGGACACAGGGGTGACGGTTCACTAGAGGTGTAGCGGGACACAGGGGTGACGGTTCACTAGAGGTGTAGCAGGACACAGGGGTGACGGTTCACTAGAGGTGTAGCGGGACACAGGGGTGACGGTTCACTAGAGGTGTAGCGGGACACAGGGGTGACGGTTCACTAGAGGTGTAGCGGGACACAGGGTGACGGTTCACTAGAGGTGTAGCACGGGACACAGGGGTGACGGTTCACTGAGAGGTGTAGCAGGACACAGGGGTGACGGTTCACTAGAGGTGTAGCGGGACACAGGGGTGACGGTTCACTGAGAGGTGTAGCGGGACACAGGGGTGACGGTTCACTAGAGGTGTAGCAGGAACACAGGGGTGACGGTTCACTAGAGGTGTAGCAGGACACAGGGTGACGGTTCACTAGAGGTGTAGCGGGACACAGGGTGACGGTTCGCTAGAGGTGTAGCGCAGACACAGGGTGACGAGTTCACTAGAGGTGTAGCGGGAACACAGGGGTGACGGTTCGCTAGAGGTGTCAGCGGGAACACAGGGGTGACGGTTCACTAGAGGTGTAGCAGGAACACAGGGGTGACGGTTCACTGAGAGGTGTAGCGGGACACAGGGGTGACGGTTCACTGAGAGGTGTAGCGGGACACAGGGGTGACGGTTCACTAGAGGTGTAGCGGGACACAGGGGTGACGGTTCACTAGAGGTGTAGCGGGACACAGGGGTGACGGTTCACTAGAGGTGTAGCGGGACACAGGGGTGACGGTTCACTAGAGGTGTAGCGGGACACAGGGGTGACGGTTCACTAGAGGTGTAGCGGGACACAGGGGTGACGGTTCACTAGAGGTGTAGCGGGACACAGGGGTGACGGTTCACTAGAGGTGTAGCGGGACACAGGGGTGACGGTTCACTAGAGGTGTAGCGGGACACAGGGGTGACGGTTCACTAGAGGTGTAGCAGGACACAGGGGTGACGGTTCACTGAGAGGTGTAGCGGGACACAGGGGTGACGGTTCACTAGAGGTGTAGCGGGACACAGGGGTGACGGTTCACTAGAGGTGTAGCGGGACACAGGGGTGACGGTTCACTAGAGGTGTAGCGGGACACAGGGGTGACGGTTCACTAGAGGTGTAGCGGGACACAGGGGTGACGGTTCACTAGAGGTGTAGCGGGACACAGGGGTGACGGTTCACTAGAGGTGTAGCGGGACACAGGGGTGACGGTTCACTAGAGGTGTAGCGGGACACAGGGGTGACGGTTCACTAGAGGTGTAGCAGGACACAGGGGTGACGGTTCACTGAGAGGTGTAGCGGGACACAGGGGTGACGGTTCACTGAGAGGTGTAGCAGGACACAGGGGTGACGGTTCACTAGAGGTGTAGCAGGACACAGGGGTGACGGTTCACTAGAGGTGTAGCGGGACACAGGGGTGACGGTTCACTAGAGCAGGGAGAGGAACTGAACATACAATTACTAAACAAATTGTAACCCACGAAACACTGTGACGGTGGCGCACATCATCCCTGTCGGGGTTTCAATCTGGGAATCTGGGAATTGTTTCTCAGAGATCTTTGATGGCAGAAATATTAGACTTTATTAACAGACAAAGCCGAGCGTCTCCTGCAGGGGTCACTCACACACATCACCTCCAAACATCCTATAGATATTTATTATTGTATCATGTGACTTTCTCACACCCTGGTGAACACACCCATGCTGAAGTTGACAAAATCATCTTAATGTTTTAATTTAAAAAAATGAGGAAAGAAATCAGGGAAAAAAATAAGGATAGCAATTTTCTTTGTGATTGAATAATGTATGGTAAATAGATAATGTTATTCTAACTCAGGGGGCAGAGGTCAGGACAATGTTCAATTCCCATAGAGTCAGCAGATTTATATCACTAAAGCCAGTGGATCCATGATAATATACATCCAGATAAAGTCCCCTTGGCCTCGTCACACACCCGATCGGCATCATGGGTTATTAGCCTGATAGCTGGTGTGATTTGCATTGGGAGATGATCTTATTGAAAGCGCCCCATGCCGAGTGTTCACACAGTCTCTCCACCATCAATCATCGCTGTTCTCCATCATATCTCAGTAATAAATGTGACGATATCTCAGACAGGGCTATTATTATGAGACTTTTAGAGTGTTTATATAGTACGAGTGTTTTGTGGCGTTAGGATGCTTCTGTAATATCCTTTTCTTATCCTATGAGGTTCGAACTGAAGTTGCCATGGTTACCAACAGATACGTTTTTTTTATTGCATTTTAATCATAACAAAACATTTTACATACAAGAGTACATCTAACCATACATGTCAGCGGTAGAGAAAAAATAAATAAAATAAATAAATAACTAGGCTACTGAAAGACTTTTTACAAAAAAAGCTTGTACTTGTCAAACAGCTGTTTAGTTTTCATAGCTTTCCGATTTTTACTTTTGGAAATAGTTTCTAAATATGTCTTAACATCAATTTTAAAATCTTCAAAATTTGGTATTTTTCCATTCCATTTGACCTTATGAATATAGTAACAGGAGATTATAATGATTAAATCAAAAATAAACAAAATGTTTTTTTTCACCAACAGATGAGTTAAGATCTGTCTGTGGTGTTTATGTGATACGCCCCCTGGTGTTTAATAATGTTCTCGAAGCGTTAGCTATCAGTTACAGATCCTGATCCCTAGTTTGAGGTTTGTCTGATGCTCTTCAAATGTTACGCCACTTCAGAAGGTTCAGAGGACATTTAAATGTGACATTCCCATAGTGTTTGCAAAATTATAATAAGTTATATTCCCCTAAAGTTCGCATAACCGACAAATAACATTTCTTTAAAAAAACACGTTTGTCTGGAATGTTCTGAGATTTGTTTTCAAAGTTTAATGGGAACATTAGGGAGTGTTCTTCACACATGTTGTTGTTGTTAGCACGTGCGTCCTTGCGTAAGTTAGCATTGAGTTCTGTGTGTGTTGAGGCACAAATGCATTAATTGGTGACAGGAACACAACTTGGTTAGACACACAGATTCAATTTTGTTTTCTTTTACACAGTCCTGCTTTTATTTACCTTTATAATATTGTGAATGTGTGTGTGTGTGTGTGTGTGTGTAGTGCAGCACATGGTGGTTCATCAGCCGTGGACTCGTTTCCTGCTCTTCTGTTACTGTCGTGTGACGGGAGCCTGAGACCTGCTGCACTGCAGCTGCTCACACTGGTAACACACACACACACACTCATGTTTGTACATCTATCTTTGTGAGGACATTTACTGACACAATGTAATCTCTAACTCTTTAAACCCTTACCTCATTATAACCTACTATAATCAAACTGGTCCTCACAAAGGGTTCTCATTCATGAAACATTCGTAAATATACGGGTAAATATGAGAGTGATTTGCGCGTAAAGAGATCTTCCCGAAAACTCTTCTCCTGATTCACAAATACTTCGTAAACGTCAGATGTGATAGTGAAATGTGTGTGTGTTAGTGAATTCCAACCAGTCGTAAAATGGGATGCGCGTGCACGTTCATTCTCAATTACCATAAATCCCGCCCATTATATTTGACTGACAACTATATAGAGGCATATAATAACATGAATGCGAATGAAAAAGAAGGATTTCTCGGATTCAGAAATTGAAGTTTTATTATCAGAAGTTCATTCAAAACGCCAATTTTATTTTCAAGCGTATATAGTGGCCTATCAGGTCCTAAAGAAAGAAAGCTTGGCAGCATATTACAGATGCAGTTAATGGAGTTTCATCTGTTAATCGAACAGTCCCTAGAAGTGAGAAGAAAATGGTTCGACATTAAGCTTGACAGCAAAAAACAAATGAGTTAAAAAATCGTATTCAAACTGGAGAAGGACCACCAGTCGATCACCAGATCTGCTATTACTTATGAAAGCTTGTTTCCGCCATAGAATGAAAAATAAAAAAAGATAATTGCGACTTTTTCTTTCTCACAATTGCGAGTTTACATCTCGCAATTCTGACTTTATTTCTCAGAATTGCGAGATGTAAAGTCAGAATTGCGAGATATAAATTCAGAATTGCGTGACATAGTCGCAATTGCGTGATATAAAGTCAAAAATGCATGATAGGCTATAAAGTAAGAATTGTGAGATTTAAACTATTCTGAGGGGTTAGGGGAAAGTTAGGATTTTTTCCCCCTTAGAATTAGCCTGATAACTCGCAATTCTGACTTTATATCTCGCAATTATAACACGCAATTGTGTGATAAAAAGTCGCATTTATTCTTTTTTTATTTTTTTTTTTTTCAGTGGCGGAAACAAGCTTCCATAAATTAGCCTACTGGCTCTCATAATAGAAGTAAAAAAAAAAAAACGTTTTTTATATATAAAATATATAAAATACATATATAATATAGGCTACTATATCAAATATTTTTTTCAAAATGCTGTTTAAATATGTAGCCTACCCGATTCTAAGGTGAATTAAAATGCAGCCTTATTAATGAGTAAAACGTTCGGATGTTAAGCGCACCATTTACGCGTGGCTGGGAGCAGGTGTAGATTTCTTGCGTACCAACTAACATTTGGAAAATACGAACATTTTAATGAATCCGAAAATTTACGCCAGAACCACTTTACACATGATTTACACAAAAATTTGTTCTGCTCGTGTTTCATGTAATGAGACCCAAAGAGTTATAGAAGTGTGTGTGTGTGTGTGTGTGTGTGTGTGTGTGTGTGTGTGTGTGTGTGTGTGTGTGTGTGTGTGTGTGTGTGTGTGTGTGTGTGTGTGTGTGTGTGTGTGTGTGTGTGTGTGTGTGTGTGTGTGTGTGTGTGCAGCTGGTGCGTTTCAGCGGCAGCGTCTCACACTGGAGGTCAGAGGTTGAGTCGGTGTGTGAGGAGGTGGAGAGACGAGGAGTGACAGACATCACTGACCACAGCAAACACACACTGAGCTCCATGCTCACACAGGTCTGCAACACACACACACACACATCATTATTATTATTTATTTGATCAGAAATATAGAAAACAGTCAAATTGTCACTGATGTGTGTGTGTGTGTGTGTGTGTGTAGTGTTGTGCTGTTGCTCCTCCTGATGATCTGAGGATGAGGATGAACACTTTACTGGAGTCTCTCCAACCTCTTCCTCCCACTGACGCCTCCAACAGACACATGCTGTATCCTTCACACACACACACACACACACACACGCACACACACACACACTCCTCTGACCCGTGTGTGTCCTTAACACAGAGTGTCAGTGCGTGTTGGACGGGTCTCTGTCTGTCTGTCTGGACCTCAAACCTGGTGCTCAGGACCTCTGATACACACACACACACACACACACACACACACACACACACCTCTGCACAGTTGTACTTGCTTTTTCCTACTGAAAGATGTTCTAATTGAAATATGTTGACAATCAGTTACTAATTTTATCATTTATGTTGTAACACAAATGGTTATTGATTAATATTCATTATTATTATTATTAAGAATAACTGCACGTTTTACATGTTGTGAGTAGTGGCAAAAATGTTGTTTTGTTGAAAAAAATAAATAATAAATGATTTAATGTTTTTGTTTTAGTCTGTGTCACGTGTTGATAAATGAAGAATCAGCGCCTATCAGAAGCTATCGATGATCGATCGTGATGACGCGAGGCTGACGTCATCGCGCGTGCGGTGCGTCGCTCTAATCGCTCCGTGCGGAAATCGCGTGGCAACAGCCGACTGGAGGACGCGCGCGGCATGTGAATGACCCGATCGCACGCGACGCTCGCATCGCAACACGAGCGTTTGAATCGGCGGAGGATCGACGCGTTTCCCCGATGATCGCGCGCGCTTCGCGTTGAAGGTGAAGGTGAGTGCGATCCGCATCACGCACGCGTTCACCGCTGCAACATCTGCACTGACAATGACGCGATGTACGGATGCGAATATACTGTGATTTAGACATTACATTACACATGTAATCCCAGTTCAGATGATAATGGTGGATTCAAATACCATATAATACCACGATCGTGCTGTTTGAATATCGCAGGGTAAATTAATATGCTAATAATTCAGTACTGCGGTATTTCCATGTGAATTATGATGCTGGATTTATTTCTATGATATTAGACACTGGTGAACACGAATAACCAGCTGGACTGGTTAACCAATACTACTATGAGGAAGGGCTACATCTGACTGACTGCTAAATGATCTGATAAATCAGATGTTTTGAACGTAATATTCATGATTATCATAAGTGTTGTATGAAAGTGGTTATTGATTAATAAGTGTGCTTTGAGTGCTGTGACTCAGGACAGGAAGTAGAACTGAAGTGGGTTTAGCTCTGAGCAAATGCATATTAATATATTAATAACATGAAATATTAAACAGTCTGAAGTGGATCGTCTCAAACAACAAACACACACTTCAGACGGTTTGAACGGTGTGTGTATCAAATAACATAATCATCAGAACGAGATTGATCTTGGTAATAATCACACACACACACACACACAAGGATTTTGCCTTGAAGCTTCCAGTGATGTACTGTATGAAAGTAAGGGTTAACCCAGAGATGGTCATTCCTCGGGTCAGTGTGGCAGAGATGATGTTCTGGGGATCAACTACTTTGGACCCCATTGATCTTCATTATGTGGACAAAGACGAGCTGCACCGATATATCGGCTGATTTATTAATATTATCAATTCATGACCATCGGCTAAAGCGTGAGAACTGCTAAACATAACATTATAAGCTCTGCTTGTATATTGTGTTGTTGTGTGTGTGTTGGCCTGCGGAGTGTTAAATGGATCCGATCCATTAGAAAGTATTTGATGATGCAGCAGTAAATTAATCAGTTCTGCTAATGAACTCTGATAGTTTAAAACATGATCAAACACTGTCCGTTTTAACGACAAAACTTTGAATAAGAGAGAAAGTATCAAATATCATTATCCGATTGTTCGTTAAAATAGTTTCCACTTCAGTCTGATGTTAATAATTGAACTCTTTTTTCCCAGTATGTTGTTGATCAGATGCATTTGTGATGTTTGTTTATGCAATTTTAATTATTGATTGTATTATTATTTTTGTTTTCGAACAAAACGTAGAGTGTGAAAGCTTGTTTCTGCAGATTTTTCAAAAACTCAATTTTGACTATTTTTTCTCAATTTTTTTCTCAACATCTCGCAATTCACAGTATATAGCTGCGTTTCCACCGCAATTACCTGGAACTATTTGTCCCAGGAACTTTTTTCACAGGAGCTTTTTTTTCCCCAGACCGCTTGCTTACTGTGTTTACACCGCATACTAAAGTACCGGGGGCGGGAAGATATGTAGTGACGTTGAACTGCGTGCGACTGCTCTTCCTAGCCTGCGCGTTTGTTTTGAGTTTTTTTATGGAGGAGATTCAAGCTTTGAAGTTTATTTGAAGTTTATTGGTAAGAGGAAAACCCCTTGAGATGTGTCATCTCGTTTTCGAGGGGACCTAAAAAAACCCCCAAAAAAACATACTTCACATACATACTAACAGAACAAAGACAAAAGCTCTCCCTCACACCAAAACCACCCATAACTTCCCCAATCCAACTAATGTATATTAGGCAATAAGCAATAAAGGTCAGTCATATAGACAATTTTACAAAAAACAACAACAATACACATATACATATCCATGCATACATAGATACATGTGTACACTCACCGGCCACTTTATTAGGTACACCTGTCCAACTGCTCGTTAACACTTAATTTCTAAGCAGCCAATCACATGGCGGCAACTCAGTGCATTTAGGCATGTAGACATGGTCAAGACAATCTCCTGCAGTTCAAACTCGAGCATCAGTATGGGGAAGAAAGGTGATTTGAGTGACTTTGAACGTGGCATGATTGTTGGTGCCAGAAGGGCTGGTCTGAGTATTTCAGAAACTGCTAATCTACTGGGATTTTCACGCACAACCATCTCTAGGGTTTACAGAGAATGGTCCGAAAAGAAAAAACATCCAGTGAGCGGCAGTTCTGTGGGCGGAAATGCCTTGTTGATGCCAGAGGTCAGAGGAGAATGGCCAGACTGGTTCGAGCTGATAGAAGGGCAACAGTGACTCAAATAACCACCCGTTACAACCAAGGTGGGCAGAAGAGCATCTCTGAACGCACAGTACGTTGAACTTTGAGGCAGATGGGCTACAGCAGCAGAAGACCACACCGGGTGCCACTCCTTTCAGCTAAGAACAGGAAACTGAGGCTACAATTTGCACAAGCTCATCGAAATTGGACAATAGAAGATTGGAAAAACGTTGCCTGGTCTGATGAGTCTCGATTTCTGCTGCGACATTCGGATGGTAGGGTCAGAATTTGGCGTCTACAACATGAAAGCATGGATCCATCCTGCCTTGTATCAACGGTTCAGGCTGGTGGTGGTGGTGTCATGGTGTGGGGAATATTTCTTGGCACTCTTTGGGCCCCTTGGTACCAATTGAGCATCGTTCAACGCCACAGCCTACCTGAGTATTGTTGCTGACCATGTCCATCCCTTTATGACCACAATGTACCCAACTTCTGATGGCTACTTTCAGCAGGATAATGCGCCATGTCATAAAGCTGGAATCATCTCAGACTGGTTTCTTGAACATGACAATGAGTTCGCTGTACTCAAATGGCCTCCACAGTCACCAGATCTCAATCCAATAGAGCATCTTTGGGATGTGGTGGAACGGGAAGATTCGCATCATGGATGTGCAGCCGACAAATCTGCGGCAACTGTGTGATGCCATCATGTCCCTGAGGAATGCTTCCAGCACCTTGTTGAATCTATGCCACGAAGAATTGAGGCAGTTCTGAAGGCAAAAGGGGTCCAACCCGTTACTAGCATGGGGTACCTAATAAAGTGGCCGGTGAGTGTATACATACCCACTCTTAAATACACATGCATATCTATACGCATATACACAGACATACATCAAGCATGAGGAAAACAGTTGCACCTTGTATGCAAATAATTATTAAGAGACATTTTAAATTGGTGATAAGAGGAGATCGATCTAAAAGACCTAGGTAAATCATTCCAGTCAGAAGGGGCTTTAAATTTAAAGGCTCTCCTCCCACTTTCTTTAGCTATATTTGGTACAGAAAAATAGATGATCAGTGTCTCTTAGACTGCAGGATGTTTGATAAGGAATCAAGTATTGTTTCAGATAGGGTGGGTAGTTTGAAAAAATGCATTTATGAACAAACTGCAACCAATGATACTGTCGTCTAGCACTTAGTGTAAACAAATTCAATGACTGATACATATGGCAATGATGAGTTCTAAATGGGCACCTCAAAACAAATCTACAAAGACTATTATAAATCACATCCAGAGGTTTAAGCTTGGTTAGGGCTGTGTTCTGATAAATAACATCCGCATAATCAATAATCGGTAGTAATAGTTGGTTAATTATTTTTAATCTAATCTGCTTTGTAAGACAGTTAATTGAGCGGTATAACATTCTTAAGCTACAGTTGATATTTTTTACAATAAAGTCGATATGAGGTCTGAAAGTAAGTCGGGAGTCAAGCCAAAGGCCCAAATATTTAATCTTATCAACATTCATTAGAGGTGTACCATCCAGAAATGTAACCTCAAAAGAATTATTTTGCTTATGGAGTGCAGACCTGGTTGCAAAAAGAAAGCTATAAGTCTTCTTTTTATTCAATAAAAGCAGATTAGAAGAGAACCATATTTGAATAAGATTTAAATCAAGTTGAAGTGAGGACTGAATCTTAGATATGTCGTTTTTAGATGTATATATAACTGTATCATCTGCATATAAATGAATTTGACTGTCTAGGCATATTTGTGGGAGATCATTTATAAAAATAGAAAATAAAAGGGGCCCCAGGGAAGAACCTTGAGGGACACCCGTTTCCATTATTCTAGGCTGGGAGAGAGCAGTACTAAAAGATACACTTTGACGTCGGTAATGAAGATATGAATTAAACCAAAGAACAGCTGATTTAGAAAGACCAATAGCATATAGTTTGTCAAGAAGAATATAGTGATTGACCATGTCCAACGCCTTAGTTAGGTCAATAAAGATCGCACCAGTAGACTTGTTAATTATTCATGAGCACAAAAAATATCATTGGTAAATTTTGTAAGGGCTGTTGTTGTAGAGTGATTAGGTCTAAATCCAGACTGATTTGAAGTCAAGAGGGAGAAATCATTAATATATTTAGACAGTTGCCTAAAAATAAGTTTTTCAAATATCTTAGCTACATTACTAATTATGGAAATTGGCCTGTAATTGTTGACATCAAGTGAGTCACCACCTTTATGAAGGGTATTACTTTCTCAAATTTCCACATGACTGGAATTACACAGGTTGAAAGTGATAAATTAAATAAATCGCAAAGAGGAAATGCTAAGACAGCAAGTTTAATAAACTTAATGTCCAGACCATCAGGACCAGCTCCTTTAGACGATGTTATTTCTGAGATTGCCTGTTGAACATCAGAGGGATGAATTGAAGCAAAGGAGAAAGAAATATTGTTTAAGGTATTTGTTATGTTAGAATAAAAGAGCTCAGATGATTGAGAACAACAAATAGAAGAAAAGTGTTGATTGAAGGCATTGGCAATTGAGATAGGATCGGTGATAATGTTATTATTCACTCTAAGTTTGGAAGGAGGACTTGTATTGGTTTTGTTAATTAAAGAGTTAAGTCTCTTCCAAAATTGCTTAGGGTTTTTGTCTGATAAAGAGTGCTTATAATAATTTGATTTTGCATTCCTTGTTTTAGTTGTACAAGCATTTCTTAATTTCTTATATTCAGACCAATCAGCAGTTTCCTTTGTCAATCGGTATTTAACCCAGGCTTTATCTCGTAATTTAAATGAATGTATTAGATCACCGTCTATCCAAGGTAAATGACTACCCTTGACCTTAACAGATATCCAAGGTGTGTGTTTATCTATGACATTGAGAACCTCAGAAAGAAAAAAATTCCAAGCGTCTTCAACATAAGGAATTATTTGAAATCTGGACCAGTTTATGCTTATTAAATCTTGGATAAACGCCTCTGAGTTCAGATTTTTACACTGCCTTATCCTAATAACTTTGGGTGGCAGACTAGGTAATCTTATTTCCAAACACAAAAAACAATTGAATGGTCGCTGAAAACAATCAGGTAATACACCAGATTGCAAGATTCTGTATGGATGGGTAACCAAGATCCAGTCCAGAAGAGACTTGGATTTATTAACTACTCTAGTCGGATCAGTAATGAGTTGAGTAAAATTTAAGCCATTAAATAAATTTCTCATAAGCCGTCAAACGATCTAACCAATTATGGTTAAAATCGCCCAATAAAATCAGCTCATTTACATGGTCTAAAGAATTAATAGTAGCAAGAATACAGTTTGTCGATTTAACCGGGGAATTCAGAGGTCTATAGATGTTACCTATAGATATCTGCTTGTTTCATGAAAAGCAATATTAACAAATAAGCATTCAAAATGTACCGCTCTCTCCTTAGGCATAATGAGTTCAGAAGATAAATGAGAAGAGATCAGTGTTGCCAGATTTCGCGAGACAAATAAGCAACCAGGCCGGTGAAAACAAGCCCAAAACAAGCGACTTTTTCTCATAGACAGTAAAAGAGCTTTTCTTTGGAGCCCCTCTAGATTCCAGGACGAAAAAAAAAACGGTGTGCACGGTTTTACAGTCTGTGGGGACGGATCGGATAGTTTTAAACTGTGAATGTCAATTTACATCCACGTGGACAGATTGGTAAACTGTGCCAATATTAACTGTGCACAGTTTTGTAAAACTGTGCACACGGTACAGTTTATTTTTCTTCTACAATGAAGCTTGGCTGTCCATCTAGTGTTGGTACTGCGCCCAAATAAAATCTGACTAGCCCATTTTTGAGATATCAACCTAAAATTTGGAACACAACTTCTTCAGATTTTTGGCTTACATTTTCTTGCAGTTCTAGAGTAAAATATATTTTGTAATATATATATTTTATAAAAAATAGAAATAATGTTTTACATTGTTCATTTTCATAAACTCAAACTTATAACTTTTTCTGTTTCACTTTCATAATTTCATAATACTTCACTTAATACTTCACAATAATTTGGCAAATGTCTTCTTCAAAACAAGACCAAATATTCCAAAGCATTCTTGAATTACAACCATTTGAATAGTGATTTTCATGTCTATGCGAAAAATGGGGTGACAGATAAAGGGTTAAATGATATTAAATTATAATATCTATATCTAAAATATAGGGATGCTCAGGATTTTTGCAGCCGATACTCGAGTACCGATTTCTTGTCATGGTGATCGGCCGAGAATCAGATACCGATTCCGATGCTTAATTGACTTAATAAAAGACAAATAAACAAAATGGAACAGTTTAATGCAGCTCATAAGGTTTATTTAAACATTGTCCAATACTGTGGAGGACAAAATAAACATTTAGTCTCCTAAAATGGAGAAGTCTGATGTAACTTAAACATCGTCCAATACAAGTCTGAGCAGGACAAAATAAATAAATAAAAAAATCAAACAACATTTAAACTCCTAAAAGAACAAATTGAAGTGGTTTGATACAACTCATTAGGTTTAATTAAACATTGTTCAATGTTAAAGAGAATAAAATAAATAGAAACATTTAAACTCCAACATGGAGAAGTCTGATGTAACAAATAAGGTTTAATTAAACATTCTCCAATATAAGTATCATGTACGTCCTCACGCGTTGACGTCATCAAATCGCGATCGGTTTGTAAGATCGGCCAAGTTAGTGAGTACCGATCGAGTCAAAAATTGTTATGATCAGCCGATGCCGATCGATTCGGAGCATCCCTACTAAAATATATATAACATATGTGACTCGCTGTTAAACCCCCGGCTAAAGTCGCAGAATCTAATTACTGAATAAAAGAGCGTCAAAGTAGTCATAGCCATAAAAATGACAAAAATAGGTAATGTGTGTTTATTGCTGTAAATGATAGATTATTATAAGGGTTTTGAGATTCAATACTCAAATTTTAATTTATAACATGATAAATACTATAATTAATGATTTTATTGACACTACGTTATACTTTTGCGCAGCAAAAAAAAACGGACGCGGGCTTTAACATTGATTTCAATCGTATCCGGGTTTATTTTTCGGCGAAACAACACTTGCTGATTCTTATCATTCAGTTCAGGTACTTCTTTTTGACTTATTTTCTATTAGAAAGAGTAAACGGACCTTAAAATCAACGCGCACGAATGCCAATCATGAAAAAAATGCGACTTCAGCTGGCCGGTTCAGATGTCTGATGAGGAGGTGTTTCCGTGTCATCGCCAAACATTTAACTTAAGAACAGCTTATGTGTTTTGTAGCTCTGTATTCTGCCAATAATATTATTATATTATATTTTATTTGTGTCTTATAAGTGTCAATAATATAATTCGTTTGCTGGATTAACTGTTAACTGCGTCGTTTTGACATCTGACATGGCAGCACCAAAGCATGTGCAGGAACGTAAAATGTCTGATTGCTTAAACAGCTTGTTAGATATTAATCTCGGTGGAAATGCCCAAATTACGATTTAAGTGGTTTTATAGCGGATTATTTTCTGGAGGATAATGGTGATCATGAACAGGACACATTCTTTGACGAAACTGACGAGGAATTTGACGGCAAGTTTTTGTCATTATAATTTTTTTAATGCTGAATATGTAGGCTTATATACTGTCAGTGTTCAGCCAATGTAATGCTGACACAGAATTCAAACTATGATGCAAACAGTGGATTTAAATGTTTATTACATTTGTTGGTTGGAAATGAGTCAGTTTAACCCTTTACCTGTCACCCCCCTTTTTGATAATTGACATTAAAATGCACTATACAAACTTAAATGGTTGTAATTCAAGAATGCTTTGGAATATAGACCTAAGTTTGGTCTTGTTTTAAAGAAAACAATCAGCAGATTATTACTGAAGTGAAAGCACTTCAAAAAATTAAAGTATGAAAAAGTTATGGAAGTTATAATTTACAGTAAATCAAATATACTTTATTAATATATATTTTTAATATGAAATAAATATTTTACAAAATATGTTTTACTATAAAATTACTATAAAATGAAAGCTATATATCTAACCAAGTTGTGTTCCAAATTTGAAGTTGATATCACAAAAATTGAAGTTCCCATGAGATTTTGTTTAGTCGTAGTACCAAAAATAGCCACCGGGTGCCATTGAATTCCATTGAATTTAATTGTATGCATTTTGCCATAACAAATTAATAAATTTCTATCCAAATATCACTTCTGTCACTAAATATGGAACCTTGAGACTCAGACCTTTCTGACAATATGTATTTTGTCAAGATTAGAAAAGGTTTTCATAATAAATTATGAAAGATGATTTTGTGTTTTTTCCCCCTACTATAGAAGTCAATGTGTGCCGCCAACTGTCTGGTTACCAGCATCCTTTAAAATATCTTATTTTGTGTTCAGCAGAAGAAAGAAACTGGTTTGGAACAACATGAGGCGGAATAAATAATGACAGAATTCAAATTTTTGGGTGAACTATCCCTTGAATTATTATTATTTTGTATTATTTTTTTTTTACTCCAGATTTACTTAACGTTTCACCGTGGCCCAGTAAGAGAATGAGATTTTCTGCCGAAATGTTACATGTTAATTAATTGATATTGATACATTATTGATATTATATTTGCACTGATATTTCATTTCACTAATAAAGTTATACAAATCATTCCACTGAATTGACATGATAATTGTTGCTACAATCAAGCTCTTGTGATGGCCCCATTCGTTTCAATGTTTTTAGCTTTTCGGACATGCGCATCATAATAAATAGGCCTGTTTTATAAAACTTTAAGAATTTTCCCAAAAATGTGTCATATATCACTAAAAAAGGAAGAATCTCAGCTTTAATGTGGTATATGGCACATATGGAGAATAATTATGGATCAAATGTGTTGCAGTTTTAAAAATAAGCTTTTTTTAAAATTGGAATTTCTCCAAAACATGATTTTCTGAGTCCGGAATTCAGCAAATCTTTGACATAGCCTTACTCAGTCAATATTAAAGATATCAAGGTTATATTTTCACAGAATGTTCTTTACATTATGTAGGATGATTGTATGTAGAAAACAGTTAATCACAAAAAAATGACTTTAGCTGGGTTTTCACAGGCAGGGTCACATATAATTAATATATAAAACTCTCCTACAGTCCAGTCACTATCAGTCGCGATGGTCAAGACTCGCATGTTTTTTTTTATTTTAACGTCACTGACTGACCTAACCAGAAAAAAAAGATTGCCTTTCTCTGCCTCTGATTGGCTAGTACTCGTTTCCATCTGGGTCAGAGCCAATTAGAAGCAGGGTGTGGGTGGGAAAAACTCTTTGAATGGGGAAAGGGAGAGAGAGGGAACAGGCAAGACAAACTACATAGAAAATATCCGAGCTGGAGACAAGCCCAAAAAAGCAACTACACTTTAGAAACAAGCCCAAAAAAACGCGACTACCTATATTTGCAAGCGACTTTACACAAAAACAAGCCCAAAGTCACTTACAATAAGCGGACTTGGCAACACTGGAAGAGATATACGTGGCTACTCCCCCACTACGAGTAGCCCTGTCTGCTCTATACAAAGTATAACCATCAAGGTTAACATCTGCATCGGATATATCACTATTCAACCATGTTTCAGAAAGTGTGATAACGCTGGGATTATTGTAAGAAAGCCAAGCTCTTAGCAGATCAATTTTATGTATCAAACTCCTAATATTCAAATAAACCTTTACCTATAGTGGATCTTCAAAAATAAATAGATGGAACGAGGAGAAAGGGCGAAGGGAGAGAGGAGAGCATATCACACAAATATTTACAAACATTTACCCACAAACACAAACATATACACGCTTACCTCTATGCTCACACAAAAACACACAAACCGGCCAAACCAAGGCATAGCCTAGAACTACTAAAGAAAGAAGAAGAAAAAAAAAAGAAAAGAAAAATAATGCAGGCTAAGACCGCAAAATATTAACTGGGGATGCTTTATACATATCCAAAATATCTCCCTGTATACAAACTTCAATATGAGAAATTAGAGAATGAAAAGTTTACAATATAAGAATTAGGGTTGGGTATCGAGAATCGAGTATCTGATTGGAACACGGGACTAACTTTTCGCTTTCCCTTGGAATCGTCAAAAGTTACAATTTCGATTCCTAGTTTCGATATTCACAGTACGCCGACCGAAAGAAGAAACCACTGAACAACACCAACGAAGAAGCGTCTACCTGAAGTTTTGGCATAACCGCGCGAGTCGAACATGAGTAGCTTACGTCGGCGGTCCAAAGTGTGGCTTCACTTTTCTAAAAATAACGAAATCTCTGCAAAATGCAAAATTTGTGACAAAAGGAGTATTTGTGACAGAAGGAGTATTTCCTTCAAAAAGACTGTTGGTTAGCAAGGTTAGCTAAACTGTTTTGACCCTGCCTCTTAAGAGAATCGGAATCAGAATCGTTAGGAACCGGAATCGAAACAAGGAATCAGAATCGGAGATCAGAATCGTTCAAATTCAAACGATACCCAACCCTAATAAGAATCAACAATATGAGAAGTTTATCAGTCACAGGATTCAATTTTAAGCCGAGCCTGCAAAGCCGAAAAGAGAGTCAAAAAGAAGGAAAAAGAAAGAAAAAAATCCCGTTTCAATATTCTGGTGTTAAAAATAAAAATAAAATAAGTCAATTCCACATCAATTAAATCTTCAAAATGTAAACAATTAAGTCACGATTGCGCTACTATTAGCAAACAAACATCATCATCAGCAACAACCAAAACTTTTCATAGACTAATGTTACCTTAAACAGAACAGGGGTAATCAGTCATTCAGGTAAGTTGTAGTTCCTGAAGAAAATGTTCAGCTTCACCTGGGGTCTTACACAGCACTGATTTACCATCGAAGATAATCTTGAGCGTGGCAGGATATTGCAAGGAGTAATTCATGTCAAGTTCACGGAGTTTCTTTTTGACAACATCAAACTCCCGACGCTTTTGAAGAAGACTCTGTACTGAAATCCGGGAATATATGGACACATGTTGTCGTTGTATCTCGAAGTTCTTGTTTTTCACGGGCAAGTCGGTAGGATTTTAAACTTATCCTGAAGACTGAGGAGATAGGCCCACCAGGATAGGCCTCGGAGCAAAGTTCTTCTGGTTCTGTGACTGTTGCATAGGGGAGCGGTGAGCCCACTCTATAGCTGGGGTATCAGAAACTTATCCACACCCAAGAGCTGTTGGATTAAGCCGCCGATGAATCCATGAATGTTTTTCCCTCGGCTTTTTCAGGGACATGAGTGAATTGAAGATTGTAGGCCCTGCTTCGGTTTTCGACAGCATCCATTTTATCCCGCAGGTAGGAATTTTCACCCTCAAGTGATTTCAGGCGTTTTTGTATATCTGGATAAATTGTCCTCATTAGAGCTGACCATGTGTTCAAGCTCAGCCACATGTTCACCTAAAGTTGTAAGAGAACCATGGATTCGACGTTAAGCTTGACTGAATATTGTCCATTTTTGCGTCAAAGTGTGAGAACATTTCAACTTTCAATTGTTGTATAGTGTCCACGATAAAACTTGTTGGTAACTGCTTGCTCCATGGTGGTTGTATAGGAAGCGCTTTAGATTGAGGCTTTAAGGATGTTAACCTAAAGTGTCAGTTCACAAAGATAAATTATATTCGGAGCGTCAATTAAATGATTTGCAAGTTATTTGAAGGCAAATCTATGCATTTTTGCGGGCCAGTCTGCATCGCATCAACGTTGCATGCTCTTATTCGGCGCCATCGTCATTATGTCACTTACGAATGAATCGTACTTACGAATTAGACTTAATATCTTAATATACTGTAAAATACCCTGATTATAGTTGTGAATATGTGTAATAATCATATGTATGCAATAAGGTGTGCGATTGGCTTATGAACGAGGCTAATTAACAAAACGGCAGAAAAGAGACGAGCACCCAAAGCGTATTCAGAAAAGCTCGTAATGCTAGATATAAAAGTAGACGTTTGTTATCAGCGGACATTGACCGTGAGATGGATGGGACGAATGCGCGCCATTGGGCAGAAAGAATTGCGTGGTAAGAACTAAGGGTGGTTAATCTGTCTGATTTCCCAATTCGATTCGATTACGATTATTTGAAGTCCTGATTCGATTACAGTCGATTTTCGATTATTAACGATTCTCGATTAGCGATTATTGATTTTCCATTTTACAACAGTAAACAAAAATACACTAGACCAACATATGATTATATTAGCAGCAGCATCATTTTGGTATTAATTGCACTTTTTATTTGTTTGATATTCAATGAAAATGTAATGATGGTTTGTGAAGACATACAAACATGCTTGTTGTCTACTACTTTAGGCAAACCATTATCTTTAAATAATTTTTTTAACAATTGTGTTGCATTATAATGCAAAGGCACCTGGTTCTATTAATTGACAGCATTAAAATGCATTTTGTGATTTCCTTCAATTGAAAATCTTTAAAGCAAGTTTGTGGGGCTTGAAGGGCACCCAATTCAGAGAATCTCCCAGAAATTCAAAAGAACAGCATTTATCTGAAATAGAAAGCTTTTGTAACATTAAACAATACAGTTCAAAAGTTTGGAGTTGGTAAGAATTTTTCTTAAATTTTTTGGGAGAAAGAAAAAAGAAATCTATACTTTTATTCATCAAGGATAAATTAAATTAAGTTGATCAAAAGTTACAGTGAAGACATTTATAATGTTACAAATCGATTATCTGAATCTTTTGTGTGTGTGACTATAAATACTTTCCTTTAAATGTACAAAGTAATGACCCATAAAGAATTAACGTACAATATATTTTATTAGCATTCCAAAGAACCAACAGGAAAATAAACGTGTGCCTGAACTAGGAGCATAACTTTAACTTACTTGTAGTAAATGAATATTATAACGACCGGTACAGCCGAGTGTTTTTCCTCCTCTGGCTGGAAACGGTCATATGGCTTCTCATATTTGTCGTGTTTCCGTCGTTAGTTTTATTCTAGCAAAGCTTACAACTAGTGTGGCTCTTGCCCAGTTCCTTTCCCCCTTCAACTTCAGAAGCCAAAATATTTCCACACGTCAGCTTTTAACCTAACGAGAAGGGTGTTTGGATCTTACGCGCCATCGCGTCTCTGTTATGTGCACGCGTCAGACGGTCCGGTCACTGCACTTCCGTCTTTCGCGTTCCGTCAATATTATGTTACTATAAATATATACATTTTTTTGGTTTTTTTTGGAAAATCGATTTTGGGATATTTTGTGAATCGATTCAGGATCGTCCACGTCCGCATCGCGATGCATCGAAGAATTAATTTTTTCCCCACCCCTAGTAAGAACCAATCAGCATTGTTCAGCGCACAAGTCCCACCCCGAAAGTTCCTGAACTCTGAAAAAGTACTACCTCGCCAGCAGGGACTTTCTGGGGGGAAATTTTTACCCGGAACTTCATTTAGACCCTGTTTCCTGCGGTGTAAACACACTCAGTACCACCCCAAAGTTCCTAGTTCCTGGGGAAAGTTCCTGCGGTGGAAACACGGCTTATATCTCACTATTTGTGTGATTGTTCTCCTGTGTGTGTGTCTCCCTCTAGTGGTCATGTTGAGTGTTTGCGCTCTGCTGCTGCTGGCGGCTCCGGCGGCCCTCGGCTCCGACTCTGGACACACCGAGACACTCGACATCGACTCCAACCTGGAGATCTGTATCCTCCTCAAACACAGCAGTGTGTGTGTGTGTGTGTGTGTGTGTGTGTGAGGTTTGTTGTCCTGAACGTGTCCCTCAGATAAGCGTTCTGTTCGAGACCAAGAGGAAAGATCAGCTGAACGCTCTGAAGAACCTGGTGGAGCTCAACGACGTCAACCAGCAGTACAAGATCATCGACATCATGCTCAAGGGCCTCTTCAAGGTGTGTGTGTGAGAGAGAGACTCAGTCTGATGAAGAGTGTCTGATCGAGTCTAATGTGTGTGTGTGTGTGTGTGTGTGTGTGTGTGTGCAGGTGCTGGAGGACTCCAGAGCTGTTCTCATCGCTGCTAACATGCAGCCGGACGATCCGTTTCCACTCGACGACAAACTCAAAGAAGGTGAAGAGACTCTTACTCATATTTCTCTTAGGCCCCGTCCACACGAAGACGCGTTTCGCTGGATCCGTGTACATTTTTTATCGTATTGGCGTTTGGTCCACACGGATCCGGCGTTTTGGGAGAGTCAAACCGCTATTTTTTGAAACCGGGTCCCAAGGTGGATAAATCTGAAAACGACACCCTTGCGTTTTCTTGTGTATACGGCCAATCCGTATATTTAGTGAAACGATGATGTCATCACCCCACGTGTCGACTTGTCAGACAACAACTGCCGAACTGCTTAATAATAATATAATGCGGCAGAACCTTCTGAGCCTCTTGTATTCCTTTATTTATTATTTACTTCAATGTTTTTATTTTTTATTTTTGTTAGGCCTTTAGGCTACTTTCTTTTGTCTGCTGCTTGTCTGTTGTCTGATGAAGACATTTCGTATTTTAAAGGGATGAGGATTTAAAGCAAAAATAATATTCAACAATCAATGGGAATTATTCGAATTATTTAGGCTATTCAAAAAACGCACCCTGTAATTTTCCACTGTAGGTTAGGCGTACTACGTGTTATATCCATTAACGAAATGTATTCAGTTTAATATTTATATTTAAATATGTTATTCTTTTATTAAATCTATGTTGATTATGAAAAGTGAACCGCGTGCATATGCGCAATAGGCTATATCGGGAGACCTAATTTTGACCACATTAAGTTTTGTTTTGTATAAAGCCCTTCTTTGAAGTGAATTTCGTTTTTTTAATAAATTTTATCTTTATTTTAATAAACGTTTCATCAACCAGTTACCTGGATTTAATAAATAAAGAAGCAAATATATAGCAGACAATAGCCATAATCAGGACGTGGACGCCCCGGCGCGTGAACTTGAGCTCGTCTCAGAGTCATAAATGAACCGAAAACTCTGAAACATAGGCTTGAAATGTCTACGTTTAAACAACATCGACAAACAACAATTAAAAACGAACACAAACAGATACTCTCTCTTATAGCCTGATCCGTATGAAGTGCATTAGCGTACGTTCACGCCATAGACGCGTTCACAATACTGTGAAGTGGCGAGTCATCAGCAGCATCATCAACTTCCTCTTTTCAGTCAAGAATGACACAGAAAACATTAGTTTATTAATAAACGAATTAAAATGTCTATATTTGACACATTCGTTACTTTGTGGCAAGCTTTCTGAGTCCGCTAACTATCGATATTCGTGACTCTCTATTTTGTACCAGGCGATTTATGGTTGTTCAACAAAGTTCTTGGTAAAAAAGACAATAAGCAACTGTGCGTAATATTTCATAGCCTTTTATTTTACTGCCTACAGCGATGGGGTGTCTACTACATCGTTTTCAGTCGGTTTCAGTGGTTTCGTGTGGACGCAGATATGTTTCGAGGCGCCACCGTGTTACGGACTTTTTTTTTAGAGCGAGGAAAAAAAATATCGGATAGGGAAAGCTCTGGCTTCGTGTGGACGAGGCCTTAGTATCTTCATGTCAGGCGTCATACGACTTTACACTGATGTGTGAACACACACACACCCTCTGAGATCATGTCAGTTATGTGTGTAGCGCTTCATGCTGCTCAGAAATAAACCGGAAAACAAGATTCTTCAGCCGCTGGTTCAGTCTGAACATTATAGAGAGGAAAGCTGTACATGATTACACTCACTGCTGTCTGATCTTATCATGAACACATGTGATATTGATATTGATATCATCTATACGTGATCGACGGCGGTGTGATTAACTACAGTAAACATTATTATCTGCTATATTAAAAGTGTGAAGATGTATCACGTCAGTA
Source organism: Hybognathus amarus (assembly GCA_030378365.1). NCBI lineage: Eukaryota > Metazoa > Chordata > Actinopteri > Cypriniformes > Leuciscidae > Hybognathus > Hybognathus amarus. The sequence continues at coordinate 189,828 of JAQIUQ010001070.1, read as the reverse complement.
TTGTAAAACAGTATATGTGTGTATAATATAAGACGTGTTGTGTGTGTGTTTAGCGTACTCTCACGTGGTGGAGAACACGGCGTTCTTCGGGGACGTGGCGCTGCGGTTCCCGCGCATCGTTCATCATTACTACGAGCGTCACGCGCGACTGGAGCGCTCTGCTGCGCTGGGGCCTGCGCTTCTGCAACCAGACCGGCGTCTTCAGCGGAGGAGCGCATCAGCACGTGCTCACGCTGGTCAGTGCTCGGCATCATGGGAAATAGCAGCACTCACTCGCACTGCGGAGGGGTTCATCAGCTGTACTTGTGTGTGTTTCAGATGTCACAGGAACTGGGCATCACCGAGAAATCTGCTGACTTCCTCAACCCGTATCGCACTGAACGAGACGACGTGAGTCACACACACACACACACACACACACACAAATGAATATATTATAATAATCTAATTTTAATGTGTTAAGGTGATGTGATTGTCATGTTTCTTATGTCCACTGCATTTTTTATAATTAAATTGTGTTTTTAGTCACCGTACAAATTAAAATCTTAAATTAAAATAGAATAAATAAATAAATAAAATAAATAAATAAATAATGTTGTTTTTAACTTTTGAAATTTTAATGTAAAATTATAATTTACTAAATATTTGAAAAACATAGTCTAAACTTGCTCGTTTTAAATTAAATTAAAATAGAATAAAACATTTTTAATAATTTAAAAAATTACACTTTATATCGCAGGTCATTTTTGGATAATTTTATTTTCATTTAAAAAATATTCTAAAAACCCACTAATTTTACTCATGTAAACTCATTTTAACTAAATATTTAAAACATATAGTCTGAATGTACTCAATTTAAAATAATTAAGATCTTGACCAGTTAATTAAAAACTGGAACACTTTTTATGGATTTATTTATTTATATATATTTTTATTCTGAAAATTGTAATTCTCCATTTACTCAAATATTGTAAAATATTTATACTTTTAAAAATAAAAGTATACATTTTAAATTAAATTTATAAAAATATCTAACATTAAAAAAACAACCGTTAAACTCAAAATTAATCAAATATTGAAACAGTCTGAACTTTTTAAAGTTTAAATTAAATTGATCGCAAAATCTAACTAATCAATTTAAAATTAGTTTGAATGCACTTTATTCATTAATATTAAAATATTAAAGTATTTATGGGACAAAGTGAGTGTAATTGACGGGCTGTAGTGTGTGGATGGAGCCTGTAGGTGTCAGCAGAGCTTCATCAGTCAGTAATATAAACTCAGATTGTGTTTATTAAGACTTCTGTGTATTCTCCTGTTAAATTTTCTATCAATAAACCTTAATAATAATTAGCCATTAGATTTATTATGACTGTTTTCTTTGTTTTCTGCTTTATTGATCTACAGTGTAAATGTTTAGAGTTTAGAGTACGTGTGTGTTGTGCTGAAGTGAGTGTGTGTGTGTTTCAGGTGCTGCACACGGCCGAAGCCTTCCAGAAGATTCTGCGTGAGGAAGAGAAGAGGAGGAGGAAGGAGGAGAAGAGGAAAGAGATCCGCAAAGGCCCGCGCATCTCTCGCTCCCGCAGCGAGTTATAGAGGCGGGAGGAGCTCACATTAATCAGGGAGCCTGTGCTGATCTCTCACGGGCCGCGACAGGTTTACAGGTTTCACAATCGAGTCTCTGAACACTTCAGTCACTTCTGCTCGATTGAGGAGACTCTGCGCTAGATCTTCTGCTGTGTGTGTGTGTGTGTGTTTAGTGCTGTAGCTCTATACCTGTTTAAGAGGGAGGGGCCATGGGAGGGGGAGGGGTCAGTGGGTGGGGCCATGTGAACGTTTGCGTTGAGTGGGAGGGGTCAGATTAATGTTGTATGTAAGAGTGGAAGGGGTGATCGGCGTGGGCGGGGTCATGTATAGTGGGTGGAGTCATCAGTGGAAAAGTTAAGGGGTGGGAGTGGTCTAAGTGGGCGGAGAGCTTCTTTGCAAGGGTAGGCAGAATGGATGGGATCATTGATAATGGGGAAGTTAAGAGGGGTGGGACTGATCTAAGTAGGCGGAGTCTTCATTTCCATATTTGGCAGAATGGGTGTGGTCATGCGTAGTAGGTGGAGTCATCAGTAGGAGAGTTAAGAGTGAGTGGGTGTGGTCTAAGAGGGTGGAGTCTTTGCAGGGGTAGATAGAGTGGGTGGAGTCTGTTGAGTGGGCGGAGTCATCAGTGGGTTTGTGTCTCAGATGAAGGTATTTTGGAAACTGCAGTGGCAGATTATTTCAATATTTAACACAAACTTGATACGTTTTGATAATATAAAGTCAGAAATTGTTGAAGTTTCCACACATATGAAATCCTTTTGTTTAGATTCAATATAAATGCTTTATTTGGGGAGACCTTATAGTCTAATAAGAGAATTGTTGGTGATTTAATGTCTTTCTGCTTTCTTTAGCAACTATGAAAGATTTGTATATTTAGCCCATTGTGTGTGTGGACGGTGTGAAACTCAGATCAGAGCTGCACTGCCAGAGAAACTTGTTCACCATGAATCTGAATCAAGCTGATGTCAGTGTGAATGCGGTTCAGTGCTGATTCACTTCAGTTTGTCTGACAGCTGGAGGTGTTTCAGGCGATCGAGACGCTTTCATACAGGCTTCATCGATCCGGTCATGTGACTGTTAGTGGAAGAAGTCTGTTCAGCATCTGTGGGAGATTATTACTGAGAGAATTAATAAAGTTTATTGAACAACTCTTGCTCAACTCTCTCGTGATCATTCTTGCTCTCAACTTCCAGTCTAGGACCTTTGGCACACTGTACTAAAAAATCAGGACGTGCAGGAATCTTCCGCAGGAAGTTGATGTAACTGCAAAGGGGAGGAGGAGAACAAAAATAAAACTCAAGCTGAACAACAACACGTGTTTTCTGCAGATAAAATCCATTATAAACCATTGCATCTGTGAAGTGTTTTCATAGACTTGTGATCCGTCAGATCCAGTGTTGGCGACGGCTCCAGCAGCTTCTGGTAAGAGCCCAGGTGTTACACTGTGTGTACATTAGTGATAATTTAGTGTGTGTGTGTGTCTTTTTTGACTCTAAACTGTTTATTTTGGTTTCCAATATAGATACTGTTTGCTCTAAATAAAAGTTTGGGAAATGCCTCTGCTGACACATGAACTGTAACTTTAGTGGAAGAGATTCACATTATAGATCTGTTTAAGAGTGTGTGTTTGTGTGTGCTTGAAGAGGGAGAACGAGTGAGATCAAGCCGTTTCTGTGGTATTTGTAGAGTACAAAAAAAAATTAGTTTTGAAAATCAAAACTAATAGCAAGGCCAAAAACCAACAGAAAACTGACGTAGCAACTCAAAATGTAAAAACTGCACATAATGTAATTAGTGCTGTAGCAACGTGATTAATCGCATTGTTACGTGCAAAATTGATTAATGAATTCTAAAGTAGTGTATTGTGCACTTTTGATTTAAATGTACTGCTAAATACACAAAAGTGCAATAAGATGTGGTTTGCAAAAACTTAAGGTGCTTTATAACAGCAGTATTCTCTTTACACAGCAATAAAATATTTATTGTAAATATCAACTTAAACATTAATGTAAACAAATCAAATAATAAAACAAAGTTATTTGCCACTGCCAGGGCATTACCTTTTATCTAACTTGTTAAAATGAGTTCACTTTTCTTTTTCTGAACAGGTATCTTTAATCAGGGCACAGCAGGAACAGTCAATGTACTCAGAGGTCATGACCACTACAGATATAAGTCGACCAATGTTACTTCTCCGATAGTAGCTTAGGTTTGGTCATGTTTCCCACGTACACTAAGGCCCTGTTTACACGAGAACGCTCGCGGGTGAAAACGTAAAAATATTTTATTGGATGTGCCTTTCGTTTACACGGCGACGCCATTTTTGGGGCTTAAAAATGCAAAAAGTGAAACCACGCTCCAGAGTGGAAATATTAAAAACGCTCCACCGCCGCGTTCCCGAGTAAACGGTAAAAGCGCAAACGTCTTCTTGACAGTGAAGGTTGTACGCAGGCGCGCGGACTTGGTGTTGTGTGTGGCAGTGCTTCACGTTGCCATCTAGCCCCCTGGAGTGCATACTACATTGAATTTCACACACTTTTGCGTTACCATATGCACGCGGATTTCCCACCCAAATCGCTCGTCTAAATGCAGAATAAAAAGTGATGACGCAACGCCACTTTTGCGTTTTCTCTTCAGAATCGTTTCCATGTAAACATAGCCTAAGATTAAACAGAGGTAAAGCCCAATTTATACTTCTGCGTCGAACTAACGCCGTAGCTACGTCGTAGGCTGTGTGTAGCGCGCGTACCCTTTCGGCGTCAGCCTGACAAGCACCTCTCAAAAAATTTAACAATGCGTCAATTCTACGCTGTAGCTTACCGTAAGGGCTGTGATTGCTAGAACCACTCCCCCGGTTTCGTATGCTCCCTCTGCGTGACGCGCAATTTTGCGTCAACGATGCGGAAGTTTAAATGAAAACCAATGCGTAGCTCTATAGCGTAGAGGCATAAAGATGAAGTGGTCAACATCCCACCCCTTCTGTGATCCATGGTTTGGCTGTAGGCCTAGGTGTATTCAGAGCCAGTGAGCAACGTACTTTCAAAATAATAATAAACTGTTAACGTGCGCTAAAAAAAATTGTCGGCATTAATTAATAAATGCATTATCGCGATAATAACTTGTTAACTTGGCCAGCCTTAAATGAAATGTGTATATAACCTTTTCATAGAGGCTTTGTCAAACAGTTCATGTGACTGAGATAATCATCGGTCAGTGTCTGATCGTGTTTATTTAGTGTTTTGCACCAACCAATCAGACTCCTCCTCTCACAGGTAACAGACAGACTTCACTAAAGATCACCTTTCTACACCTACAGGTAAGAAATATCTCCACACAGTTGCATTTTTTTTTACAAACGTTTATCTAAAGTATATACAGTGTTCATTCCTGTGGTAGGGCCCACAGCAAAATCCCCAGTGTTAAATCAACACCGAAAAGTGTGAATTATATAAACTCTGAGCAGAGTGTTAAATGAACACTAAAGAGTGTTAAAGTTAATGAGATAATTAAGGGAATAATTGAGTGATTATTGAGCATTATTAAAGACACCTGATGTTAACAAGCAGAATCTCTGAAGGAGAAAACCGTATATTTTAAGTCGCCATTATGATGATCAGTGTTTGCTTTAGTTGGGCTCTTGACGCTCAACTCATTAACTTTAGATTATGTTTGGCTGCTGTATGTGACTGATCACAGTCAGATGAACAAATAGAAAAGGTGATCTGATGGTGTTGGTTGTGTTTTAACAATAAATAAATAAAGTGCAATTTAAGTTCAATTGAGTTTTCAATATTTGTTGGATGAACTTCAAAGTACTTGAGAAATGGGGTTATTTGTGGGCATTTCATTAAGTTTCTTTTCATTTTACTTTTTTAGTGAGAACAATTGTCTGTAATGAAGAGGATAATTCATTATCAAACAACACACACACACACACACACACTTGTCCCAGAATATGCATATATTAGTTTTCATATTGCCATACGGCTACCTAGTTTCAGATTTCTTTGTGTATTGGTCTTGGACTCTCTTGTGGTTTGCCTTGTGTTTTGGATTGGTCTGATTCTGCTTGTGTTTCTGTGCTGTTTTCTGTCTGCTGGTTCACTAAACATCTCACATGGATACGCATTAGCTTTCCAAGTCTTCATCATTACACATTTATAAAAAGCCAACCTCCCCAGAAGAGTTGAATACGGCAGAACTGCTCTTGAGCTCCTGAAGAAATAACAAAAAGAAAGGTTGGGGTGAAGTAAAAAAGTATATGATTAATAAATCGTGCCAACTTATGTATTTACATTACTTTAACTCATCAAAAATTGAAAGAAATTTAAACTTTTTTTTACAAGTTATATATACGAGAATCAACTCGATTTAGCACTTCTCAATATCTTCCCTAGATCTACTGGATCATCTGAGGGATTGGACTGGATCAAGATGCTGCTGATCATTGAAGCTCTTCTCCTCATTTCAGCTGTTCAGGTGAGCTTGTGTTTGAGTTATTAATATTACAGACATGAATACTGATGATTATTATGATTCCTGTCGCTGCAGGATCACAGAACTGCTGTTGATGGACAGATAATAACACTGGATATGGCAGAGAATTCAGTTGATGACCAATTTTACCTTTGGTATAACTGGTGTGCAAAGAAGATGAAGCGTCAGAGTGCAGACAGAATTTCTGAAGAAGGAAATGACGTCTAACTATGAATTTGCAAGAGTTTGGAGATATGCTGAAAATAATCACAGAACACCAGGAGATAATTTGTCAAAAAATCATTCATTTGCCATTTATGTGTACACTTACTCTCAGCAGTTTAATTTGAATCTATATCAGAAATTCAATAATGATGTTCGTAATGATAAACAAAAATATAAAGACGGGACATATTCATGGTATTCACTTCACTTTTGGTTAACAGAAGCGATACAGATTCTGAAGAAAACACAAACTAGAACAAATGCTCCAAAACCTACCGTGGTACTAATGTATACATTTGATAAGAATGTTAAGGGCAGAGAAATTCGTTTCGGACAGTTTGCTTCATCCTCTCTTGAGCGTAGAGTAGCACAAGGGTTTGGAACTAAATCCTGTTTTGAAATCAGTACTTGTTCAGGTGCTGATCTGACAAAATATTCAACAGTTCCTGACCAGAGAGAGGTGCTGATTCCTCCATACGAGACTTTTACAGTCACTGATGTGAAGACAAGAGCAGAGCAGAAATATCTCTGGTGTGAAACTGTGTTCACTTTGAAAAGCTATTCAACAAGAAGTGACCTAAACTGTGCTGCAGCAAGCAGTGGAAACCAAGTTGCTTTTTTAAACGTTTTATTGATTTTAATAGTTTTTTGCTCTGTGGTTAGCTGCTACTCAGATAAATACTGCATGTTTTTTGTTGTTATTAAACATTAAATTGATTGTCATGCTTTATTCAATCTAATATTAATGTGCTTAATGTGTATTCAATCTAATATTAATCCGATGGGAAAAGTCAAAGCAGCTGCTTTAATATCGGAAATCTGAGGTATGAGTCTTTGCGAATATGCAGATAATACAACTTTAAAATCATTTTAATTATATTGTATCAACCAAATTTAAAACTTGTTTATAATATGTGCAATAAAATTGTGATTTGTAAGGGTTAAGGTGAATAACCTGAACTCGAATGAGCTGAAGACTTAAGATCAAGAAAGTATGTGAAGTTCATTGACTTTGGGATTGTTGTATCATGTGACACTAGTTTAATGTATATTTGCATTAAACATCCCTGGAAGAAGAGAAGATTCAGCCCAAACTGACTGACTGCGTTGTAGATGTCTTGATGATGCCATTTCAAATGTGATGCAAATGCTTTCTGCTCATGTGAAAAGCCCGTGACTTCTTGTGAGACCATCAACTGCTCGAAGCCGAACTCTCGTGCTGAAGACTTCTCGTATTTTGAAAAATGTGATTTCATACTGTACTTTATTAAAAGAATCCATTCAATGTGGCGATTCGTAAACTTCTCATAACAAGTCTCAGGAGTGATTTTCTTCATAAAATACTGTCTTAAAGATTTGCAAGACTTTATTGCTATACGACTATAAAGATTTTATATTTGCAAGATTAAAAGACTGTACTGTATACAAATACATTTATTTAACCTTAACACTCCCTTTGACACCCACATGCTTAATTATCTTCAATGACTGATTTCTGCAGTTATTCCTTCTTTTCTTTGTTTTCTAATTTCACAGAAAGTAATCTGTAAAATATTACTTCATATGTACTGTAAAATTACACATAACCCTGTAAAAATACAGACAATTTCCTTTAAAAATAAACAGTAAAATTGATGTAAAACCAAAATACAAGCAATTACCTGTAAATATAACAGTGGACCTTTAAATTACAGCAAAAATCAGCAGTAAAATAACAGGAATTTACTGTATAATGAAAAAACGACAAAATTCTATGTAAAAAAAAATACATACATAAAAATACATTCATATATGTGAAATCTTACATTTGTCTATTGTCTTGTAAGGTTTTTATACAATATACCAAGATTTTGGTTTCATATAACTTTGATGTTACGTGTATCTACTAAAGAATATTGTATGTGGATTTACTGTCATATATATAGTAATTATAAGTTCCCAAATTATCTTAAAGGAGTCATAACCTCAGTATTACCTTGGATACCCACGCTCTTATTATTGTATTGTTCAGGCCCTTCTAAAAAAGAAAAGTGATTAAAAAAGACAAGACTCCTCTGACCCTTATTTCTGAATGCATTATTGCATTAAAGATGCTGATCAAGGGGGTAATCCATCAGCCGGACGCTGAAGCTGCTCTAGAGGGGCCGCCATTGTAGCGGACTATCTCCTGCTGTTAGCATCCAATTCGCCTTATTCACTTGGCGGCCATTTTGAAAACGGAACGCCGCTGAGGGGTACACTCACCCAGAAGGATGCATGCGACGCAGCAGCACCAGCAATGAAAACTCGCAGTGTGGACCACCAATCTTTCCTGTCTGCCCGAATTAACGATGCAAAATGTGAAGCAAAGTGCCAGTGACTGAAACATCCCCCGGGCTGTGGTAATTAAGGGATACAGTACCTGGATCGGAGGTTTTATCCACGACATTGAACGTAGAATGGACGCCAATTTACCAGTTTCTGCGAGCTTGTAGCAGCTAGAGGTAACGTTAGTAATCTAAGCTGTAATATGGAGTTGTTGACTGTGTATTATGTTAGATTAGAATCTATAAAAATCCATAACCATCATTATTTTTATTCTTTATGAATATCATAAATATGTGAACTTGTATTGTCACCATAGCACCTTATCATTGTCAGTGTGTAACAGGATCAGTCCCTGTCAGACCTTAAAATCACTTTTCATGCTCTTTCCTTTTACATACCTGTGAGTGATTTGATTGTTTTACATGTATGTGTGTGTGTGTATAAGCTACTGGATGTGTTTCTATCTAAACAATAAAGTACAATTGTATTACACATGGATGATTTCCTTCATAACTTTATAATTTAATATAATTAAATAATATTTTTTTTATTAATAATTAAAATTATTATAAATTAATTATAATATTATAACGTAGTAACTTACACAGTCAACAACTCCATATTACAGCTTAGATTACTAACGTTACCTCTAGCTGCTACAAGCTCGGGGGATGTTTCAGTCACTGGCACTTTGCTTCACATTTTGCATCGTTAATTCGGGCAGACAGGAAAGATTGGTGGTCCACACTGCGAGTTTTCATTGCTGGTGCTGCTGCGTCGCATGCATCCTTCTGGGTGAGTGTACCCCTCAGCGGGGTTCCGTTTTCAAAATGGCCGCCAAGTGAATAAGCGCGAATTGACTCCCATTCATTTAGGCGTCACTTTGACAGCGAATAACTTTACATACTGAGGCGTCCAAAGACTCCATTTATCCATTATTTCATTTCTTAAAGAAACACGACAATGTATAAAGGCTCCATTATCTTGTATGTTACGTTATGGCCCCGATCAGAAGCCGTTCTTGTAAAAATAGGCTAAAAATTGCGTCATAACCACTTCGACTGTCCATCGCGCAGTGGAGAAGTTACCGTATACAAAGGAGGAGAAGCTCGCACAGCCTTGCAGGCAATCTTTTACTGTCTAAAGTCAGCCCATGGCATAGATAGAAGCAAAATGACAAAATAATTAATCAGAATACTTACAAAAAGTTGCTCCAGGTCGCGCTTCGCCGTCTCTGTGCACGATTAAAATTTGTGTAGGCACAGCTACTAGACGATTTACAACTGTCAGTCAGTTTGCTCACGTGACATCTACGTCGTTAAGCCTGCCGCAGAACGCTCGGCTATCAGGAAGTGAGTGCCCATGTTGAGCTTCAGCTCTCTCCGTAGAAATCAACGGGGTCGCTGTGTCCATTTCTTTTACTGTCTATGGATCTGATGCGATATTTTGGCTGTCGTGGACGGTCATTATAATAATGCAAATGAGGGGCGCATTGATTGGTGGCAGGAAGGAGGGGGCTTGACACCGCGGGTAACTTCAGCATATCATTACAAAAAGACCGCGACCTGTGGAATTTAACCATATGTGTTTGAGCCAGACTCTGAACTACAGCTGGAAACAGAAGATATAGAGTCAATGGAAGGACGTTTACATCAACATGTCTCTGAATGGTAAAGACAATCATTTTGACTGGGACATACATTAACATCAGTAACGAGCTAAAACGTTTGTTGCTATTTTCTCCCACATAAGTTTACCTTTTACATTAACGGAGATGTAGTCTACTTTTTTATCAGCTTACAGTAGTTATAGAGATCGACGTTTGCTATCATGTGTTTTTGCCTTGTTTCACATTCACGCACTTCTTATAGCTGTGTTTCCTCAGCTCTTACGGTGATTTTCTGAAGTAAAACTAGGGTGGCCATACGTCCGAATTTTTGGCCGGACAGTCCGGATTTTAAGCTCCGTGTCCGGCGTCCGGCGCAGCCTCAAGCCGGACACTCATTTGTCCTCCTTTTTGGAGTTGATCTGGAATCGGCCACAAGAAAAACCTGATTTCTCACGCTGAAGTGTGAACCCGGCAGGTCAAATCCCTGAAAGATGAGTTTATCTTTAGATCTACCTGATGAGTCACTCGTGATCGACTAGTTTTACCGCAAATTAGTGAAAAAAATCCACGAATCTAGAGCTGAGCTCCTAACGGCGCGACGCAAAGCCAGGAGCAAAAGCCTGTTCCTCTCTGCACTCTAAGCGTTCTGTTATCACTCCACTCTAATCCAATACGGGTTTTCCACTCTCACTGACAGGAAAAACTGTTCCATGTTCAGTCTATTTTAAAAGATTATCTTATGTTTTATTTTTTATAGATCACAAACGTCTGAAATTATAATACTATATGTAATGCTCTGGAAAGTCTTCTACATGTTTAATAAATGTTCCAGCTGCTTACAAAAGGAAACAGTATGGAAAAGTGCACCAGGTAAAAATAGAATTTGACCCGTCCCTCCCCCCGTCCTCCTTTTCAGTGTTATGGAAATGGCCACCCTAAAGTAAAACTGAAAGCTTCATCTTTTGTGTGATGTACAATAAACTTTATTAAACTCATCATCAGTATATGTTTGATCATCATTTCGGACCTGGTCCTGAACAGCAGACTTAGGCTATTAATAAATAATGTATATACAAGCAGATGGCAAATTACGTTATAATAACCGTAATTAAACTACTAAACTACACCTGTTCCATCTCTATACAGCACTCTGACTCTGTAGAAATTATTGTCCGACTTCGAAATGAACGTTGTAAAGGATTCCTGTGATAAATGTTTAGCGCAGACACCTAACGTTAATGTTGAGCCAGTTGTTGGAACAGCGTCATTAAAAATGATTTTCATCCACTGGTCCCTGGTAGTCTGGTCTGTTTTGAGAAAACACATTTGAATGTGGATTCTGGCAGTCAACCACAGAACAACTCACGTGTGCACTACATTTCTGCATCTTTCTTGACTGAACATGATGGGGAGAGGGACAGGCACGAGCTTCCTGCAGCATATGCGGTGTCCACATATGGTATATCCTGCTCCCTGTCTTGACGTCAGAGTTGGGGAGAAATTAAAATCTCGTATTTGAGTGCATGTGCACATGGGCTGGTTTATGAACCCTGGGGTAAACAAACGCTTCACTTTTGAATATCGGCTTCCCGGCCAATATTTAATCTTTAGGCAATCACATACATTGATTCTCGTGGAAAAGTGAAAATGACAGGTTATGACTCCTTTAAATCTCATTACACAATTTTAATAAAGATTTTGTGTCTTGTTTGACTGTTATATATATTACTTACAAGTTCCAGATAAAAGTAGCGAGTCGATAGGCGTCTACCTATATGATGTCTATGGTTCTATTTGTCGGGTCACATGACGTCACTGTAGCTTTGCGCCGCCGCTGTGCTCAGTAATGCCAAGGGAACTCCCATTCATTTTGGCGTCACTTTGACAGCGAATAACTTTACATCTGAGGCGTTTAAAGACTCCATTTGTCCGTTATTTATTTCTAGAAGAAACATCGACAATGAATAAAACGCTCCATTACTTTGTAGCTTACGTTATGGCCCAGTAGAAGCCATTTTTGTAAAAATAGGCTAACAATTGCATCAAAACCACAGGACTCGCTCTACCGTATTGACAGAAGGAAAAGCTCATAGACAATCTTTTACTGTCTATTAGACATTAGGGTGGACATGGAGGCACAAAGTTAAGGGAGAAGCTCATAGATAAAGAGTTCATAAAAGCAACGGGACAAAATATTTCAACAACAGATTTTTTCAGATTTCAATTCAGATTTGTTGTGGCACAGCTACTAGAAGGTCAGAACGGTTGCTAACGTCACGTATACGTCGTCAAGCTCAAGTGAGTGCTTCAATTGGGCTTCAGTTCTCTCCGGGTTGCTGTTTCCATTTTCTTTTCTGTCTATGAGTAATGCCTGCAACAGCCGAAAGAGGAACCCCAAACTGCTATTTTATTCAATACCAAAAGTAAAGGATTGAAGAAAGAAGTGGTTAGCTGTTATTCGAAGAGATCATATTGTATCATGTCTCTATCTTTCTGTGCGCCATACACCCGAGCCGAAGCGTGCAGCCATAGTGTCCATTAATAATAATGTCCATTTTGGAGATTATTCACATAAAATATGTCAGCCCATATGGAAAAGATATAGATAAATTTTACTAAATGTTTATATAAACATTTAGTAAAATTTATCTATATCTTTTCCATATGGGCTGACATATTTTATGTGAATAATCTCCAAAATGGACATTTAAACATAATGTTGTGTGTATTTATCCATTCAGACACGAAACAGAGCTCTAATTCATTACTCTTGCGCTGTTTAGGGCTCTATGGCTGCACGCTTCGGCTCGGGTGTATGCGCACAGAAAGATGAGGCATGATACAATATGATCTCTTCGCAATAACAGCTAACCACTTCTTTCTTCAATCCTTTACTTTTGGTATTGAATAAAATAGCAGTTTGGGTTCCTCTTTCAGCTGTTGCAGGCATTACTCATAGACAGAAAAGAAATGGAAACAGCGACCGGAGAGAACTGAAGCCCAATTGAAGCACTCACTTGAGCTTGACGACGTATACGTGACGTTAGCAACCGTTCTGACCTTCTAGTAGCTGTGCCACAACAAATCTGAATTGAAATCTGAAAAAATCTGTTGTTGAAATATTTTGTCCCGTTGCTTTTATGAACTCTTTATCTATGAGCTTCTCCCTTAACTTTGTGCCTCCATGTCCACCCTAATGTCTAATAGACAGTAAAAGATTGTCTATGAGCTTTTCCTTCTGTCAATACGGATCGAGCGAGTCCTGTGGTTTTGATGCAATTGTTAGCCTATTTTTACAAAAATGGCTTCTACTGGGCCATAACAGTAAGCTACAAAGTAATGGAGCGTTTTATTCATTGTCGATGTTTCTTTAGAAATAAATAACGGACAAATGGAGTCTTTAAACGCCTCAGATGTAAAGTTATTCGCTGTCAAAGTGACGCCAAAATGAATGGGAGTTCCCTTGGCATTACTGAGACAGGCGGCGGCGCAAAGCTACAGTGACGTCATGTGACCCGAACAAATAGAACCATAGACATCATATAGGTAGACGCTCTATCGACCGCTACTGCCTATTGGCACGGACGAGAATTAGAGCCGCCATCTTAAACCGGTCATCCGCTCCGCGTAATCTGAATGGCAGTAGTGATGTGTCGTTCATGAACGATTCGTTCATTTGAACGAATCCTTAATATGACTCAGGGACTACCGAGTTGTCTCAGGGAGTGATTCGTTCATTTTGTGTTACCCGCGCATGCGCATTGCGCACCATATGGATTCTGAATCTGTACTGGAAATAGAAATGATTAGTTCATCTCTCGAGTTTAAAGTTCGGGATTAAGTCCGAGTCTTTCGTTCTTCCTGTCAGTCCATTGAGCCTATGCTGTCAGACCACAGGAAAGAGGAATGATTAGTTCATCTCTAAAGTCTAAAGTTCGGGTTCGAGTGCGAGTCTTCGTTCTTCCTGTCAGTCCATTGAGCCTATGCTGTCAGACCACCGGAAAGAGGAATGATTAGTTCATTTGAGTCTTCGGGTTTGAGTCTTCGTTCTTTAGTCACGTGAATTGTCACCGTATTGAATAGCCTAATTCACAAACTAATTCACAAACTTTTTACAAACAAGCACGTAAATGATGTATAATATAATAGTAGTTAATTAATGTATAATATATAATAAAACACACCACAGATGCATTATATAGAAAAAGAGACGGACAGAGACAATAATAAGGAATAATAGGACTTTTGTTTATAATGTTTATTGAACATATTTTGTATTTTAATGCCTATATAACACAATATACATTCAGGACAGCAGTCAATACGAATGTTGCATTTGATGCGAGAGTGGTCACAAAGAACGACGAAGGACTCAAACCCGAAGACTCAAATGAACTAATCATTCCCCTTTACGGTACTGATAGCATAGACTTAATGGGACTGATAGGAAGAACGAAAGACTCGAACCCGGCCGAACCCAGAACTGAGAGATGAACTAATCATTTCTCATTCCGGTGCTGACAGTATAGACTCTATGGGACTGACAGGAAGAACGAAAGACTCGGACCCGGCCGAACTCGAGAGATGAACTAATCTTTACTCTTTCCGGTCCTGCTATATCGCACATGGCACGGCCCACAGACAGCACAGATCAGAGTTAGACACTGAAGAGTCAACAGCTAACGTCTCGAGACATGAGAGGAGGAGAACAAACCTGATAAATATGAGGTTGCAAAGGAAAGAACGTCTCGGATCAGGAGGTGAGGTGAACTATAACAGGGTCAGACTGCAATAGCTTGAACTTGAGACCCAGCAACTAATTAATATACAGTTATGTCAATTGCTTAATTTGGCTTTGGCTGCATTACCCTATAGTTATTTATGTTATTTTTACAAATGTAATCAATATTTTCGTTAGTACTAGATGTTTTGGGATATTTAAAATGACATTTTAATTATAGAATGATGAAATGACCGAAATGAACGAAATGACTCGATAAAAGATTCGTTCATTTGCTGAACGAGACTCAAAGATCCGAAGTCAGTAAAATGATCCGAACTTCCCACCACTAAATGGCAGGTGAAATGAGCTGTCAGCGCATTAAATTAAACATATCTCACTGAATACTGAACTGATTTTCACACGTTTTTTTTTTGCTGCAAAGGTCATACATGTAGCTATGATACAGGACACGTGGTTTGGCGTATTTTAATATCCATAGTAAGTTTAACAGTAATATAATATTCTGATAAGATATACAGTGACCAGACACAATATGTGTGATGAAGGATATAATGTATTTTATAAATCACACACTATAAATATAATAAAGAAGCAGAAACAGATAGTAGCAGTAAAGTAAGATATTTTAATAAGTTGAAGAAATAATTTATGATTGGCACACGCACACACATACACACGAACAGACACTCGTCTCTCTCTCACACACACACACACACGCACACACACACACACACGCACACACACACGCACACACACACACACACACACGCGCACGCACGCACATACACAGAGAACGCAGCCACCAAATCCATTTTAATGAAATTATAATACATAATGTTCAATTTTAACACAAAATGAAAATGAGTTTAAGAAAAATGTTATCCACAAGTTTCCTACGCCCCATGAGGCCTTGCGTCAAAAGTGGGCGCGTCTTCCGGTTCGTAGTAAACAAAGCACAGATTGACATACTTAACACTCGGTTCATTCAAGAGTTGACAGTCATTCAAGTTATAGCGATCCAAACTAGCTAACGATGTGGGAACACAACCTCAACGAAATTAAAAAGGGTGAAATAACAGTACCTTTACCCTCCGCAGTAGTTGATTGGGAGTATTATAATAACATTATTAATAATCAATACTCATCAAGGCAAGATTTGCGTCTTTAAATAGTAAAATAATTCTCCAAAAAACAGCTAGCTTCTTCGCTAACTAACACACAAAATACCATTGGAAAGCTACTTCCGCCGCGTTCCGAAAGTTTCACCCACTTTATTTTTTACAGGAGCGCCCCCGGAAACTTGTGGATAGGTTTCAATATTCACAATACGTTTATGACTCAGTAAAGCCAATACATTTGGTTCTATTTATGTAATGAATCATATAATGCGATCGTATTATTTAACGCGCTTTTATTATGTTTATCATCCACTGGTCTCTAAAGGTCGAATAGAATGTACAACTGGTAAAATGTACGCCTATGTCATAACCATAATGATACTTACACCTTTAATATTCTATCTTTACAATCCGTGAGTGAAATCTCCTTCCATCTGTTGTCTGATTGGCCTTTCGCAAGGATTCTGGGTAGTTAAAGTGCGTGGAGCCTGCATCTATGCGGGCTTCGCGGAAGACCGCTTCAAGGGTGCAAAGGTGGCGCTGCTGAGCACACTTCAGAGCGTAAAAATGCCAAATAGAGAGCCTAAGTCCCGCCCCTCCGCTTCCGGTTCATGGGACCTTATTTCGGAAAAACAATGCATGGTAGTCAATGGCGAGAGATAACTTATCTTTTTATTCCGTCTGAACTGTGTCCTGGATTACACATATGATGTTTGTCAATTTAAAAGATAATTATGAAAGCCAAGAAAGTCGCAGTTCGTCTTAAAACAGAAGAGTAACTTTTAGTTTTATGTGAAAAACCCTCAATGAACTACACCTCCCGGGAGGGCGAAACAACAAACGAGATCAGCTGCTGTGTGTGTGTGCAGTCAGGAACAACACACTCATGACGGGGACGTTACGATTATAACGGAAGACTATAGAAACAATGACATAGCCTCAGTAAAGTTCGCTTCATTCATTTGAGAGAAAATGTGCGCCTTTGGGGTTTGTAGTCTTTGTAATTACGTATTTTCACAGTCTTATATCTCAACAGTTTTACACCAAACTGCGACTTTCTTGACTTTAAAATGTATCTTTTAAATTGACAAACATCATATGTGTAATTCAGGGATCAATTTAAACGAAATCAAAATATTTGTTATCTCTCGCCATTGACTACCATTCAATATTTTTCAGAATAAGGTCCCATGGTGGTCGACCGGAAGGGGAGGGACTTAGGCTCTTATGGGACAGCCATACGGACTCGGTAGACTCGGCGAGCACGTGCAATTCTTGAAGTCCACGAGACTGGCAAGTCTGCGTGAAGTGCGCCGATTGGGACAGGGCCTGAATCGGCTCTCAGACCAGCTGCTGTGCGCTCAGCTGACCTAGACTGAGACTGACCCGGAGCGACCGGAGCCGCTTCTGACACCAGATGAAGAGATGTGAACTTAGAGCCCCCTGGTGGATGATGTGCGCCATCACAGTGTTGTCAGTGGTGTTACAATTTGTAACTTAAATCACTGTTTAATAAAAATAAAAAACACAATTGTATGTTTAGTCCTCTCTCTGCTGTTGTGAAGCATCATCCTTGGTGTGCTGCTACA
This sequence comes from Hybognathus amarus, assembly GCA_030378365.1. NCBI lineage: Eukaryota > Metazoa > Chordata > Actinopteri > Cypriniformes > Leuciscidae > Hybognathus > Hybognathus amarus. The sequence goes on along the minus strand of JAQIUQ010001070.1, from coordinate 172,170 downwards.
CCACTGGTTTTTCGAATTCTGCTTAATTTATGAGCGATTTCTAATACGTGACCATGCCGTTTTATTTGATCTGATTCGGCACACTCTTATCCGTACGTCACACCGCCACCGGCGAGAGCGGCAAAATTCGCTCTTGCCGCTCTGTCAACGACGCCGTGAAAAGATTCATGGACGCTCTGATGCTCTGACGTAGATTCAAATGCGTGACTATTTTTTTAAAACGGTATTTAAAGGGGTCACAAAGCAAACAAGCATGTCGGTCGTTATTTTTGCAGAAAATTGATCGATGGAAATAACTTATTTATAGTGACATGTTTGCTAATGAAATAAACAAATGAAAAGCCATATGTGTGTGGTTTGGCTTTGTGTCCATGGTTAAGTGCTATTATAATTTGCATTACCGCTGAAAAAGTGTTCTAGCATGAAAATACTTGCTCATAAACAGTGCTGCGCGCCTCTTATCAAATTCAAAATGATCAACCTCCTCTATTTTGCTGGGAAACTAATGTGGCTGGAAACCAAAATTTACAGGACTGCGTTCTCTGGAATCTCTCTCAATGAAACATCTCAGCATTCCTGACTGGAACTGCCTGCTGCGAACGTGTCATTGCCATGACTCATAAAGTTGAACTATTTCAAACTTTCTCCTTGCCGCTCTCACCGTCCCAAGACGCTTGCGCGGCGCCTGCCGCCCGCCACGCCGGAGCCGCCGCCGGCTCTCTCATTGAAAATGAATGACTTCGTAGGGGGACCTAGATGGGCGGAGTGAGCGGTAGCATCTATGAGTATAACTCTGAAGAAATAATTTAAGAATGTCCTAGTATTGAGACTTTGGGCTTATAAACCTACTAGAGTGTGGAACTGCATTCAATATAAACTTATAAATACTCTGTCAATTTATTAAAGAAGATGGTGAGACTGACCAAAGCAGCTACCGGGATGGAGATGATGACTACAACTCTACCGGCTCTCACAGAGGCATGTGATGAAAGATAATTGAGAGATGATGGAGACACTGCCAAAAGAAAGGCATATGAATTACACACCTCTATCAGCTGAACTGGAAGAAGCAAAATGAGGTGAAAGACAACAACAAGCGGATGTAACCACAAACGAAGTGATTTCTATGGTATTCAAACCTTGATTAAGGCGATTTGACGAGCCAGACTCAAAGAATGAAAAACGTTGAAAAAAGAATAGAGGAAAATGCTAAGAGCGGTGAAAGAAAGACAGAATGATATTAATGGTGGATGAGAGAGGAAATGAGGGATTTAGAAAGAGAACAGCTCATTGAAACAACAATGTTTGGAGCAAGCCAGATATAAGAGAAGATGGGGATCTCAGACTGAATTGAGCCTAAACCAGAAAAAGAGAGAGAAGAAAGACACAAGAGAAACAGTGATTGGAATTTCCTCACTCGGGTGACTTCCGCTGTCTGTGGAAAAAAAAAAAAACAAACAGGGACTTCGGGGTCGGTGGACGCCGTACATGGTCAGCGAGAGGGATCCACGCGCTGCTGAACAGCACTGCCACCCAGGCCGGTGATCATCCAGTTCGCGATGCGGACTGTCCGCGAAGCGAGTATGGAGAGATAGATTGAGAGGCAAGAGTGTGTGAGAGTTGCAACATCCAGTTCAAAGAAGAACTTCTCAGAAGGAAGATCGTCGAAGCTGGTAGCTAAAGCGGTGGCTCGAAAGTGAACAAGAAAGCCAGGAATATGGCGGGAGAGCGTTGTTCCTAAAAGAAGGCTACTGCGCTCATTGCATGGACTAGAGGTAATGATCCCGGAGCTGCTGACCATGGAAGGTAACGTCTGGACTCATGTTGAGTTTGAAGGTTATCACGAGGCCTATTCAGATGGAAATAATCTCAAGCGCTATTGAAGAAATGGTATTTAATTACCAGTCAATTGCCTATTAGGTAGCAGGTTTCATTAAAATGTATAAAGGATAGCATGTTCACTTCGTGCGTATTAAGATGTTAAAGTTTGTTCACGTACAATAGTATATCTATTTCTTTTATTTCTTTGAATGTCAGGGGTTAAAAATAGTGTTAGCGTAAAGCCACTTTTTTATTTGCAAGGAACAACAAAGCAAATTGGTATTCTTACAAGACTCATTCTGTTTGAACTGATGAAAAATTTGCGAAGAACAGATGGGTGATTTAGCCTGGCTTGCACATGGATCTTTCATTCAGCTGGAGTGATGTTATCACTTAATAGATTTGAAGGCTTAGAATTGATCACTAAAGAGGATACAGAAGGTCACTGGTTAATGGTAGCTGTGGAAATAAATGACATATGTTATATATTATTATGTGTTTAAGTACAATGAAGCAAGTGCTAACAGAAAGAATTATTTAAGAAACTTAAGATGGTTAGCTGAATGGAAATTAACTTATAAATCAGTAAATGTGATAATGGGGGTAGACTTTAACATTGCACCTGATTCAGTGCTTAGAATTGAAAACCTCAAAGAAGTACACAGTCTGTGTATAATGATATAATACTGAATTTGTGTACCAAAACAAATGTGGACGATTATTGAGAAATATACATAATCCGAACAGCGTTCAATATACACTGGTTGAACCCTCAGGCAATGGACAATGCTGCAAGATTACGATTATTGGCTTACTTATCTTAATGAACTATGTAAGATGTTACAGACTGTTTCATTTCAGCTTCTACTACTTTACAGATCACTGTATGGTCACTATGTCTTTATTAATCTTAAAGTAATAATGCTTCACGAGTCTCCTGAGTATTTGGAAATTCGAATAATGATTTGTTAAAAATGATAGATTTTGTCAACAGGTAGTATTACTCTATTGAGGAGATTAAAAAGCTTGACATGTCTAGCATGATAGAATGGGAATGGTTTAAATTTAAGGTCAAAAGACTGAGCTGTTGACACAGGAAAACTCTTATCAATGATGAGAAAACAAAAACAAAAAGATTTGATTGGGGAGATGAATTTATTGGCAGTTAATTTACAAGTATCACCTGAAAACACAGCAAAACTTCAAGAGTTGACATCTTAGTTAGATGAGCTTAGTTCGGAAAAAGCAAATGGAGCTTATATACGCTAAGAGCCTAATGGGTTGAAAAAAGGTGAAAAAGTTCATCATATTTTTCGGCCTTGAAAAACAAAGACAAACAAAGAAAAAAATTAATAAGCTTGAGATTAATGATATTATAATTGAAGAATCATAAGGAAATCCAGAATGAAATTTGGCTTTTCTTTGTAACCTTTATTCATCTAAATTTAAAAAGGCAGATTGTGATTCTTTATTTAATAATATTACAGATAATATTCAAAAATTAAATGTGGATGATAAAAACTTAATCAATGATGAGTTGACTATAGCAGAACTAGATGTGGCATTAAAACAAATGAAAAGTGGTAAGTCACCAAGTATTGACGGTTTAACAACAGAATTTTTAAAACATTTCTGGAAGGATATAAGGAAATTTTATATAATGCATTTTGGAATGCATACAGAAAGGGAGCTTATCCCCTACAATGAAAACAGGATTAATAACCTTGCTGCCTAAACCCAAGAAACAACTGTTGTCACTAGATAACTGGGAGACATCAATCACTCTACTATGCACCAATTATAAGTTACTTGCCTTGGTTTATGCTAACCGCTTAAAACTTGTATTAGAAAACTTGTTGAGGAGTTTCAATCAGCATTTATTAAGGGAAGGTATATCCAAAATCACATTAGATTAGTTTCTAGATATGATCGATTATAATTCAATGATACAATCAGATAGCCTTATTTTATTTATAGATTTCTTTAAGGCATTTGATACTGTGGAGCATGAATTTATTTTTACAACTCTTAAAAAGTTTGGTTTTGGAGAAAGGTTTTGCAAGGTTATTAAAATGTTATATAATGATATTTATAGTTATATATCCCTCAATCCTGGAATGACTCCTAGAATTGAAATTTTGTGTGGAATCAGACAGGGTTGTCCAATCTCTCCAAAACTGTTTATACTATGCACTCAAATGTTGGCGATACTTAATTGTCAACCATCCTCAATTAAAAGGAATAACCATTGGTGGCTATGAGTATCGAATCAGTCAATTTGCTGATGATACAGTAATATTCTTAAAAGACAAATTTATAATTAAGAAAGCTCTGAATATTGTTTCGCTTTTTCAAGAGCATCGGGTCTGTGCTTAAACCTAAAAAAATGTGAATTGCTACCTTTATATCCGTGTGATGAGGAAAGTCTAGATTCCATTCCAGTTAAAACTGAAGTAAAATACCTTGGTTTGACAATATTGAAAGATTCAAATACAAGAGAACTAGTGAATATAGAAAGAGAATAAATAGTATGAAAAAATCTCTCAACCACTGGCTTATGAGAGATCTATCTATTATGGGCAGAATCCTTTTGTCAAAAGCAGAAGGCATATCTAAATTAATTTACCCATCTTATTCCCTTTATGTTTCTCCTCAATTGATAAAAAAGGTTAACTCTGTCATTTTTAATTTTATTTGGAAAAATAAAACTCATTATATTAAAAAATCCCAGATGATTAAAGACTATAAATATGGAGGGCTGAAAGCCACTGAATTTGAATCAATTATTGGAGTACTTAAGTTGAATTGGATAAAATCATACTTAGCACAGCCTAATTCAATATGGTTTCATATACCCAAGTGTATATTCAAGAGAGTTGGAGGACTGGAGTTTGTGCTGAAACGTGATTTGAGATTACTAAACTGCCAATTAAGCTTTCAAATTTTCACAAGCAGATTTTGCAATACTGGAAATTGTTATTTACTCACAATTTCACGCCTCATGGATCCACTCTATGGAATAATAGGACCATTATGTCCAATAGGAAGTCGTTATTCAAACAAGAATGGTTGGAGAAAAAAGTTTTATTTGTTGTTGATTTGATAGATGAAGCAGGTCAATTTATTCAATATAATTCTTTCATAGATAAATATGCGGTAAAATGTTCTTTTAGAGAATTTAATAGTGTTTGTAGAGCAATCCCTCTTCCACTAAAACAAACAATACAAAACACACTTACATATTCAAATGTATCAGTTAAATTGCCTGAGCTGAAGATTGGAGAAATGCACATTTTGGATAAAAAGTGTAATAACAAAGCAATTGGAAATTTACTTAAAAGTAAAATATTTTATGATTTCAATTCACCTACAAAAGTTAGAATTAATGAAAATGAAACATTCAATAAAAAGTATTGTTATTATCTTAAATGGCCAATTGTACCTAAAATAAAAGAGATGCAGTTTAAGAATTATCAATAATGTTTATCCTGCTGCTGAAATCTTAAGGGAAAGATTCCGATTTTGAAGTAGATTTGCGCAGTTTTTGTTCAAAAGAGCCTGAAACCATTGAACATCTATTTTTTCTTGTCCGGTCACAATGCAATTCTGGCAGGACCTTTACAGCTGGATGAGTATTGGTATTGATATTCCTTCACTGAATGTATCTCAGGTTTTGATATATATAGACGGTCTCCCTAAAAAATTATCATTAATGTTGAACGTTATTATTTCATTGGGTAAATTTCATATACATAAAAGCAAGTGGAACAATTGTAAACCCTCTTTAACTTGTTTTAAAAGTGAATTAAAGATTTATTTAGCATCCATTAAATACTTATCCAAAGAAAATCAGTCCCTCTGTAAACTGTATGAAAACATGTATGAGTCTCTTTCTTTCTAATGTTTTGTTTTGGTGTTTTTGTCTTAATGTATTTTATTTTTGAATTTTTTTGATTTTTTTTTTCTCTTCTTTCCCCTTGCAGTTTGTAACCCCCCTAAATCTTGGACTTTGCCTTTGTTTATTGTACTAATTATGCAATTGTTTTTTTTTATTGTTTTGTTTTTGTTCTATGAACCTATGTAAGCATAGGCGTATATGCACTGATATATGAATGGTTTATTTTTGTATGCATATTATTGTTCCCTATTTGAGTTTGTACATTGAGAATGTCTTTCAGAAAAAAACATAAAAAAAAACAAAAAAAAAAAAAATGAATGACTTCCGGCCACTTTGACGCTCTCGCCGGCGGTGGTGTGAACGTACGGTTAGAAACGGTAAATGATGCAACTGTTGTCATCATGTGATCTGAAAACCTCACTGATAATCCCAGTAAACACTGATGTACTGAAACACTGTAACCTAACTCAGAGGTGTGTGTAGTGTTTGAATTTTGTGAACGTTCCAGCAAACTTTAATTTATTTCTGTTGTATTTTTTGTTTCTTTGCATATATTGCTGTTCATTTTCTGTATAAAATATGAGAAAAATATTTTTGTTTTTAATATGAGTTTTATAGCTAAAGATGTCATTTTCGTGCCGTCCAGTCGACGTCTTTGCTCAAGTTAGAACAGCTTCGGATTTGAGCAAGACAGGTATGTGTAAATGAGCTCTAAAGCAAAGTGTCAATATATAATACATTAAGTTGAAATTTTGATCAGTATCATTGGATGATATGTTTAATGCTAAGTCAAGTCATGTATTATGCTTGGATGTTGTTATTTTGTGATGCAATCCAAGTTCTGGTGTTAATGAGGCTTTATTGCGTTGTTCCAAATTGCTGCCCTGCTGCTTATTTTTGAACGGCGGGTTTCTACCGTTTCATAATTCTTAAAATATAGTTAAAAAAGGAAGATTACGCTCCTATAATATCTATGCAGTCATCCATGATAATGTATATCGCCTTCATTGTCGAAAAAGGCGTATCTAATTGTGTAATTGAACTAGTGATGGCAGATGCCGCTATGGTGTTAATGGGGGGCAGGGTTACTTTTTTTTTATCTCCTTGCACTTCTCACAGAGACTACAGAACTGAGTGTGAGAGTGTGATGTTAATTCCTGTCTTTAATAAACTGCCAGGCATGTCATATTTGTAACAAATTATTAACACTGTATACAATCGGATATCACTGTGATGCTGCAATCAGAGACCTATTTTTCATATATTTCCAAAGTATACAAATAAGAGTATTTTATTATATATACATTTATCATATCAATTACCTGACTGAGTGTGTTGTATGTAATTTCATTTGTAATACATGTTGTGAAAAGACAACATTACATCATGACTTTTGCGTAAGCATACACGCCACTTTCGAGTCAAGTGCGTGTTCTCCACGCATTTTGAGCTATCCGTGTATGCGTGTATGTCTACGCCCTCAAATGTCCGAGTCGAAACGAAGCAAAATGTAGATCTACATAGGGGGAGATAGGATGGTCTTTCTTAGGATGGTAAGGGAACAGTCATAAATGCCATTAACCCCAGTGACGGTTGGGTTTAGGGACTGTGTTGGGGTAGGTCATATATTTATATACAGTAATGTAACGTTAAGTCAAAGGCGTGTTGGAAATACGAATTGGTGTGTTATACATGCGCCATTTCATGAGATTGGTTTGTAAAAGCAGAGGTTAGACCTGGCCAAGCAGAGTCACAGCGTGATTCGCATCTCCGTGGGTGATCACAGAAAGGCGAAATAATCACTGCTCACTGCGAACTGCAAAGCAGGGTAAGTCTACATTGATCAGTGTTCTGTTTATTCATTTATTTATTGAAAATGAAATGAAAAACATTTTATCAGGCCCCCAACAAAGCCAGTACACATCAACCGCACACACAGCAGTGAACCATCCTCTTCTCTAAATCCTCCTCCGAGCAAAAACAATCAAATTACAGGTATCTAACGGTGTTTCCTGCCAGCATCATTCCCATGATGCAGTACGACAAATCAAAAATAGCATGTCACAAAGATCCGCCTGCACAAACCAGCGCAGATTCGGCTGACATTGTAAGGAGCTTAAATTATTGTTACTATTATTAAATGTTATGTTGTTGTGTGCAGAATTGCAAGAATTGATGAAAAATGAATTTGCTTTATCTGGAACTTTTATCTCTTAGAAAATATTCACATTATTAAAATCGCACTGTAATGTCACTCTTTACATTGTGGTACGTCTCGGCGCTGGCTCGGACAGAACTGCGGATCAGCACACAAGTCTTGTACAGGACCATATAGGCATCTAAAGATTTATATGCCCTCAGTTTCTCTCTATGATTGATTTCTTTATAAGGTAGGTGTAGAAGTCAGGCCACTCAACCAAGGTAGCGATACGGTGAATCCTGTCAGATCATCCATACATTGTAGAGTGCGTGTAGGCGGCTACGGGGTCGGCCAACCTGGTTCGTCAATTAAAGATACGTTTTGGAAATAACAATCGTGGTCCTGGACACTGAGTGACCTTACACATTAAGATAGATATCGGATTTTCTTCAGTCATTGTTAAAAAACAAGCTAACAATCCTTGCCACTACTAAGCATTAGTGAAGCGGCCAGAGTGATCGTTCTGCAAAAAAAGTCACCATGTTTACCAACTGAAAAGGGGTCTATTTCTGCTGTGCTGCAAACGCTGAATTAAAGTTAGACATTGAAAATTGCAGATCAAGCGCATAGGACTGATGAAATAGTAGTACCATATTTTCCTTTAACCCTCTATGGTACGGTGTTGCTTCTCAGGCAGCATAGTCTAATTTGGCTTTTTTAAAATAAAAACTGATACAATTTTATTGGTCAATGCTCTCTAAGGGAGGGGAACTCAGATACTAACCAATGAAAATAAAAAAAGAGGGTAACATGACCCACAGGGGTCCATAGTGTTCCCTCTTCAGCACACATGCATGGGTCCATATTTTCTCCACTGAAAAGGGCATTTTTCACAAATTTCTGTCCAGATAATCAACTACAAAAAATCATAGTCACGTTCATTGTTAAGTAAAGAAGTATTTTCAAAAATATTACATTATACATCATCAAATGTATCATAAGGAATTACATAAAACTGCATGTTGCCTCGTAGGCAACATTGTACCGTAATGCAATCACTTAAGGCCATACCAGGCATACTAGGTTTGAATACAGGTATAGTTTAATTGTAAGGAAAAGAGTTTGAACTATCTAAATGTATGTGCATACATTTGGCCACTATAGTGGGCAATTGTACAAATAGTGGGTGAGTGGGACGGGGTTGTATGGCGGCACACAGGATGAAGGCGGGGCTGCTTCTGGGATTCTCGGATTTTTAAGTGCTCTTGTCGGGCCCCTGGGGGGTCAGGGGCCCCCTGACCTCACACGGGTCATTAGGTCGGCCTGGTTGGTCTTCCACATGTTTGATCTTGCTTTTATTGAGGCCTGGCCTTCATATTCAGGACAAGGTTATGGTGAGTGTTAATGTTTTACCCTGAAACAGACACCGATTGTAATGTTTTGATATGAGAACTTGATATGGTGGTTTGTAGTACTTGCGTTCCATACGGGTACAATGTTGCCTGAGGGCAACAGCTGGATAATAAAATAATAAATAAATTAATAAATGAATTAAAAAATAATGATAATGTTTATTGATATTGTTATAGTGTCTAATTTTAAGCAAGAAAAACAACAAATAATTTTTTGTCACTGATATCATATTGCGCACCATAGAGGGTTAACAGTACGCGCAGTGATATGGAACTGTAATGGGTCAAACCTGCCTGAAACTACTTTAGCCCGTGTGTTTCCCTGAAAGTAATTGCACACCTTAGAACGTTCAAGCATTTGGAGCATTCAACAGCCCTAGTATAAAGTGAAAGTAAAGTAAAACAGCAGCTCGACGCCTGGTCAGAGTGTATTTCTTGTATGTTTTCTGCATATGCATTGATTTAATCTTAGAACAAGTCTTTATAAACATATATTAAAAATGTGTTTGTTTTTCCTAGGAAGCATTTTTATGTGTTTGTGATCTTGTGAAAACACTGAAGATTGCGACAGCAGACTCTAAACCACTTCCTGGTAAGAAAGCTCTTTATGATCGCAAAACATAGACGTAGTACTACAAATGTTCCTGAAAAATATACAGGTCTATTATATTTATATATATTTTATTTATTTTTTCAATCACCATGTTGCTCCTCGTACAAATTCATCCAGTTCTGCATTATTTGCAGCTCGTATTTGTCTCATTTCTGGAAACCACGTAACCGCGTTCAAACTGTTCTGCCACTGTATTACAGTGAATTTCTTGTCTTTCACAACTTAAAGAATTCCAGCCGTGAAGACATAATGTTGATTAAAAGCAACTTGCAACTATTATAAATATAGGCCTATCGGTGCGCTCACTAAAAGCGATATGCGGCTCGTCCATATCCTATCGGCCCAATCACAACTGGCATTTACAAACAACCATCATGTATTTATCCAAAGCTCACCCAATCCTATATTGTGAGAAGTGCTATACAAATAAAATTAGTTAAGGTCTCATTCTGGGTTTCATGTTGAAAAGTTATGAATATATTTAGATCTGTGACTTCATTCATACATTTTTTGTTTAACTCACGGCCACCATTTTAAAATGACGACGTAGTGGGTAACCCACACATTATTTAATTTACAATATTTCGAGGGCACTTGCATAGTTTAAAAGTTGTTGCTTTTAAACAACATCCAAAAGGAAAATTCAACTGCAGTCGAACCGTTCAACCTGAAGAGGGCAGCACTCAGACGCTTTTAATATTGGATCGCTATTTAATTGGTCTTTTGATATTGGTAAATAAATTTAGAGAGCTCCTCTAAAGTTACATTTGACATTGGTACACGTTTCTAACTTCACTTACTGTAAAGTAAAATAAACTTTAATGAAAACTTTATATTTGGTTTTGTGACTAGTCATTATCTTATGTTTAAAGTTAGTGTATTTTTTGTGTGAGCTCATTTGGTACTGAAATATACATCAGTTACACAGGATTTGATAGATTATTTGATTAAATATCAGGAATCTAAAATGTGTACATAGGCCTAATGCCCGACACATGCAGTTGGTTTTGTGACTGTAAGTTGTTTTCTTCATGTGCTATTGAAGTCAGAAACGTGTGCATGTCATATGTGACTTTAAGATAAGATAAGATAATGCCTTTATTTGTCTCACAAGTGAGAAATTTCTAGAGGAAAAATACAGCATGACATGAGGCGAGATGAGGAGAAAAAGGCAACCCCCAGACTATGCTCCTGTCAAGAGTGCAGTGTGGGAACAGAAAAACACCTCAGTAACATTAAAGGTGCAATACCCTAATGATCTTTGCATTAAAATATCCCAAAATCACAAGGCCAGTGTTATATATTTAGTTAAGATGATAACTTACAATATAATGTTTCAAACAATGTTTAAATCACAAGAAAATTGAGATTTTAACCAAGGAAACGGGGCGTGTGACACAGGAGTGAGCTGGGAGTTGCCAGTCAATCGCGTCATATTCGCGTCACCTCTGTTCCCGCTCGTACTACGTGTAGTCCTGGACAAATGCGGAAGTTGTAGTTGTGCGTTAGCGTCTATCAAGCAACAAACGCCAGCTTGTTTCGCGCATTTGTAATGGAATAGTCCACATTCTGGTGCATTATTCGAGTAACACTTTACAATAAGGTTCATTAGTTACTATATTAGTTAACATTAACTAAGAATGAGCAATACTTCTTCAGCATTTGTTAATCTTTGGTAATGTTAATTTTAACATTTACTAATACTTCATTAAAATCTTGTTAACATTAGTTAATGCACTGTGAACTAACATGAACAAACAATGAACAGCTAGATTTGTATTAATTAGCGTTAACAAAGAATAACAAATACAGTAACAAATGGTTAGTTCATGTTAGTTAATGCATGAACTAATGTTTAATAAATGAACCTTATTGTAAAGTGTTACCCATTATTCTTTCAATTATTCTCGGAATGTGAACTGTTGGCTGTAAAGGGGGTCGCACACCGGACGGAGAAGAGCCGCGCCACGTCTAGGACAAAGTCCAGTATCGCAACACCGGACGAGAAGAGCCGCGCCACGTCTGCAGGACAAAGTCCAGTATCGCACACTCGGACGGCGCACTTTCTCATCAGTATATGGCCAGCAATATTGTTATGTTTAATGACATGAAAGGAAGATAATGTCTGTTCTATGTTATGATTGTACTGTACAATTAAATATGATCGTTGCTGAGTCTGCCAGTCTGAAAATTTTACCTCAGAACATTCGTTAACTGAATGAATTGAGAATATCACCTGAAAAATCTAATAACATCAGTAATTGTCATTCAAGCAGCTGATTTCTGTAAATGAATGCAAAACTAAATGCATATTGCACCATAGGGCGAAGTCAGGATCCATTAGCAACGATTTGACTTCAAACCCTCTCCACCATAGCTTCGTCCAGTGACTCGTACAGTAACATCTGTGATAACTAATTTACTTTTAAACCTGACTTTTCTTGCGGCTATTTCAGTTTAATGAAAAACAAGCATGTCATTAAACGCAACATTTATAGAAATCGAACTTTACCTCATCCATGACAACTAATTTTTGATTCCCGTCTGACTGATTTATCCACGGTGGAGTTGAAAACAACAGTTCCCATCATTCCGCGTTCCTCTCACGTCGTCATCAAGCAAAGCCGTTGTTGTTGTTTTGAATGTAGCGCCCTCTAGTGATATGCCAATCTTAGGTATTGCAGCTTTAAGGCTGATTTATACTGCGTCGGAACCCACGCCAGAGCCTCTCTTATACGCTATAGAATATGAGTTGGTTTTCATTTATACTTCTGCGTTGTTGTCTGCATTGATGTGCAATTGCACATGCAGAGGCGAGCAGGGTCGGCGGTATAGTGGGGTATTCAAGGGCCGTGCCCCATGGGCGCCAGTTTGGTTTGAAAATGTGCTGGGGACAGAGACGTATTCGGTAGGGCATTTTCAAAAGTGCTGGGTACAATGATGCATTCATTCTTTTTTCTCTTTCGAGTAGTTCATGTTTTTGAAAGACGATGTCCTGTAGCTTCCTGATGTACGTAAATAAAAATGAGCACAATGTCCGAGTATTGTGAGTATATAGAGTATAAACGCCCTTTATTGTATGTATAGTGATGGTCCAGAGGTAGAATTTTTGCCTAGCGTTTCGGGACTCGGGAGGTTCGAGGTTCTAATCCGCACTCGTATAGTTTTTTTTCCCCTCATCAAAACCAATAATGTTTATCAGTGCAGCGGTTGAATTGATATAATGTTTATCAGTGGTTGTATATGTTTTGATGAGTGAAAGAAAATATACGAGAGCAGATTAGAACCCAGTGAGAAACAGGGACACGTTTGTGTGAATTTTGATTTGTGATTTCTCCAGAACGAATCTCCGCAACGGATTGAAAGCGCGTTTCCGAGAGAAGACAACACATTTCAGTGCTAGATCACCTGTTATTTAACAAACAAATGAAACGAATGCTGTTAACTGGAGATGTTTTATTTGTATTGGTACATCTGTGCCGTGAGATGTTTCAAAAGCGGTGGGGACAAAATCGACCCTGACAAAAAGTGGTGGGACGTGTCCCACCCGTCCCACCCATAAATGATGCCTATGCCATGCCCCCCCTAGCGTTCATTGATGCCCCTACTACCACAGTTTCTAATACAATGCTAAATCATAAATCAGATGTAGGCTATGCAATACCAAATGTCCAGCGATCTATTTAGTACATTGTGTTTCATTTGTTGTCTAATGAGATCTAATATTTGATGCCAAGAAATTTCACGTGAAGAAATAGATATATCCATAAAGACTTCTGCTCGTAGGTGCTTTAATGATCCAGTGGCAGAACTTTAGACTGGCGTGTAAGAGATTCTGGGTCTCTAATCCACACTTGCATAGTTTTTTCCCCTCATTAAAACCTATTATGTTTATAAGTGGTTGTCAAGCAGGGACATGTTTGAGTGCATTTTACTTTGTGATTTCACCGGTACGAATAATATTCTCCGCAATCGGATCAAACGCGCATCGTGCACGAAGATGTTTCTTGTGGCAGCGCGAGCCACGAGAACACATTATCAGCACCACTGATCGGATCGAGTCAACGGGTACTTTGATTTGAAAAACAACACATTTCAGCGTGCTATATTGCCTCTTATCTATCAAATAAATGCTCTGCTAGTTAACCGGATATGTATTGGTAACATCCTGTGCTGGGAGATGTTTAAAAGTGCTGGGGACAATATCGACCCTGGCAAAAAGTGGTGGGGAAATTCGCAAATAATAATTATTCATAATAATTGTAATAATAAAAGGTGTTTTTTTTCTTTTGTTTTTTTTTTGAGTCAAAATATTTCTCAAATGGCAGTGTCCCCTCGCTGATGAGCCAATGCCCCTCCAGTCAGATCTGCTCTGGCGCCGACTCGAGAGGGAGCATGTGAAACCCGGGGAGGGCGGTTCCAGCGGACCAGTCACAGCACTTGCGGTACGCATGGAATTGACACGTTGTTACATTTTGGAGATGTGCACGCCAGGGTACTTCCGAAGGGGATGCTCGCTACACACAGCCTATGACGTAGCTACGGCGGGAGGTTCGACGCAGAAGTATAACATGGGCTTCATGCACAGCTGCATTACTTCCTGAATTTCAGCCAGCTCCTTGTTTCCTGTCTACCATTATTGGCCAAATTGATTAATTCAGGTGTGCCTGGCCTCAGTAGTCACGGCAACAATAATCAGACACACCTGAATTAATCAATTTTGCCAGTAATGGCAGACAGGAAACAAGGAGCTGGCTGAAGTTCAGGAAGTAGTGCAGCTGTGCATGAAGCACACTGGCCTTTAGCACACAGTCATTACACTCTACATCAGTGTTTCTCAACCCTGCTCCTGAAGGACCCCCAACACTGCACGTTTTCTTTGTCTCCCTAATCCAACACACCTGGTTCAAACTCATCAGCTCATAATCACATGGGTTAATGAGGTGATGAGTTGAATCAGATGTGTTGGATTAGGGAGACAAAGAAAATGTGCAGTGTTGGGGGTCCTTCAGGAGCAGGGTTGAGAAACACTGCTCTACATGAACAAGACAACAAGGGGTGGAGTAGGGGGATGGAGGTAGCACAGCAGAGATGGTCCCTAAATGGAACGTCTAAACAACTTTATGCCAGTCTGCTATTTTGCGTTTAACTGCGTTTTAAAATGACTGTGGGATGGAGTTCTGACTGTTAAATCAAAGCAGAAATTGTCTACAAAATAGTGTCATAATCAAAGTCATTTCAGTGTTGATTAATTTCTGTTGTAAAAAAGTTATTTCAGGTAATTAATCTATATAGCCATTCTGATGTCTTCGTCGCAGCTCAGTTCTCATATAATGGTGTCTCTCTATCCGCATTTCCCATTACCCTTCAAATTGCACATATTGAAATTGCAAATTGAATACATGCACAATGGAAACACACCTATATCGCAAAAACTCTCGTTTATCGCAAAAAGTTTTTATGCTCGCATGAGTGTTTTCAGGCAATACGAAAAAGGAATATTGCGCAAAACTGCAATGGAAACAGGTTTTGCGCATTTACAATCACCTGACAATTAGAAGACATGGTGTGTTTGGGGTCTGTGTCGCACAAATAATAATATAATTATCATCATTAATATAACATGCACACACTGTAAAAAAAATCCTAATTTCACAGAAAAATAACTGTGTATTTTTTGACGATCATTTTCTTTCATTTTAAATTGTACTCAAAACACTGTAAAATTACAAAATAAAAATATTCAGCTGATATTTTAGGTATTGTTACATTAAAGACAAATTCCAGTCATTCACATTATTGGTAACACTTTATTTGGATAGCTCAATCTGTAGATGCTCTACAGAGTATCAACAGAGTATCAGTATCATTTCTCTACTGAATGTCTGCAGACTTTCAACAGTTCATCTGTACATGATTTACAAACTATCAACAAATTATCATAAATTCATAATTGAATGTCTGTAGACATTCAACAACGAAGTGTTTGTAGTACATCTATAGATATTCAACAAACCATCTATAACCCATAAGAAGCACTGAAAACCACATTTGCAACTATCAGTAGCGGTCCCTGAACGTATATTTTCATTTTCTTTATGGCAATCTACATATCTATAGCTACTCAGCTGCATTGCTACAGCACATTTGTAGATTTTCAGGAGCATCTCTATATCTTTGCATTTTCATTATGGTAATCTACATAATTATCATAGTTACTCAGCTGCATTGCTACAGCACATTTGTAGATTTTCAGTAGCATCTCTGTATGTATCTTTTCATATCTGGTGTACTATATGACACGTACAGCAAATATTTAGGAGTGTATTCACAACATCTCTAATGTATCCGTAACCCTTTCACAACACATGTGATGTCATTCAAGTAACTATCCATAGATGTTCCTTGTGACTATCCAAATAAAGTGAAACACAAGTGAAGCTTAGTTGACAGTTTATAGCTTATGTACTTCACATGAACAAATTATCAAGTAACAAAATCAGTGCGTTTTCAAACTCTACAAATCATCCATAGATGTTTCTTGTGACTATCCAAATAAAGTGAAACACACATGAAGCTTAGTTGACTGTTTATGGCTTATGTACTTCACATTAACAAATTATCAAGTCATCAAAAAAAAACAAAAAAAAAAACAGTGCATTTACAAACTATCCCGTGTTATAAAATAAATATCTACAAATCAAGTTCAGTGCATTCACAAACTGGAGCAATAGGGAAAATACCAGGTAAAAACAATCAACGCGTCAACATCTTTTCTGGCTGTAATTCAAAAAAAGCATCAGAGGTCAACATTTTAATGAAATGAAATCCCAGAATTAATTGCCGGATATTGCATCATTTACCAAATTTTACACATCTTATACAGCAAACAGAGACTCTTTTACAAATAACTGTCAGAAATCTGCCCCAAATTGAACAACAAAAAAACAATTACAGAGCCTAATGCTGAACATTATATCATGGTTGTAACACCCTACTGCGTGATCTCATGAGAATACGTATGTATTTGTACGTTCTATAATATGTGCATATAATTACATTTTATATGCGCAGAAACGTATAATACTGACGTATTTACTAAAACGTAAAACATTTACGTATTGACAGCACAAAAACGTAATTTATTTACGTATGAACAAATCCACCGACGTACACATTTGTAGGCTACATATCACAATTTATGCATATTAAAATCGTAGCATTATGTTTTGACTATTGCACTCAACTGTCTTATTAAATAAGTTTTCAGTCACATTTATTGATCATAAATATTAACATTTTGCTTGTTTCACCTGCATGGTGTTAAACAATACATTATAAATCCTTAAAAAATACATTCTTTAACGTTACTCGTTTAACCATTTTGTGATATAGTTTATTTACCTTGAGACACATAAAGCGTTTTCTCCTTTAAAACACAACAAAAATTCACAAAAGAAATCAATTTTATTAGTTTGATGTAATCCAAATCTTTAGAATCCATAGCCTTCGTTGTTTGCAAGAAACAACTCCTAATTCAGCCTTTTATCCAGTCGTGATCTTCATCTCGCTCTCAGCAGCGACCGTATACGTCAAATCCCGCGCTAGTTATGAATTCAAATTAAAAAATTGCGCCCTTGAGAAGCGTTACGTCATGTTTTACGGCAGTGATATCAAACGTTCATTGGCTCTTCCCTGCTTCGTCACAGATTGCAACATGAAGGACTCGGTGACGGTTAGTTCATTTGAAATGGAGCGAAGCTGCGAACCGAAGCCAGATTGACATTTTCATTGATTATTAGTTTAAATTCTGCTCTGTACTTCATACACAACTATTACAATACTGCCAGAGAGGACTGCGACTGCAACACTTCATCATGTGAACGGCTTTTGGTATCAGTTTTGACATTTTCGCAATAAATACATTATTAAGATTATACTTGTCTGTTAGTTGTGTTTTTCTTCATAATTGTAGTTTACGTAGTTAAGGAATTGTTATGGGTAGGTTTATGGGTAGGAGTAGGATTGGTGGCTCAAATATATATTTTAATGCTATATTGTTAATAAAACTGCCATTTCCCAACAAATTTGTCCATTACGTTTTATTTTTTATATTCTGTATAAAAGGGGTATGTTTAGGTTTGGGATTAGGGTTACGGGATCTTACATTTATCTATAAAATGGTAAAAAGGGAAATTATACAGATATCTTTATGATATAGAATATACATAAATAGTTTACGTTTTGTAGCTGTAAAAAACTTAATGTTACGTTTAAATGTTGCAGATACGTCTATATTATACGTTTCAGCATCTATCCAAACATACTAAAAAGTATGTTTGCTATCTTTGCAAAAAAAAAAAAAACGTAAAATACCAACGTATTAACAATGAGACCAGGCTGTTACCTGGTATTTTCCCTATTGCTCCAGTTTGTGAATGCACTGAACTTGATTTGTAGATATTTATTTTATAACATGGTAGAGTTTGTAAATAGACTGATTTTGTTGATGACTTGATAATTTGTTCATGTGAAGTACATAAGCTATAAACTGTCAACTAAGCTTCATGTGTGTTTCACTTTATTTGGATAGTCACAAGGAACATCTATGGATAATTTGTAGAGTTTGAGTAGGCCATTAAGTAGGCCTATTTTTTTAATAATTACAAATTTTCTACAAAATAATTAAAACAGTTGTATGTTAAGAATTTTAAACTAATTTAACTTCAAAACATACAAGCAAGTAGCAAATAATAAAGAGGAGGATAGAAACATATAACAAACAACAAACAAAAAGTGCTTTCAGTAGCCTATAGATTATCTGAACGTTTTCCATTCAAGAACTGTGAGTGAATTTTCTTCATCTTTAGCACATACTGTAGTTTTTTTACTATGACAACATAGACTGCTGCGGGAAATCTATTAAGCTGCATTCACGCACGCATCTCTTTTGAAATATAAGAAGTAATGTGGTTTGTCCTGTCCGTTTAATCCCTTAAGACATAACTGGCTGTGTTTACGTTAATTTTGCACCAAGTACATTAAACCACGGAGACGCACAGCTGCATGCGTGAGCAGTCTACACAAAGCGCGTGTGAGAGATTTGAAATTGAAAGTAAGCTCTTCCGTTATAGTGAGGTTCATATTTTAAATATATAAGCAAACCACATTCCAAACCACATAAATGATGACTTTGTGGAGCATTTGTAAGGAAAATATAGGTACCGACGGGTCGAGACGGCACACTTCAAGTGTAACATCAAAGAAAGTGTGCAATGAAGCCTGTGAATGTCCTCGTCGCACTTCGCTTCAATCTTTCTGAACTTTATGAAAGATAGAATTTTACTGGAAGGTTCGAGTGGTGTGTGTAGGCATATGTGAGGAATTGGAACAAGCAGATCTGAATCGATTCCTAGAATTTCAAATTCGATCCAGAATCGTTGGAAGAGAATCGTGATGCATCCATGGATTCACTTTTTTTCCGACCCTGAGTGAGGATTAGGGTTGCAAAGGGGCTGAGATTTCCGGTAAATTTCCAGAAACTTCCGAAAAATACTGTAGTTTCACAATGACGGTAATGTGACACTTTTGACAGAGAATTAAAAACTGAATGAGACTATATTTT
Organism: Hybognathus amarus; assembly: GCA_030378365.1. NCBI lineage: Eukaryota > Metazoa > Chordata > Actinopteri > Cypriniformes > Leuciscidae > Hybognathus > Hybognathus amarus. The sequence goes on along the minus strand of JAQIUQ010001070.1, from coordinate 152,661 downwards.
TCATCATAATCAATATAACCCCATTGATTCACAAACTGTGCCTTTGAACAAGTGTGATCTGAAGAAAAACAGTTCTAACAGTAAAAGAAACTAAAGCTAAAAAGTCAAGGGTCAGCATCTCAACTAAAGCAAACACTGATCTCTATAATGGTAACTTCAAACCAAACATTTTCAATTAAACATCTCAAACAGCAGATGTTCGACACTAAATGCTCAAACAATCACTTACACATTCCCTTAAGGCAGTCTGTTTCTGCAAGTGAAATTAGTTGAATCGAGTTTTAATTTAGTGCAGTTTTACAGTAACTTACTGTGGATTACAGTAAAGAACTGTACAATTAACAGTAACTTACTGGCAAAAGTGTTGCCAGTATTTTACTGTAAAAAAACCTGGTACGGTATAATAGTGAAGTACAACTCATCGTAAATTCTGCCAATGACTGCAATTGCAGATTTCGAACAGAGATGGAGACAAATACCCTTAATAAAACCTTTCACTTTTAGGTATGTCATGTGATTTCAAGGAACAAAAGTGTTGTTTACACATGTCTATATAAAGAGCCAGCTGAGAACTTACACTTGCTGTTTTCATTTTAGGAGACGGACTCAAGACACACACACAGACTTCCACTTTCAGGTTTGAACTTTTCACCCAATAATATACATTTTCATTTGTTTTAAAATGATTCATTGTCTCAATATATTTTAATGATCAAAATCAGAATCAAAAAGTAGTAATTTTTCATAAGGATAGAGATCTTGCCTTGATTTTCAGTGCAACAGAAATATGTGATAAATACAACCAAACTATACTTTTGAATGAATACCCATGTAGGAGATGTGACATCTAATGTTAATTTTTAGTGGAGTAGTCTGATGTGATTTTCTGACTTGGCACTAACAAAGTATTTACTAATCTTTTACCAATTGTTGTATTAACAAATTCAAAGTTAATAATATGTACATTTTAATGAATTTACTTGGTGTATTTTGAAAACAGCCACAGCCATGGGGGCTAATTTATTTAGCAAAAATGTAACTCACTAAATTATATTGCTTACTATGAACATACCTGAAAACATATCATAAATTGTACTACTCTAAATTGTTCCTAACATATCTGGCAAATTAACTAAAATACACCTCAGTTTGTGTAGTTGTCATGTGAAATACAGAGAACAGACATCATTTATTTCTGCAAGCTGCTAATTCTGTTTAACTGGATCTTAACTGGTCTTCGTGCTAAAGAAAACAACAGCAAAGATAATGTCAAACTCAACTGTTAAATCTAGATTTTAAAAGACTAAAGGGCCCTATTTTAAATCTGTGAAGATCTCAGCAGAGGAGGATTAAACAACTCCACAAACAGCATTACCAGCTTCACTTATTACTAACCAGACTGACTTTATTTCTGTAATTATGAAAAATATGTTAGAACTATTATTAAAATTGATAATTGATTGCGATATCTGGCTTTATTTATGCTGTTGTTTTCAATGTCTTTCAGCTGTCATACAATTCAGAGTTTACTGAATTACAATAGTTGATTATCAACACATTTAAGATTTGTGGATTAATGTAATGCACGGACAGAAGGATCTATGTGCAGCACTTTATTACTACTTAAACACAAGCAGACATGAATCCAGGCATATAATTAAACAAGGGGCAATCCAGTAACTCGAGGTGAAAACAGGCTTTGGTTGAGGCAGGCAACACAAGTTCAGAAACAGTCCAGAAGGCAGGCAAGGGTCAAACCTTCAGGGAAACACGGAATACTCAAACAGGGAAAATACTCAGAGATGTACGCTTACAGTGTAACAAGACTTCGCAACAGACACAAAGATAACACAGGCTTAAATAAGGAACTCAATAACCGGTTATCACACACAACTGAAACATAATTAAACAATATAGCTGCGAGCAGCGCATCGTGGGCCCAAGCCCGGTGGCACCGCAACCCCGGTGCCTTTAGTTGCCTAAAGGCACCAGGGTGGCAGTGCCGCCGGCTTTGGCCATCATCGCTGCTCGCAGCTATATTTATATATATAAATACATTCAGGTCCATAAATATTGGGACATCGACACAATTCTAATCTTTTTGGCTCTATACACCACCACAATGGATTTTAAATGAAACGAACAAGATGTGCGTTAACTGCAGACTTTCAGCTTTAATTTGAGGGTATTTACATCCAGATCAGGTGAACGGTGTAGGAATTACAACAGTTTGTATATGTGCCTCACACTTTTAAAGGACCAAAAGTAATGGGACAATTGGCTGCTCAGCTGTTCCATGGCCAGGTGTGTGTTATTCCCTCATTTTTTCCATTTACAAAGAGCAGATAAAAGGTCCAGAGTTTATTTAAAGGAGAACTCCTGCGAACAATGAACCTTTGGTCTAATAAAACATCGGTACCTAGTAGGGCTGTCAACTTTAGTCGTTTAGTCGACTAATCAGTCGATGCCGTCTTGGTCGACTGAAATTCTTATTGGTCGACCAGTCGCATTTTTTTTTTTTTTTGCCAATAGAAATACATTTTCAATGATTTACTCCCTGATATTTATTCCTTTATAAAGCAGTTATTTATTACTGTATTCTAAATATAATTAGCCTATGTTTTATCCCCAACTTTAAATGCTTTTAGGCTATTTCTTGTAACTACGCCACAGTTTCAGCGCACACACATAACACACTCGGGAACCGCACCTACTGGCTGCGCTGCTGCTCGCGCTCAGTAAGGGATGTACTGGTAGGTGGTTTTGCTGTATTCATTCAGTTCACGCTACTTTAGTCGACAGAATGTCCAAGAAATCTAAATCTTTTGTCTGGCTACATGTTTGTGGAGGTAGGCGACGGTGGCGACGCGCGTTGCTCCATTATGAGCGCGCACATCGCGTGCCTATTTGAAATCAAACTTGAGCGCGCAAAAGACGTGAGCAGCTCTTTTAACGGCTTTATCATACTGACTCAATAGATTGTTTTCTTAATAGGTTTTTATCTGTACACTTGACTCATTTGAAAGTAGCCTAAATAATGTAACAAAACGAAATTAAACTTATATGCTATCTTACAACACAGCCTAGATTTCAGATAGTTGTTTAGGCTATTTTGTCTGTTGTTTAAGACGCCTAACAGATCGGCTGGACAAAAGTTAACCCATAGCTTTGTAAGTAAAGAAGAATACAGCCTGTATAAACGAGAGCTTTTGTTAGGATTTTTCATTATGTGGCAGCTATAGCAGTTATATTATTTTGTAGCGTGTGGTGTGATCAGGTGCGCGATTGTGACCGTCACTATAGACCAAGGACAGAGCTCCTCACTTGCAGTTAAACAAATCACTTAATTTTCAAAGAATTGTATTATTATTATAGTTTTATTTATTTTCGATGTTTTTTCGTTGTTGTTTTATAAATGCTCTATGACAATTGTTTAAAAAATGTTCTATCAAAACATCTGTTTTTTTTTTTTTTTTTTTTTTAGTCGACTAATCGTCGCGCAGGACAAGACCTTGGTTCGACTGAAGGATTTCTTTGGTTGATTACAGCCCTAGTACCTAGTCAATCGTCCTCTGAGTTTTGTTTTCATGATAATCGAATGTAAAGAGTTTTATCTATAAAAACTGTTTAGCGTATAATGCTAGCACTGGGGGCATTGACTCAGTAAAAAGAAATCGCTCGTTATACCACTAACAACCCACTAAGCAAAATGATGTCCAAAAGACGTCTTTTCAACGTCTTTGTCACAAAAGTCGGACGTTGAAAAGACGTCCACTGAGGGGCCGGAATGAAAGTTTTTATGACGTCTTTTTTTTGACGTGTTCTGCACGTCCGATATAGACTTTCATCAAACCTTCGTACAAGATTAAAAACTAGTTTAAATGTGGCCATTGTGGACATGTTTTCAACATAACCTATGGTCTCATTTAGACGATTTAAACTGTTTCTGGACCAAATAAACACTCTCAGGATGCATTAAATTAAAACTCATGTTTATTTACATTGTTTAGATGTGGTTTAGATGGTGATATTTGTTTCATTTTAAATCACCATTGTGGTGATCAGTGTTTGCTTTAGTTGGGCTCTTGGTCCCAATTCTTCTTACTTTAGCTTTTCTTTGGCTGTTGTAGCTGTTCGCATAACACTATTGATTGTGCAGAGAAAGCCAAGAAAATAAAAAATCAGCTGTTGATGATGACAAAATCAACACAATGAAAGCATTAAACAACATCTAAACTTTTGTTTTTATATCTGAAATTTATAATTATTTATTTTGTGGAACTGCATTATTTGGACCAGTAACTTTATAATGACCACTGCGTACAGTATGTTTTAAGAAAGTGAATCACATAGTCACACACAGATATCAAGATTTTGGATATGATTCTCAACGACGGTGACAACCAAAACAAAAAAGCCTGGGAATCAAGGATGTTTTGTACTATGAAAGCTACCCATCATGCATTGCAGCATGAAGCATTTTTTCATTTATTGTCACCATTTTTGTGAATCATATGCAAGATCTTGATGTCAGTGTGTGACTATATGGTAAATTTTTTCTAAACATTGTGTAAATTTGCTTTTTGTTCAACTTCCATGCTACTAGCCCAAATAATGCAGTTCCACAAGATTGGTGGTTATAAACTCCAGATACAAACATAAAAGTCTAAACATAACATTAAATGCCCACTTTATGTTGATTTCATCATCAACAACAAGGAGCTGATAAGAGCCAATATTCTTGGCTTTTCTCTGTCACAACAATGGTGTTATTCAAACACACAGTTACAACAGCCAAAGAAAAGCTAAAGTACAGATTTTTGGGACCAAGAGCCCAACTAAAGCAAACACTGATCACCACAATGGTGACTTAAAATTAAATAAATATCACCATCTAAACAGTGTAAGGACATTACATTGAAATAAACATAAGTTTTAAGAAACAGTATAGATTGTCTAAAAGAGACCAAAAATAATGTTGAAAATGGCCACATTTGAACTAGTTTTTAACCTTGTATGAAGGATCCATTAACGTCTTTTCAGACGTCCAGAACACGTCAAAAAAGACGTCATAAAAACTTTCATTCCGGCCCCTCAGTGGACGTCTTTTCAACGTTCCGACTTTTGTGACAAAGACGTTGAAAAGAAGTCTTTTGGACATCATTTTGCTCAGTGGGTAAGGCTCAAAATAGCCCCACACTAACGCAATAACATAATGAGTGTCTATACATGCAAAACGAAGCATTGAGAACTTTGTAAGAGTACAGACCGTTTAATGAGAAGATACGTTATTAAAGACAGTTTACTTCATGTATACAGACGGGAGCCATCTTAGAATATCAGTCTCGATAGCTTCAATCCCCGAACGCCGTTCATACAGTTCAGAAGTTCGCTGAACTTCATACAGTTCAGATCACTCAGCACGACGTTCGTGGTTCGACTTCTCGAGAACTATATTCTAAGATGGCTCCTGTCTGTATACATGAAGTAAACTGTCTTTAATAACCAGGGATGTGATTTTTCCGGATTAATGCGGAATTTCGGATTTTCCGAACCTGAAAATGTGACTTACGTGAATCATGCAGATCTGTAAAAAAAAAAAAAAAAAAAAAAAAAGCGAGGGGGGGGAGGTGTCGGCTGCTGGAGTGAATAGGGGACATAAGGCTGACGTGCGTACAGATTCTTCCTTCCTTTCCAAGTATCAACAAAGACATACTTGTCCGTTCAGCTTGTTCACCTGCTCAATTTCGTACCTCAGTCGCTCTCGCGCTACAGTGGTATCGTTGTCAGTTGACAAGAACATCACCGTTCAGGTCCCCAGTAGGGCTGGGCGATATGTCGATATAATTCAAATTTGCGCTATGATCCTTGCTCCAAGCAAACTGCTGACTGCTTTTGTAGAAATAGTATATCGTGCATTCTATCAGTTGCAGTTCTGACGCCTCCTTCTCAACAGCATTAGTGTACAACCAACGCGACAATTACTCACATAAAATATTAACGCAGTAATAACGGCCACATCAGTTCAGTGAGTTCACAAAAGTTCATTATTTGCATGTGCTTTAAAGCCTTGCCGGTTAAACGTCATTCACTGCTGATCAGCTGTTCTGAAAGCGAACACCCGACGCGCACATGCACTAAAAGCTTGTCTCTGCGCCTGGTTGCTGCTGGACTAAGTTGTCTTTCGATTCTTATTTCGCTAATACTCTCAAATACACACACGGTTTACATAAGAAAATTTCGATTATGTCTAAACTGAAAGCAAACCGAGAAAATTGAGAGAAATCTGCTTGTCAAATGCGTGTATATTAGACGTGTCGCATACAGGTCTTAAAGTGACAGTAGCCCTAATAATAAACATGCAGCCGCTTGTCCTTAAAGGGATAGTTGACCCAAAATAAAAATTCTGTCATTATTTATTCACTGTAATATTGTTCCAAACCTGTATTAATTTATTTCTTGTGCTGAACACAAAAGAAGATATTTTGAAGAATGTGGTTAACCAGACAGTTGCTGGTCCCCATTGACTTCCATAGGGAAAAATATACTATGGAAATCACTGGGGTACATGCAACTGTTTGGTTTACCCAAATTCTTCCAAATAACTTCAACAGAAGAAAGAAACTTATTCAGGTTTAAAACAAGGCTTGAGAGAGTAAATAGTGACAATTACAATTTTTGGAGAACTATCTATTTAATGTTAATAAAACAAGAACACAGAGGAAATCACTCACTGCTCTTGACTGAGAACTTTAATAGTAGCTTTAATAAGAATCAATGAATAATTTATACAGTGAAGACTATATTTGGCTTTGATTTTGACTTTGATTTTTTTTTTGTAGGGGGGGGGGGGGTTGTTGGGGCTCGGTATATTTGATTTAGAGGGGGGGGGGGCTCGGTATATTTTCCTGCTTTTTTGTCCTTAGCCAATCACATGCCTGAATAACGCATCTTCTTATTAAACGGTCTGTACACTTACAAAGTTCTCAATGGTTCGTTTTACGTGTAAAGACACTCATTATATTACTGTGTTAGTGTGTTTTATTAATTAATGCCGATAATTTTTGGACCCTGTTCCAGGGGGCGCTGTGCAGCCCCCTGCCACAGCCCGGGTACCATCTTCAGCCCGGCTCTGATGGCCGCGGGTTCTGACCTGTGCGCAAAGTTTCAAGAGTTTTCAAGTACGTTAAGAGGCCCCAAAAGTGCCCGAATAGTCGTTTAAATAATAATAATAATAATAAATATAGCTGCGAGCAGCGATTCGCAGGCCCGAGCCCGGTGGCACCGCAACCCCGGTGCCTTTAGTTACCTAAAGGCACCGGGATGGCAGTGACCGCGGCTTTAGCCCTACCATCGACTGCTCGCAGCTATATTTATATAGCCGGTGGCACCGCCACCTTGGTGCCTTTAGGGTTATTCTGCACGACGTGCAAGAAGCGTAACCCCTGCTTTGGAATACATACTAGTATGTATTCCACAATTGGAATACATACTGAACATACTAGTCAGAACTGAATAGTTGATATCTGAATGACAGATCACCATAGAAGTCAATGGAAAAAATGTGACTAGTAACAAAAGAATAGTTACTAGTCACCATTGAAATAAGTACTAGTGTCTAATGAATAAGTACTAGTATCTATTTAATAGGTACTAGTATCTAATGAATAAGTACTAGTAACTAATTAATAATCATTGGTATGTAATGAATAAGGACTAGCATCTAATGAATAAGTACTAGTATCTAATAAATAAGGACTAGTGTCTAATGAATAAGTACTAGTATCTTTAAAAAGGTACTAGTACCTGAAGAATAAACACTAGTATCTAAAGAAAAGGCACTAGTATCTAAAGAATAAGCACTAGTAGCTAATGAATAAGTACTAGTACTTAATGGAATAGATACTAGTATCTAAAAAATAAGTACTAGTAGCATGAAAATAGAGACTAGTAGGTTAAAATGATTAAATGTTAAAACGGCTTGCCATACTCTATCTGTTGTTTCGACTAGTCACAATTACGTTACAGATATCTTAAATGATAATACAAACTATCCAAAATGTAATTACGGACTAGAAAGACGTTGTTGATATCTACAATGTTAATTACGAATAGTCAAACTTAGCTTTTAAATGTTAAAAGGGCTTGCCATACAGAAGTGTAGGCTCAGAGAGACACTCAACATTTTCAAACCAAAATATCTGACTTTCTGTGGGTCCTAGCTCATGAGTGTAAATTAGAAAGTTGTCCGGCTTGAGGAGAATATATGAATATATGAAACGATGAGATCAACATGTGTACTGAGTTTCATATTATTACATGCAAGCGTGTTTGATTTATGGACCAAGTTTTTGGACCCCGTTCCAGGGGCGCTGTCTAGCCCCCTTGCCACACCCGGGTACCATCTTCAGCCCGGCTCTGATGGCTGTGGGATCTGACCTGTGTGCAAAGTTTCAAGAGTTTTCAAACCCATTAAGGGCCCCAAAAGCCGCTAAGAGACTCAAAATCATCAAAAAAAGGAATGTTAAAGTTTGATGCGTTGCTATGGCAACATTATCTTAGATATTGAATAATGCTTTCACAGCTCTTCATCTGGCGTGTGTTTACATTATACAGATGAAGTTTGAAGCAAATCGGGTAAAAGTAAGAGTGTGATTTCAAAGCATTTTGAAAGTGAAACACTTTCTGCTGCCAGTTGGTGGCGCTATATATTTGGCTGCGTTTACACTTGGCATTAATATGCGACCTGTATCCGGATGTTGTCCACATACACATTGAAAAGACAAGTGTAAACGCGCTTCTGATCGGAATGTTATCCGATCGGCGTGTCCAGGTTCGGAGGTAGTCGAGGACGCTTTGTGATTGGATCTCAGTGTAATGTAAACGCAAATCCAGCCATCGTGTCTGCATTCACAGGTGGACGTAATTTAAATCCCACCCAGTCTCCCCGCGTGGCTGCTGAGAAAAATAATGGCCAGACGCAGTTTAGACAAGAAATAAAAACTTATTTGAATCTTACAATAAACCGTTTATCTTTAAAACAGTTAATTTAGGCTTACATGATACTATGTGTGTCATTTTTCATTTTAATTGTGCAACATTACTCTGAACGAGGCGATCGCCTGTACATTCACAGTCAGTCATGAGATCTTGAGAAGAGCTGCATGCTGCTTTGCCAGAGGAATAATCGCAATCTGATTTTTTAAATGTTGAATGTTTTTATTGAATGTCTTTGCATGTTAACCAATCTCCCATTTCTGTCAATATAGTCATTGCACGCTATAACCTTAAAACCAGATGATCGATGATATGACTTGTTTATATGATCAACCCAGTTTATTTTGTATGATCAACTCTGGAAGTATAACTTCGTTAACATTTTTTTATCTAATTACTGGAGATTGCAAAGCGAATGAGTGAAAGCAACTGGGACATTGTTTTATTTGCATCATTTTTACTCTTAATCTGGTGTCGATGCAACATATCTAATTTAAATATTATGCAGGAAACAGAAATCCGCTCTTCTATCCAGATACAGAGGCTACTTAATGTGACCAAATGTAAACTCACCATGTCCTGATTGGCTAATGATCGAATTGCTCGATCAGATAGCGGTGATCGCATGTTAATGCCAAGTGTAAACGCAGCCTTTGACTCACAATAGTCACATCCATGTGATCGGCCTCTTACAACGAACACACTGCTGAAGTTTCATCAAGATCAGTTAATGTATGCAGAAGTTTTAACACACTTCCTTTTTGATTTATTTACTTACTTTTTTGATTTATGGACCAAGTTAATTTAATTAATACACTAATTATATAAAACTATTGTCAATGCACTACAATTAAACAGGTTATATGCCTTTACTTATAAAAAAATAAAAATAAAAACTTATTTAAAAAATACCAGGCTTAAGAAATGTATTTACTTTAGCAGGCCAGACACACAGTGAAATGATTAAGCCCCCTCCCCCTACACACACACACACACACACACACACACACACAGGCAAAAACAGGCAAAGAGACAGACCAAGGCTTAGAGAGAGCATGATCATATTCAAACTACAATATCTGACTTTCTGTGGGTTTGAGCTTATTATTGTTAATTAGAAAGTTGTTTGGCTTGAATAGAACAATATACACGGCAAGTTTTGTAACTGTCAGTAAAACTAACCAAGTTATAACACACTTTATGTGTCCTTTTTTAGTCAAAAAAATCCGCCACGGCCAAACCGTTCGAGATATCACAAATCCGTCCGGAATATAGCATCCTCAATGTCTTGACTTCATGCACACCGAGTTTGGTGGTGATTGGTAACAGCATGGGTTGTAATTTGATGTTTTTCTAGGACAATTATTTAAAAAAAAAAACATAATTCCCAACTTCCGTTTGAACTGTCGTAAAACTTAGAGCACGAAAGTTGTTTGGCCTGATGTGATCTATGAGTGTACCGAGTTTCATATTAATCCATGCACGTGTGTTTGATTTATGGACAAATGTTCAAATCCCTAAAAGAATGCATCCTAAAAGAATGGTAAAGTTTGATGCGTCGCCACGGCAACAGTTTCAAAGATATCAAGAATCCATTCATAGGTCTTCATCTGCCGTGTATGTACATTATACAGATGAAGTTTGAAGCAAATCGGGTAAAAATAAGAGGGTGATTTCAAAGCATTTTGAAAGTGACACACTTCCTGCTGCCAGTTGGTGGCGCTATAACTTTGACTCACAATAGTCACATCCATGTGATCGTCCTCTTACAGCGAACGCACTGCTGAAGTTTCATCCAGATCAGTTAATGTATGCTGAAGTTATGACACACTTCCTGTTTCACGTTTCTCGCCATAGTTTCGTTTCCTCGCCACGGCCAAACCGTTCGAGATATCAAAAATCCCACACAAACTTTCATCCTCAATGTCTTGACTTCTAGCTGACCGAGTTTCGTCGAATTTGGATCAGGAGCTCTAGGAGGAGTATTTAAAAGTTCATTGCGTGTGTTTTACAAAAAAACCTCAATAGCCGACTTCCTGTTGGGCTGGGGTAAAAAGCAAGAACGCGAGGTATAGATGAAATTCTGCTATCGACATGTGTACCGAGTTTCATATTATTACATGCAAGTGTGTTTGAGTTATGGACCAGGTGTTCGGACCCCATTCCAGGGGCGCTGACGAGCCGCCCTGCCACGCCCGGGTACCAGCTTCAGCCCGGCTCTGATGGCCGCGGGTTCTGACCCGTGTGCAAAGTTTCAAGAGTTTTCGAGCATGTTAAGGGCCCCAAAAGTGCCCGAATAGTCGCTAGAAAAAAAAAAAAGATATAGCTGCGAGCAGCGAATTTGAGGGCCCAAGCCCGGTGGCACCGCAACCCCGGTGCCTAAAGGCACCGGGATGCGGTACCGCCGGCTTTGGCCCTCATCGCTGCTCGGCAGCTATATTCATATACATATATATATATATATATAAAGCCGGTGGCACCGCCACCTTGGTGCCTTTAGGGTTATTTACTGCACGACGTGCAAAAACGTAACCCCTGCTTTGGAATACATACTAGTATGTATTCCACAATTGGAATACATACTAACATACTAGTCAGAACTGAATAGTTGATATCTGAATGACAGATCACCATAGAAGTCACTGGAAAAAATGTGACTAGTAACAAAAGAATAGTTACTAGTCACCATTGAAAATAAGTACTAGTGTCTAATGAATAAGTACTAGTATCTATTTAATAGGTACTAGCATCTAATGAATAAGTACTAGTAACTAATTAATAAGCATTGGTATGTAATGAATAAGGACTAGCATCTAATGAATAAGTACTAGTATCTAATAACTAAGGACTAGTGTCTAATGAATAAGTACTAGTATCTTTAAAAAGGTACTAGTACCTAAAGAATAAACACTAGTATCTAAAGAAAAGGCACTAGTATCTAAAGAATAAGCACTAGTAGCTAATGAATAAGTACTAGTACTTAATGGAATAGATACTAGTATCTAAAAAAATAAGTACTAGTAGCATGAAAATGAGAGACTAGTAGGTTAAAATGATTAAATGTTAAAACGGCTTGCCATACTCTATCTGTCGTTTCGACTAGTCACAATTACGTTACAGATATCTTAAATGATAATACAAACTATCCAAAATGTAATTACGACTAGAAAGACGTTGTTGATATCTACAATGTTAATTACGAATAGTCAAACTTAGCTTTTAAATGTTAAAAGGGCTTGCCATACAGAAGTGTAGGCTCAGAGAGACACTCAACATTTTCCAAACCAAAATATCTGACTTTCTGTGGGTCCTAGCTCATGAGTGTAAATTAGAAAGTTGTCCGGCTTGAGGAGAATATATGAATATATGAAACGATGAGATGAGAACACTGCTGCCGGGGCCATGCGTGACGCAGCGACCGGCAGCAGTGGGAAGCACGTCCATTTGTTTGTTTGTTTGTTTGTTTGTCAGAGCTTTTTTTGTTTTTAGTGGCATGGATCCGACTTTGTTCCTTCTTTTGGCGTCCATATGGCACCTGGGTTCACTCTGGCCGATTCAATACTCCAAAGACTATCTGCTAAAATTTGAAAAATCTGTGATCAGCGGACCACCTGTGGACTTGATCATACCTGATCTGGAGGAATTGGCCGGTCTCGGGAAAGGCGATCGCTATGGAACTCTGGAACGGGCGCCAAGGAGGCGAGGAAGAAGAGGTGGGGTGCGAGAGCGTATGAGACGGCAACATCCGTCTCGCATTCCCCTGCCTTCAATTATCCTGTCCAACGCCCGTCTCTCTCCGAAATAAAACTGACGAACTCCAGGCTCTTGTTCGCCATCAACACGCATTCAAAGACGCCTGCATCTTAGCTTTTCGGAGACCTGGCTCGGGGGAAAGGGATGCTGACAATGACCTATTTATAGACGGGTTTGGGATACCGTTTCGTACCGACAGATCATCCACGACTACCGGGAAATCGATGCGCAGGCGGAGTATGTGCGTACATAAATGAACGATGGTGTAAAAATGTTATAGTGAGAGAGACTTTGCACCAAGGACGTTGAGCTGCTTTCTTTGTCCATGCGCCCTATGTATTTGCCACGTGAATTTCCGCAGATTTTTGTTACTGTTGTTTATGTTCATCCAAAGGCGAATGAGGAAAACGCCTTAGAGCTCATCTCACAGTCTGTGTATAAACTTCAGTCTTTATCTCCTGATGCTCCTAACCTGGTTCTAGGAGATTTTAATCATTGTTCATTGGATAAATCACTCAGGAGTTTTTATCAGTATGTTTCCTGCCCCACCAGGAAAGACAGGATTTTGGACAAGTGTTATGGGCCCATTAAAAATGCATATAAATCAATTTCATTCCCCCTCTCGGCTCAGCAGATCATAACTGTGTGTACTTGGTTCCATCCTACCGGACATGTCTTCAGAGGGGGAAGGTGACTACTGAGAAACATCAAAGTATGGTCTGAAGAGGCCACCATCACCCTGCAGGGCTGTCTGGAGAGTACAGACTGGGAGGTGTTCATTGAATCCTCTAGTGACATTCACGAGCTCACTGATGTGGTCAGTTCATGGATAACTTATTGTGAGGACATTGTTATTCCTGTAAAGACTGTCAGAACCTTCCCAAACAGTAAACCGTGGGTAAGCAGGCACCTTAAAGTACTATTAAATAAAAAGAAACAGGTTTTTAAACAGGGAGATCATACTGAGCTAATGTCTGTACAAAAGGAGATTAAACGAGAAATTAGGAGAGCTAAATTATCTTATAAAAGAAAACTAGAAGACATGCTTAGCAATAATAATATGGGTTCAGCATGGGACAGTATTAGGTCTATAGTCGGTTTGACTGACAATGTAAAGAAAAGGGTCTCATTAGATGGGTTCACTTCTGATCTGGTCCTGGCTCAAGAGCTAAACAAATTTTACTCTAGGTTTGATGTGCAGTTTTTCAATAATGAAATAATGACACTAAGAAATACAGCACTAGAATCAAAACAAGTTTCTTCTCCTTTTGATGAATATTCCGTTGTTAAAACTTTTAAAAATTGCAAAAAGAGAACAAGTGCTGGTCCAGATAATATCAGTAGTCGATTACTCTCCAACTGTGCTGATCAATTAGGCCCGATTTTTAATTATATTTTTAATTTATCCTTGTCTCAGCAGAAGGTGCCTAATTTGTGGAAACAGTCTATTATAGTCCCGGTTGGCAAATCTAAACATCCCAAATCATTAAATGATTTTAGGCCCATAGCGTTGACCTCATTAGTTATGAAGTCACTGGAAAAACTAATCAAAGCAGAACTGTTGAAATCTACTGAACACCTGATTGACCCCTGCAGTTCACGTATAAGCCTAAGAGAGGGGTTCAGGATGCCACCATAACTTTGTTAAATTACATCTACAAGCACCTTGATACTCCAAGCAATCATGTCAGATTGATGTTTGTTGATTTCTCATCCGCCTTCAATACTATTCAGCCCCATCTATTAATCCAGAGACTAAGGGATAACTTTGGTCTGGAGGGTAGTATTGTTGGTTGGATTTTGGACTTTCTTATAGGCAGAACACAAAGAGTCAGAGTAAATGGCCAACTTTCAGATCAATCTGTAACATCTACTGGCTCACCACAAGGGTGCGATTCTCTCTCCTTTGTTGTACATATTGTACACAAACGATTGTCGCAGCGTTTTTGAAAATCGTCATATATTGAAATTTGCGGATGACACAGTTATAGTGAGCCTTTTAAACAGCACTGAAACTTCGCATGGTCCGGTGGTTGAGTATTTTTTAAAATGGTGCCAGGAATCTTTTTTATCGTTAAATGTTTTAAAGACAAAGGACATGTGCATTGATTTTAGACGTGTTCAGCCTTCCCCTGACGTCACAGTGATTGATGGTCAGACAGTCGAATTGGTACAGTCTTATAAATATTTAGGCACTTTTCTTGATAACAAATTGACATTTAAGAATAATACTGACTCAATTTATAAGAAAAGCCAGCAGCGACTTCTTTGTCTTAGAAAATTATCTAAATTCCAGGTTGACTCTACTCTTATGACTTTGTTTTATCGTTCTTTTATTGAGTCTATTATTACGTTCTCCTTTGTTTGTTGGTATCAATCCTTGAGGGTAAAGGAGAGGAACTTACTGAACAAGGTTGTAAGTATCAGTAGTAAAATTATTGGGTGTCCACAAGAAAACTTAATGGATCTATATAAAAAACAGCTGCTTAAGAAAGCAAACTACATCTTGACTGACTGTTCTCATCCTCTACATCAACAGTTTCAGTTTTTACCATCAGGATCATTGCTCAGACTCCCATTTGCCAAAACAACCAGATTTAAACACTCCTTTGTTCCGTCTGCTGTCTCTCTTTTAAATGCAAGGAGGGAAAGGTAGCTTACACATCTTGGAACTGATCAGAATGTGCATTATGTTATTTTTATTTATTTTTTTTTTTTTTTTTTTATACTGTGTGTATTTATGTTTGTAAGTTTGTGTCTCCTATGCTGCGAAATCAATTGCCCCACTGAGGGGACAAATAAAGGTATTGAAATGAAACGATGAGATGCAACATGTGTACTGAGTTTCATATTATTACATGCAAGCGTGTTTGATTTATGGACCAAGTTTTTGGACCCCGTTCCAGGGGGCGCTGTCTAGCCCCCTTGCCACACCCGGGTACCATCTTCCAGCCCGGCTCTGAGTGGCTGTGGGATCTGACCTGTGTGCAAAGTTTCAAGAGTTTTCAAACCCGTTAAGGGCCCCAAAAGCCGCTAAGAGACTCAAAATCATCAAAAAAAAGGAATGTTAAAGTTTGATGCGTTGCTATGGCAACATTATCTTAGATATTGAATAATGCTTTCACAGCTCTTCATCTGGCGTGTGTTTACATTTGAAGCAAATCGGGTAAAAGTAAGAGTGCGATTTCAAAGCATTTTGAAAGTGAAACACTTTCTGCTGCCAGTTGGTGGCGCTATATATTTGACTCACATCTATGTGATCGACCTCTTACAACGAACACACTGCTGAAGTTTCATCAAGATCAGTTAATGTATGCAGAAGTTTTAACACACTTCCTTTTTGATTTATTTACTTACTTTTTTGATTTATGGACCAAGTTAATTTAATTAATACACTAATTATATAAAACTATTGTCAATGCACTACAATTAAACAGGTTATATGCCTTTACTTATAAAAAAATAAAAATAAAAACTTATTTAAAAAATACCAGGCTTAAGAAATGTATTTACTTTAGCAGGCCAGACACACAGTAAAATGATTAAGCCCCCTCCCCCTACACACACACACACACACACAGACTGTGTGACAGGCCTAAGCTCAGAAAGAGCATGATCATATTCAAACTACAATATCTGACTTTCTGTGGGTTTGAGCTTATTATTGTTAATTAGAAAGTTGTTTGGCTTGAATAGAACAATATACACGGCAAGTTTTGTAACTGTCAGTAAAACTAACCAAGTTATAACACACTTTATGTGTCCTTTTTTAGTCAAAAAAATCCGCCACGGCCAAACCGTTCGAGATATCACAAATCCGTCCGGAATTTAGCATCCTCAATGTCTTGACTTCATGCACACCGAGTTTGGTGGTGATTGGTAACAGCATGGGTTGTAATTTGATGTTTTTCTAGGACATTTATTTAAAAAAAAAAAACATAATTCCCGACTTCCGTTTGAACTGTCGTAAAACTTAGAGCACGAAAGTTGTTTGGCCTGATGTGATCTATGAGTGTACCGAGTTTCATATTAATCCATGCACGTGTGTTTGATTTATGGACAAATGTTCGAATCCCTAAAAGAATGCATCCTAAAAGAATGGTAAAGTTTGATGCGTCGCCACGGCAACAGTTTCAAAGATATCAAGAATCCATTCATAGGTCTTCATCTGCCGTGTATTTACATTATACAGATGAAGTTTGAAGCAAATCGGGTAAAAATAAGAGGGTGATTTCAAAGCATTTTGAAAGTGACACACTTCCTGCTGCCAGTTGGTGGCGCTATAACTTTGACTCACAATAGTCACATCCATGTGATCGTCCTCTTACAGCGAACGCACTGCTGAAGTTTCATCCAGATCAGTTAATGTATGCTGAAGTTATGACACACTTCCTGTTTCACGTTTCTCGCCATAATTTCGTTTCCTCGCGACGGCCAAACCGTTTCGAGATATCAAAAATCCCCACACAAACTTTCATCCTCAATGTCTTGACTTCACGCTGACCGAGTTTCGTCGAATTTGGATCAGAGCTCTAGGAGGAGTATTTAAAAGTTCATTGCGTGTGTTTTACAAAAAAACCTCAATAGCCGACTTCCTGTTGGGCTGCGGGTAAAAAGTAAGAACGCAGAGGTATAGATGAAATTCTGCTATCGACATGTGTACCGAGTTTCATATTATTACATGCAAGTGTGTTTGAGTTATGGACCAGGTGTTCGGACCCCATTCCAGGGGGCGCTGACGAGCCGCCCTGCCACGCCCGGGTACCAGCTTCAGCCCGGTCTGATGGCCGCGGGTTCTGACCCGTGTGTGCAAAGCTTTCAAGAGTTTTCGAGCATGTTAAGGGCCCCAAAAAGTGCCCGAATAGTCGCTAGAAAAAAAAAAAAATAAAAAAAATAAAAAAAAAATAATAATCGGAAGGAAAACAATAGGGCTCTGCGCCCTTTCGGGGCTTGGGCCCTGGGATATAAAAAAAAATTATAATCGGGAGGAAAAAACAATCAGTGTCTCTGCCCTTTCAGGGCTTGGGCCCTGAATATATATAAATCAGAGCTGCGAGCAGCGATTGCGGGCCCAAGCCGGTGGCACCGCAACCCCGGTGCTTAGTTACCTAAAGGCACCGGGATGAGCGTGACAGCCGGCTTTGGCCCTCCATCGCTGCTCGCAGCTATATTTGTATATATATATATATATATATATATATATATATATATATATATATATATATATATATATATATATATATATATATATAAAGCCGGTGGCACCGCCACCTGGTGCCTCTAGGGTTATTCTGCACAGACGTGCAAAAGCGTAACCCCTGCTTTGGAATACATACTAGTATGTATTCCACAATTGGAATACATACTAACATACTAGTCAGAACTGAATAGTTGATATCTGAATGACAGATCACCATAGAAGTCAATGGAAAAAATGTGACTCAGTAACAAAAGAATAGTTACTAGTCACCATTGAAATAAGTACTAGTGTCTAATGAATAAGTACTAGT
Source organism: Hybognathus amarus (assembly GCA_030378365.1). Lineage (NCBI taxonomy): Eukaryota > Metazoa > Chordata > Actinopteri > Cypriniformes > Leuciscidae > Hybognathus > Hybognathus amarus. The sequence continues at coordinate 134,401 of JAQIUQ010001070.1, read as the reverse complement.
ATCTATTTAATAGGTACTAGCATCTAATGAATAAGTACTAGTAACTAATTAATAAGCATTGGTATGTAATGAATAAGGACTAGCATCTAATGAATAAGTACTAGTATCTAATAAATAAGGACTAGTGTCTAATGAATAAGTACTAGTATCTTTAAAAAGGTACTAGTACCTAAAGAATAAACACTAGTATCTAAAGAAAAGGCACTAGTATCTAAAGAATAAGCACTAGTAGCTAATGAATAAGTACTAGTACTTAATGGAATAGATACTAGTATCTAAAAAATAAGTACTAGTAGCATGAAAATAGAGACTAGTAGGTTAAAATGATTAAATGTTAAAACGGCTTGCCATACTCTATCTGTCGTTTCGACTAGTCACAATTACGTTACAGATATCTTAAATGATAATACAAACTATCCAAAATGTAATTACGACTAGAAAGACGTTATTGATATCTACAATGTTAATTACGAATAGTCAAACTTAGCTTTTAAATGTTAAAAGGGCTTGCCATACAGAAGTGTAGGCTCAGAGAGACACTCAACATTTTCAAACCAAAATATCTGACTTTCTGTGGGTCCTAGCTCATGAGTGTAAATTAGAAAGTTGTCCGGCTTGAGGAGAATATATGAATATATGAAACGATGAGTCAACATGTGTACTGAGTTTCATATTATTACATGCAAGCGTGTTTGATTTATGGACCAAGTTTTTGGACCCCGTTCCAGGGGGCGCTGTCTAGCCCCCTTGCCACACCCGGGTACCATCTTCCCGGCTCTGATGGCTGTGGGATCTGACCTGTGTGCAAAGTTTCAAGAGTTTTCAAACCCATTAAGGGCCCCAAAAGCCGCTAAGAGACTCAAAATCATCAAAAAAAAAGGAATGTTAAAGTTTGATGCGTTGCTATGGCAACATTATCTTAGATATTGAATAATGCTTTCACAGCTCTTCATCTGGCGTGTGTTTACATTATACAGATGAAGTTTGAAGCAAATCGGGTAAAAGTAAGAGTGTGATTTCAAAGCATTTTGAAAGTGAAACACTTTCTGCTGCCAGTTGGTGGCGCTATATATTTGACTCACAATAGTCACATCCATGTGATCGGCCTCTTACAACGAACACACTGCTGAAGTTTCATCAAGATCAGTTAATGTATGCAGAAGTTTTAACACACTTCCTTTTGATTTATGGACCAAGTTAATTTAATTAATACACTAATTATATAAAACTATTGTCAATGCACTACAATTAAACAGGTTATATGCCTTTACTTATAAAAAAATAAAAATAAAAACTTATTTAAAAAATACCAGGCTTAAGAAATGTATTTACTTTAGCAGGCCAGACACACAGTGAAATGATTAAGCCCCCTCCCCCTACACACACACACACACACACACAGACTGTGTGACAGGCCTAAGCTCAGAAAGAGCATGATCATATTCAAACTACAATATCTGACTTTCTGTGGGTTTGAGCTTATTATTGTTAATTAGAAAGTTGTTTGGCTTGAATAGAACAATACACACGGCAAGTTTTGTAACTGTCAGTAAAACTAACCAAGTTATAACACACTTTATGTGTCCTTTTTTAGTCAAAAAAATCCGCCACGGCCAAACCGTTCGAGATATCACAAATCCGTCCGGAATTTAGCATCCTCAATGTCTTGACTTCATGCACACCGAGTTTGGTGGTGATTGGTAACAGCATGGGTTGTAATTTGATGTTTTTCTAGGACAATTATTTAAAAAAAAAAAACATAATTCCCGACTTCCGTTTGAACTGTCGTAAAACTTAGAGCACGAAAGTTGTTTGGCCTGATGTGATCTATGAGTGTACCGAGTTTCATATTAATCCATGCACGTGTGTTTGATTTATGGACAAATGTTCGAATCCCTAAAAGAATGCATCCTAAAAGAATGGTAAAGTTTAATGCGTCGCCACGGCAACAGTTTCAAAGATATCAAGAATCCATTCATAGGTCTTCATCTGCCGTGTATTTACATTATACAGATGAAGTTTGAAGCAAATCGGGTAAAAATAAGAGGGTGATTTCAAAGCATTTTGAAAGTGACACACTTCCTGCTGCCAGTTGGTGGCGCTATAACTTTGACTCACAATAGTCACATCCATGTGATCGTCCTCTTACAGCGAACGCACTGCTGAAGTTTCATCCAGATCAGTTAATGTATGCTGAAGTTATGACACACTTCCTGTTTCACGTTTCTCGCCATAATTTCGTTTCCTCGCCACGGCCAAACCGTTCGAGATATCAAAATCCCCACACAAACTTTCATCCTCAATGTCTTGACTTCACGCTGACCGAGTTTCGTCGAATTTGGATCAGAGCTCTAGGAGGAGTATTTAAAAGTTCATTGCGTGTGTTTTACAAAAAAAACCTCAATAGCCGACTTCCTGTTGGGCTGGGGTAAAAAGTAAGACGCGAGGTATAGATGAAATTCTGCTATCGACATGTGTACCGAGTTTCATATTATTACATGCAAGTGTGTTTGAGTTATGGACCAGGTGTTCGGACCCCATTCCAGGGGGCGCTGACGAGCCGCCCTGCCACGCCCGGGTACCAGCTTCAGCCCGGCTCTGATGGCCGAGGGTTCTGACCCCGTGTGCAAAGTTTCAAGAGTTTTCGAAGCATGTTAAGGGCCCCAAAAGTGCCCGAATAGTCGCATAGAAAAAGAAAAAATAAATAAATAAATAAATAAATAAATAAATAAATAATCGGAAGGAAAACAATAGGGCTCTGCGCCCTTTCAGGGCTTGGGCCCTAAAAAAAAAATAATCGGAAGGAAAACAATAGGGCTCTGCGCCTTTCAGGGCTTGGGCCCTAATACATGCCTAAGGAAAACAATAGGGCCTTCGCACTTTCAGGGCTTGGGCCCTTATAATCCTTAGGAAAACAATAGGGATTCGCCCTTTCAGGGCTTGGGCCCTAAAATATAGCTGCAAGCAGCGACGCGGGCCCAAGCCGGTGGATGGCGGTACTGCCGGCTTTGGCCCTTCATTCGCTGCTATATTCATATATATATATATATATATATATATATATATATATATATATATATATATGAGAGCCGGTGGCACCGCCACCTTGGTGCCTTTAGGGTTATTCTGTACGACGTGCAAAAATGTAACCCCCGCTTTGACTGTCGAAAAGAAGTGTATTGTAGAGCTTGCATAGATGCGAATACGCTGTAACTCCATGTGGCTTGCTCAGGATACGCATAAGTGCTGTGTGCCACACTGTACTGAGCCTTTCATATCATAATGACAGTGACGCAATGACAGATTATTAATTGCCTTTCTTGTTCTGTTCATCTATTAAATGTTGATAATAGATAGGACGGAGCACTAAAAACCTCAAACAAAGCACTAAAAACTTAAGCTGTTTGCTGTGTAGTCTGTACCCTCAATTTCCACCAACTGCGGAACGGCTGCGGATCCGCTCAGGAACGGCGGCGGAGTCAATAGGTTTCCATTAAAGTCAATGTGTGCATTTTCACTGACTGTGGAACGGCTGCATTCCGACTCCGTCCCAGCTCCGGCGACGCGCAGCTCTCCGGAGAAGATAGCAGAGTTTCAATTTTTGCCGGATGCCGGAGAGCGCCGCAGGAACTCGAGCACAGAAACTACATAAAACATCCGGTAATTTCCAAAATAAAAATATAGTTTTCCCTTTTCCAACAAGAACAATAGTTAACTTTATTTACACAGCCTTCTACTTTCCCACTACATTCAAAAATGAACCCAAATAAACATTTAGCATTTTATAAGTTGATTATATTTAATTATAAATATTGTACTAGAATCACTAGAATCTCCAAAAAAAGGGAGATTTCCCCTGTACTCCTCTGGATGGAAACAAACTGTTGCTTGTTTTGTGGTTGTGTTTATAGAAACTATACATCCTGTTATATCAAACGTAAATTCGCGAGATATCGTGTGTCCTCATGACTTCAGCTGTCAGTCATGGCCACAGCCGTTCCGCAACAAATCTGTATCTGGTAGGTATTGAAGGACGGCGAGACACGGATCCGACACGCAGCCGGAGCTTGACCGGCAGCCGTTCTGCAGTTGGTGGAAATCCGGGGTGAGAATGAGCTGTTTGATTTGCACCTCTTCCTCTTCACTGTCCTCCGTAAAAACCAGCAATTCAGGTCCATGTTGTTCTAGAAAGTTTGTATGTTGCTGCCTCATTTAACATCTCTGCTATACATTTAAAACATGTTGTCTCAATTTTATAGCAGCCATGGCAACAGTCTAAAATAATTTATCTTTTTGATTTTTGTTATCTTATTTTCCATGAATGTATTTTACAACAATACAAAGAGCAATGTGTATTTTCTACTAATATAGTTTGTAATGGCTTTTTTTTTTTTTTAACATGGGCGCCGAAAGGAAGCGGCCTCCGTTCCGCGCCGCTTCCGGGTCACTTCAGCGTCCGGATGTGAACCCGGCGTTTAAAGCTACAATACCTAAGATTGGCATGTCGCTAGAGGGCGTTACATTTAAAACAACAACAACGGCTTTGCTTGATGACGACGTGGAGGAACACGGAATGATGGGAACTGTTGTTTTCAACTCCACCGTGGATAAATCAGTCAGACAGGAATCGAAAATTAGTTGTCATGGATGAGGTAAAGTTCGATTTCTATAAATGTTGCGTTTAATGACATGCTTGTTTTTCATTAAACTGAAATAGCACTGCAAGAAAAGTCAGGTTTAAAAGTAAATTAGTTATCACAGATGTTACTGTCACGAGTCACTGGACGAAGCTATGGTGGAGAGGGTTTGAAGTCAAATCGTTGCTAATGGATCCTGACTTCGCCCTATGCTGCAATATGCATTTAGTTTTGCATTCATTTACAAGAAATCAGCTGCTTGAATGACAATTACTGATGTTATTAGATTTTTCAGGTGATATTCTCAATTCATTCAGTTAACGGAATGTTCTGAGGTAAAATTTTCAGACTGCAGACTCAGGCAACGATCATATTTAATTGTACAGTACAAATCATAACATAGAACAGACATTATCTTCCTTTCATGTCATTAAACATAACAATATTGCTGGCCATACACTGATGGAGAAAGTGCGCGTCCGGTGTGCGATACTGGACTTTGTCCCTAGACGTGGCGCGGCTCTCTCGGTCCGGTGTGCGACCCCCTTTACAGCCAACAGTTCACATTCCGAGAATAATTGAAAAGAATAATGCACCAGAATGTGGACCATTCCATTACAAATGCGCAAAACAAGCTGGCGTTTGTTGCTTGATGGGCGCAAACGCACAACTACAACTTCCGCATTTGTCCAGGACTACACGTAGATACGAGCGGAAACTCGAGGTAACGCGGATATGACGCGATTGACTGGCGACTCCCAGCTCACTCCTGCTCACACGCCCCGTTTCCTTGGTTAAAATCTCAATTTTCTTCGAGATTTAAACATTGCTTGAAACATTTGGAATATTGTAAGTTGTCATCTTAACTAAATATATAACACTGGCCTTGTGATTTTGGGATATTTAATGCAAAAATCTTAGGTATTCCACCTTTAAGTAGATTGTGTTTAACACACACAAGAGTGATTTATTAGTTAAATACATAGAGTTATAGAAATTCTACTTTATCTAAAAAAAAACTACAATATCTTACTTTCTGTTGCTCAGAGCGAATGACTTTAAATTAGAAAGTTGATCGGCTTGACGAGAACAATATCAGGGATGCAAACACATGTATGGTCAAAAAAGAGAGAGGTAATCGAAGTCCTCGCCCCGCGGAAAATATACAGAAAACTACATTGCCACCAACCCCTGCCATCCCCCACCCCTAAAGCACATATTGTAAATATGTTTCAGCCTTTTAAATAATTTTTCACACCAAAAAAAAAAAAGTTTTATAAAAAGACAAACCTCCCATATTTCAGCCTTTAAATGATTTTTTTCACAAAAAAATGTGTTATAAAAAGAAAAACCTCCTATATTTCAGCCATAAAATCATTTTTATAAAAAGAATGAGTAAAAAAAAAATATTACTTGACATTTATAATAATGCACATTTGCTTATCTTTTATTATTAATAGTAATATTCGGTCCAATTTTCCCGTGGCGTCTGTCGTTGCTAAGCATCCATGCACTGCACTCTACATAACACAACGACAAAGAAAAACGCTTTCTGTAGCTCTGCAAGATTTATTTAGGCTATGGAGAAAAAAAATACACTGGTAGTGTTTGGGCACACCACATCCTTCATGTTTACTGAGCTTTCAATGTTGGTTGGTTCTGGTCACATGAAATGCGATGCGCCTGCAGCATTCTGAAAAGTTGAAGTTTTCATCTCGCTGCGCCTGGAAAAAATCGCGTCAATGAGAGCACTTGCCGCGCGCCTAGGCTACATTGAAATAGAGAGAGTGCAAAAAACATAATGCGAACGGCCCAACGGCGTTTATTTAGTCTCAAAACTCATGCACAGGATACGAGGGCAAAAAACAGTATACATGCGCAGATTGCCATCCACTCGCGGGCGCGTTTCTGCATAGTGAGCGCTGCACAATGCCATCCTCTGCGCGGCCCCTTGACAAGCTACCTCCAATCAGGCCAGGAGTTAGTAGAAAAAACACTAGTTTACGCTTGCGCGCATTCTCACTGTTTTGGCTCGCAGAGTTCTGATTTGATTATTTCTATTTACTTGTTTGGTGGAGGTAATCCAGAATTATTGTTGGTGAAATTATAATCAGACACCCCCACCCCCACAAAAATCTCTTCGGATCTGCACGATTCACACAAGTCACCCAAACTGATGTGAAAAAGCGGGAGGCGCCGAAAGCGCGCTGTTTGCATCCCTGCAATATACGTGGCAAGTTTTGTAACTGTAGGTAAAATGAGCAAAGTTATAACACACTTTATGTGTCCTTTTTTAGTCATAAAATTCATTTCCTCACCACGGCCAGACCGTTTAAGATATAAAAAAATCAGTCCGGAATTTAGCATCCTCAATGTCTTGACTTCATGCACACCGAGTTTGGTTGTGATTGGTAAACACATGCGTTGTTTTTTTTCAAACAACCCATAATTCCCAACTTCCATTTGAAGTGTCGTAAAACTTAGAGCACGAAAGTTGTTTGGCCTGATGTGATCTATAATTGTACCGAGTTTCATATTAATTCATGCACGTGTGTTTTATTTATGGACAAATGTTCGAATCCCAGTCCAGGGGGCGCTGTCGAGCCGCCCTGCCACGCCCGGTTACCAGCTTCAGCCCGGCCCTGATGGCCATGGGTTCTGACCTGTGTGCAAAGTTTCAAGAATTTTAGAGGATGTTAAGGCCCCCGAAAATGCCAAAGTCGCACACAGCAAATAAAGGGTTCAAATTAACCTGACAGGCCCCCCCCTCTCACTCACACACAGAGACACTGAGAGACTGACAAAATTCTGAGATTTTTCTATACATTCAAACAAAATTATCTGACTTTCTGTTGGTCCAAGCTAATAACAATAAACTAGAAAGTTGTCTGGCTCAGAGGAGTACAATATACATACCGATTTTTGTAACTGTAGATAAAACTAACAACCCGACTTTTGTAAAAAGGTGGCGCTACTGAGCCCTCACAACGCCCGTTTCTGAAACTTTGCACGTGTCTACTGGCTAATAAATGTGATGTGTCTGTCGAGTTTCATGCAATTTCAAGCATGTTAAGAGTCTCAAAGGCATCCTAAAAGAATGGTAAAGTTTAATGCGTTGCCACGGAAACAGTTTCAAAGAAATCAAGAATCCATTCACAGGTCTTCATCTGCCGTGTATTTACATTATACAGATGAAGATTGAAGCTAATCGGGTTAAAATAAGAGGGTGATTTCAAAGCATTTTGAAAGTGACACACTTCCTGCTGCCAGTTGGTGGCGCTATAACTTTGACTCACAATAGTCATATCCATGTGATCGGCCTCTTACAGCGAAGACACTGCTGAAGTTTCATCAAGATCAGTTAATGTATGCTGAAGTTATGACACACTTCCTGTTTCACGTTTCTCGCCATAGTTTCGTTTCTTTGCCACGGCCAAACCGTTCGAGATATCAAAAATCCCCTTGCAATTTTTCATCCTCAATGTCTTGACTTCACACTGACCGACTTTCGTAGCATTTCTTTGAATTCTCTAGGAGAAGTACTTCAAATTCCATTGCGTGTGTTTTACAAACAATTCTAAATAGCCGACTTCCTGTTGGGCTGAGGTAAAAAGTAAGAGTTGAAGTATATATGAACCGATGACCTCTACATGTGTACTGAGTTTCATATTATTACACGCAAGCATGTTTGATTTATGGACCAAGTTTTCGGACCCCGTTCCAGGGGGCGCTGTATAGCACAATAATATAATATACATAATAATATAATAATATTTTGTTATTGCACATAATAATATTTTGCCCTTTCAGGGCTTGGGCCCTAACAATAGGGCCTTCCCCTTTCAGGGCTTGGGCCCTAATAATCCTAAGGGAAGCAGGAGGGCCTTCGCCCTTTCAGGACTTGGGCCCTAATAATGAGTCCAAGGTGAAAACATGACACAAGGAGAGAGTGCCCTCCAGTGGCTCACACGGGCACTCCAGCTGGCATACATGACAATTAATGCATGCTGGGAACTTGTTCAACATAAAATAATTTGTCCAGATATCGCAATTTGGTACTTTGTAACTTTTGATAGCAACATTTTCAGAGCATTCTGTATACTTCACTCAAATGAATAAATAGACCTCAGACTCGTCCTGCTTAAATATTCTGTTTAGATTTTTTTTGTTAAAAATTTGTTAAATGAACATTTGGCAAGTTGTCATTTTTACACTGTATGGTTCTTTAAATCCAAAGTAAATGTTCTTTATTTATTCAACAGGGCAAAATGTGGATATTTGAACAGGACTACAGACTAAATCAGATAACGGAAAACCGAAAGAGTGAAAAAAATGAATAATCTATTTTGCAGACTTCATCTTGAAGGCAGACACGTGCAATAAACTGAGGGTTGCAGAAGTTCATCAGTTATCTGAACATGAGTCACATGAGTCTTGTGCTGAAGACAAGCTAGTTCAGACTTTCATACAAAAACTACTTATGATGGATTACAGAGCGAGATGCATCAAAACTGAACAGACCAATGAGGAGGGTCACACACAACCAAGAGACAACGACATATTTGAAGATGAGGGTGATATATTCAAAGAAATGATTTTTTCTAAAGAAGCAACAAGTCAGTCTGAGCTAATTCACCCGATGGATGTTCAGATGGCTGCGTTTCATTGTGCTGATGGTTTCCTGAAGCAGTTGATGGTCACTAAACTGTCCCAGTGTCAGTACGCTCTGCCTCTGCTTGTTCCTGATCCATTCACACAACAGATTGAGTTTCCTCTCTGGACATTCAGACAAATCAACAAGAGCTGGAAGATGAGAAACACCAACAATGAGATCATCAGTCAAACCCAGCCGATCTACAAGGCAGAAATCTCCAATGGTGTCTTTCTTCAGGTTTGGCTCTGTGTCTTCATCCAAGTCTCAGCTGATGAACAGTCTGATCAATGAGAAACACAACACGTTCTTCCACAGGAACTGTCCAGGCAGCAGCAGAACCAGAGTCCTGATGGATGGAGTGGTGGAGATCGCCTGGTTCTGCCCCTCTGGGACAAATGATGATAAATTCACGGACTGTGTTGCGTTCTGTAATCTACACGGTGATGCAGGAGACCATGAGAAACAGCTGCAGATCCTCACTGAAATGGCCTCAGTCAATGTTGTTCTTCTACCACAACTGGACAAGGAATGACAAAAGTGCAGCAATAATACAAAACTTGTACAAGGAACTCAAAGCCACTCATTTGTCTTTTTACTGAGGATGAATCATACTGTCACTGAGACACGAAAAGGAAAATACAAGATTGGTCTGAAAGACAGAAATCAGTCAGATGTATCTGAAGAACTCAGAAGAGCTATAAATGATTGTCTCTCAGAATCATCTTCCACTTTCAGACTTGAAGATTTGTCCAAACACTCAGACATCAGAGTAGATGAGGAAGATAAAGACTGCAGGAGAGGAAGAGAAGCAGCACAGCAGATGATGAGTTTACTGGAGAAGAAAGATCTGACAGAAATCAAAGACTCATTTCTGCCTCATCAGGGGAAACTGTGGCGTCAGTGGTGTCAGAAGAACAAAGAACTACATAGACCTAAAGGAGATGAGATTGAAATGGACATCAGTAGTAAAACAAACAGAGATTATGAAAATCCGTGAACAGCAGCATGAATCTGATGTCAGTGAGTTTATGAAATACTTTATTAAAGAAATTAACTCACATAATGAACATGAGAAGATGTTTTTTCTTAAATGGCTGATAATCCTCCTGGATGAATTATATCTCAACTGAACTTACTGATCTAAATCACAAGTATGATAAAATATGGTCAAAAGTCCTAAAACTGGAAGAAGACAAATCTGAACATCTAAAAGCTCAAAAGAAGCAGAACTTGAGAGAATATCTGAGGAACTTCAAGCTGCAATACTTTGGTTTGGAGCACATCATGAGGGAGATCGGTCAGATCTATGAATCATGTTCATCTGTGAAGAAGAACAAGAAAGATCTGCAGTTTCACTTCTCTTCTCTCCCGAGTCTTGCAGCAGAGATGATGATCTCTGGATTTCCACTGGAGCTGATGGATGGAGATGCTGCTCATGTTCCTGTGATCTGGATCTCTGCTGTTATAGATAAACTCATCCAGAAACTGGGAGACCAGAGAGTCTTTGTGCTGTCAGTTTTAGGGCTTCAGAGCTCTGGGAAATCCACCATGCTGAACGCCATGTTTGGACTCCAGTTTGCCGTCAGTGCTGGCAGGTGCACCAGAGGAGCTTTCATGCAGCTGGTCAAAGTCTCAGACGAGATGAAAACACAGATGAACTTTGACTATATTCTGGTTGTTGATACTGAGGGTCTTCGTGCTCTAGAACTGGCTGGAAGATCAACAAGACATCATGACAATGAATTGGCCACATTTGTTGTTGGTCTTGGAAATATGACCTTGATCAACATCTTTGGAGAAAACCCATCTGAGATGCAGGACATTCTTCAGATTGTTGTTCAGGCCTTCATGAGGATGAAGAAGGTCAGACTGAATCCCAGCTGTGTGTTTGTGCATCAGAACGTCTCAGACGTCACAGCTGGAGAGAAAAACATGGAGGGAAGGAGACGACTGCAGAAGACACTGGATGAGATGACAAAACTCGCTGCTAAAGATGAAGTCTGTGATGCAGAATGTTTCAGTGATGTCATTAAATTTGATGTTCAGAATGATGTGAAGTATTTTGCTCAGCTCTGGGAGGCAGCCCACCAATGGCACCACCAAACCCAAACTACTGTGAGAATATTCAAGAACTAAAGAAAACTATTATGTCTCATGCAGCAAAATCACATGGAATGATGCTGACACACTTAAAAGATCGTATTAAAGATCTCTGGGAGGCTTTACTGAATGAACGATTTGTCTTCAGCTTCAGAAATTCTCTGGAGATTTCAGCCTACAGGAAACTGGAGACAGAATACAGCAAGTGGTCCTGGAGTCTTCGCAGTGCCATGATGGAAACTGAGAACAAACTACACAACCAAATAGAAAATGAAGCAATTCATGAGGTTGAGGAAACTGATCTTCAAACAGAACTGAAGACGACAAGTGAAGAAGTGGAGAAATCAATGTCTGAATTCTTTGAGAAAGACACAGATAAAGATATACTGATTCAGTGGAAAACATCATTTGAAATCAAAATCAAAGATGTTCAGGAAAACATTGTGAGAGAAACCAAAGAGGAAATTAAATGAGATTCTTCAGCAGCGAGACCTGAAGAAAAAGATTGATGCTCAGAGGATAAATCATGAAAACACTCTCTATGAAAAGAGCAAAGAACTTGCCCTAAACCTCAAAGACAAAAGCAAAAGATGAACAAACGCTGAAGAAAGAGTTTGACTTGCTTTTGGGAAAAGTGTGATGAAAGAGATCATCACAGACACTCACTCCGATCAAAGACATTGACATAATGAGAGATGTGAGAGAGATTCCTCAGTGACCTCTATGAAAGTGCTCCTGTAGACCACATGGAAGAGAACGAGTACATCAGATATTTCTCTGTGTTGAGTTATTGAGATTATGTTCTAGTTAAAGAGGATGCCAGATGGATTTTACAATTGTAGCTTGTATAGAAGTGCCTACAAATCTAGCAAAAAAGATGTTTGGCCACAGTCTCTCTAAAAGATGATGAAATTCATATCAAGATCATTTGTCACAGATGTTGCTCAGCAGACAGACAGAGATGATTCAGTCATTTAACATTTCAAAGATGGGCTACAACAACAGCTACATTCAACAACTCACAGGTTACATCAAGGAGAGAGTAACAGAACATCAGGAAGGATCAAAGAAATATGAGTTCAAGAATGAATTCTTTATGGATTTGCGTTCTTTCCATCTGCAAGAGAGCCAAATAAGACATTCACTGACCAACACAGACTGTTCAAGGAAGCTAATGATCCTTTAATATATGTTTGAAGAGGAAGAGGGAAGAGTACTATAGTATTTTCCAGAAATACTGTCATGGAGCAACATCAGCTGCTATTTTTGGAGTGATCATCAGTCAGAAACTGAAAGAGCCCATTGAGCAGAGTGTGTGCAAGAAGACTGCCAAAGAGCTGACAGGGGAAATAGTGAAAAACTGTGAAACACTAAATGTAGACAGATCAAAACTAGAGAAAAAAATCCTGAAGACACTGGCAGAAGAGGAGGATTTTGACAAATACATGGACTACATTCATAATCACAGAGATCACTTCAAGAGTTTCATCAGAGATGAAGTCAGTCGGTACATTTCTAAAAATTTTGATGACAGCATTAAACCCAAGATGAAGGAGAACATTGAACTCCTGCAGCAAAAGATCATGAAAGCAGCACATGAAGCTACTGAACTTGTTCAAGAGTACAGAGGAGATGTTGGATTATGGTTGAAGAGTTTCACACAGCAGCTGTCAGATGTGGTGATCTTCTCTGTAAAAGACCTCAGTGGAGTCAAACATGATGATGTTGATGATTTCGTCCTTCTGAAGATGTGATACAGAGAAGAACTTCCAGGAGTAATTTCTGATATAAGCAGATCACTTCAGCAAAAATGACATTTCTATGGAAGCTGGACTATAAGGACAGACCAGATGAGCTTCTGATTGATCACATCTGTCAGTGCTGTTGGGTTCAGTGTCCGTTCTGTGGAGCCACCTGCACCAACACCGTAGAGAACCATGATGGAGATCACAGTGTTCCTTTCCACCGTATTAATGGACTCAATGGGTTCTATTACGAAGAAACACAACATTTTTGTACAGAGTTTTGCTCAACTATGGTGACCAGTTGTAAAACCTTTACAGTCATCAGGTGAATGGTTTCCATATAAAGAATACAGAAGAGCAGGAGAAAGGTTTGCTAACTGGAGCATCACCCCGACCTCTCTGATCTGCCCTATTGGAAGTGGTTTGTGTGCAGATTCCAGAAAGATCTGGAAACACACCACTGTAAAACATTTGAGGGAAAGGGTAAAATACCAGAACATTGGAGAAAATGGACAAAGGAGGATGCAATTGAAAGTTTAAATGAAAACCACACTTTGAGAAAAGAAATGGGATGGTTCAGTGAGTTAAAAGAAAGGTATTTTATTAGATAAAAAACAAAACAAGAATGAAATTAGATTATATGAAATGAAATTAGATTATTTATCAGCAATACCTGGATATCATAGGAAAATGCATGAAAAAATTTTCTTTCAAAGACAAAGAACTTACCTTAAAATTCAACAACAAAACAAGTGACAAAGAAACACAGAAGAAAATGTTTGATTCTGTTTGTAAACAGTCGGTAGCAGCAAAGCATTAAAAACACTCATGCCACATTTACATCTGATCGGTCAAAAAGTTGTCATTTACATCATCCCACATAAATACGCGATAAAACGCCATGCCAAACTGGGCGCTCACATGACATTTAGCATTTTCTGGCACATTATGTGTTCGTTTTGAGGACCTAAAACCCTGTTTCTCCCAGTTGACACGGCAACACATAACCGCCGTTATCGGAAATACTCCGCTTTGGCTGGAGTGTTTTAGAAATAATTTATTTTTGTGATAAAAACTGGGTTTAAATTAAAGGCCAAACGGGGCATCATTCACAGCAAAAACTCCAGTGTTAAATTAACTCTCCTAGAAGTTTATTAGAGACTTCACTCAAGAGTGTTAAAGAGTTAAAATAGGAGTGTTAAATTGATAAGTTAAAAAGATAATTTAGTGAATATTTGAATGATAATTGACCATTATTGAAGACACCTGGGGCCTCATTTATAAAACTGTTCGTAGAATCCTCACTAAAAGTGTACGTATGCCCGAAAGCCAAAAATGTTGTACGCAAAAATACATTCACGCCAGAACCTGCGCAGAATTCACTTTATAAATCCCAGTCAGCGGAAGATTGTGCACACATGCGCCTCCACCCAGAAATAACCATATATGGAGATTACAATGCCTAGTTTTACTATGCATATCCTCATCTGCATATCATTTGCATATGATTATTCATCCACATGATAACATGTTTAAAGGTACAAGACGTTAGGAAAATATGAAATACGAATGTGCCGTCACATTACATTAATAAAAATCATTTAGTAGCCCATCCTTCCCTTGTTTTTTAAATAAATAAAATAAAATAGTGCAAAATGCATTTCAGAGAAAGTTTTTCTTAATCTTTTCCACTGGCCAAATAGTATTTTAATTGATTTATATTTTTAATGGACACAGATAGACCTTGTTGTGCATTATTTGCACGAAACCATTTTCTCAGACAATCTGCTATCATGATAAGCAATTATCTATGTATTTAACACATTAAGACACACACACACACACACACACACCACACACATATATATATATAATATAAAAATGTTGTAACTTCTCAGTAATGATTTCATGTAGTTTAAGTGTTCAACTCCAATATTGAGAGTGGCATATTTAATCTAAATGTTTATATCATGCACTGTATTTATGATGGACTCATAATGAAGATTTATGGTGTTACTTCATCTGCCGTTAGATATAGGCTAGTGTCAGTTTCACTAAACGGCCCAACGCACTCGCTGGCGCGGATATTTAAGAAGGGATGGATATTTGCTTCAAGTGATAGGTTTGGTGAGTGAAATTATATTTGTATTATCTTTCTGTATATGTATAATTTCCTTAGATTTTCTGTCTAAAAGTGACCAAAAAGACATTTAACTCGAGCTCACCATCAGGTGTCGCCAAACTGCTCCATCTCCAAAGCGTTCGTACGCATGGGTCAGAGTTTGCGTGCAGGTGTGCAAATTTTCCCGTCAAGTTTGTTTTTATAAATCACAACTTATGCGTCGGAAGTGGTGTATGCCTCTTTCAGGGCCTGTTTTGTGCATACGCAACGGTTATAAATGAGGCCCCTGATGTTGACAAGTAGAATCACTGAAGGATAGCTCCTTGGCGCCTGTATGTGCCTTAAAGAAAGTTTTTTTTCTATCACAACAACTTAAGAAATCCTAAGAATTATATTGATAATGCTGGATCTTATACTGTAGAATCACAGTGCTGCTGTTATCCTTTATTTGAGCTACCTGATCAGCTTTTCTCTTTGCTTGCCTGGTTGTTAAAAGTCAGTTACAGCAGTCTAAACAAAGTTATATAATAGATAGTCAAAGGACAAAAACCCCAACTAAAGAAAACACTTGATCACCACAATGGTGACTCAGGCTACGTCCACATTCATCCGGATACATTTGAAAACGGCGTTTCGCTTAAAAACGCTCTCGATTCCTCACTAGCGTTTTCAAGCATTTTCCGACGTTTCAGTGTGGATAAGAAACTTCTAAATTCACTTTACTGCGCATGCGGTGAACTTCACAAAAGCTCACTGAGATGATACAGATGGGAAAATAAATAATAAAGTTATTGCACAATTCTGTTAGAGAAAACTAAACTGTTAGAAACAGGATAATTTTATTTAGCAAAATATCTCACCATCACTGATGCGTCCAGGTCGCATTCAGTCACCATATGTTTGGTCTAAAACGCAAGTTCTCTCCTGTTTTCCCACAGGACAGCAAATGTGAGTATATTATCTGTCATCTTTGCAGTACTGTGCAATGAAGAATGTGCAAAGTAACATATTTTAGCAACAGTGTGAAAGTGAATAGCACATAACAGGCACAATACCGATTAAAAAAACATTTTTTTTAAATGTAAGCCAATTTAAAATATTGATTCACCAAACTCAGAAAAGAGTTTGCATGAAATGCATAAAATTAGTTTGAACTGAATGGTTTCTGAACATTAGGTTAATGTAAAATCTTTATTGTGAATGGTTACTTCAACTTTATTAGGTTAATCCAATGTTTCACTTTTTACTGTTTATGTGGAGTGATTTGTTTTTCATTCCTATATTCTTTTGACCCACTGAAAGAGGCTTGCTTCCATTCTATATTTAATGACTTTATAAAATACAGTGTGTGCTTAATAATAGTTAGGCTACTTTGATGTTCATGTTAATGGATGATGTGGCTATTATTGGAATCACAAAATTTGCAATGTGTAGTTGTAGGGATTTAGTGTGTGAGTTGCGTTTGTTAAATGTGTCTACTTTGATGTGTAGCCATAACATTGTACTATTAGCAATAACACTAGCCTATGCTTAGTATAGTTCACTTATAGTTCACTTAAGAGTACATGATCATTAACTTTAAATAAAATGTAATTGTTACCATTGTTGTGTTATGCTTGCTGAATATTGAAGTGTGATTCAAGCATGATCAATGACAAGATTGTCACTTTTATATTTAACCTTTATATGAGATTACATAAACCCAATTAAAAGTTTCACAAGGTGTTTAGGACATGTGTTAGACAAAAAATATTGAAGACAAAATGTATTAATTGACAAAATGTAGTACTTCAAACACACACACACACATCAATCATACACACTTAAAAAATGGTTTTGTGGCACTGTTCTTTTTTATGTGACTTTATTTGAATTTTTTTCAAATTCGAATTGTAATTCTAGATCCTGTTTTTGACATCAATACAATTCTGAATTGTGCACAAGCCTGATATATATATATATATATATATATATATACACTCACCGGCCACTTTATTAGGTACCCCATGCTAGTAACGGGTTGGATCCCCTTTTGCCTTCAGAACTGCCTCAATTCTTCGTGGCATAGATTCAACAAGGTGCTGGAAGCATTCTTCAGGGAGTTTGGTCCATATTGACATGATGGCATCACACAGTTGCCGCAGATTTGTCGGCTGCACATCCATGATGCGAATCTCCCGTTCCACCACATCCCAAAGATGCTCTATTGGATTGAGATCTGGTGACTGAGGCCATTTGAGTACAGCGAACTCATTGTCATGTTCAAGAAACCAGTCTGAGATGATTCCAGCTTTATGACATGGTGCATTATCCTGCTGAAAGTAGCCATCAGAAGTTGGGTACATTGTGGTCATAAAAGGATGGACATGGTCAGCAACAATACTCAGGTAGGCTGTGGCGTTGCAACGATGCTCAATTGGTACCAAGGGGCCCAAAGAGTGCCAAGAAAATATTCCCCACACCATGACACCACCACCACCAGCCTGAACCGTTGATACAAGGCAGGATGGATCCATGCTTTCATGTTGTAGACGCCAAATTCTGACCCTACCATCCGAATGTCGCAGCAGAAATCGGAGACTCATCAGACCAGGCAACGTTTTTCCAATAATAATAATAATAATAATAATACATTTTATTTATAATGCGCTTTTCTAAAAACCCAAAGCGCTACAAACAACAAAACAAGTAAAATACAAGTACAAAAGTAATACAAAATAATCATTACAGTACACATCATTAAAATACAAATCATATCATATCTATGTAAGCAATTTTAAAAAGATGTGTTTTTAACAACTTCTTGAAACTGGCCAATGTGGGAGCATCTCTAACAGTAAGAGGAAGTGCATTCCATAACCTGGGTGCCGCGACAGAGAAAGCTCTCTCCCCCATTGATTTTAGTCTACAGGGAGGTTGCTGAAGAGTAAGAGAGTCTGTAGACCGGAGGGATCGAGAAAGGCGCATACAGGCTGACTAAGTCACAGATATAAGAGGGAGCTATTTTGTGCATAGCTTTATAAGTTAGTGAGAGAGTTTTAAAAGCAATACGTGACTGGACAGGTAACCAATGCAAACTATAGAGCACACCTGTAATGTGCTGACGTGGTGAAGTGTGTGTCAGCACACGTGCTGCTGAATTCTGAATGTACTGCAGGCGTTTTATAGATTTAACAGGTAAACCAACAAAAAGTGCATTACAGTAATCAATCCTGGAAGTAACAAAAGCATGAATAAGCCTTTCCGCATCCGGTAGAGTAAGATAGGGCCTAATTTTTGCAATGTTTCTTAGGTGATGGAATGCAGATTTCGTAATACTCTTAATGTGAGAGTCTAGTGTTAGGTGGGCGTCAAAAATCACACCAAGGTTACGAGCAGAAGAAGATGGAGCTAAAACAGTGTCGTCCATGATCAAGTTAAAATGTCTCCCTTTGTGAGTAGCAGCAGGTGTGCCAATGAGCAGAATCTCTGTCTTAAAAGAATTCAGTTTTAAGAAATTATGATGCATCCACGCTTTTATTTCCTGCACACAGTCCGAAAGAATTTTGGAGGTCACAGTAGGATCAGATTTAGAGCTGATGTAAATTTGAGTATCATCAGCGTAAAAATGATAACCCAGACCATATTTCCTAATTATTTGCCCCAAAGGAAGCATATACACACTAAACAATATGGGACCCAAAACAGATCCCTGAGGAACACCAGAGCGGACTTGTTCAATGTCAGATTTGCTGTTTCCCAAGACAACAAACTGGGAACGATCAGTGAAATAAGATTTGAACCAATTTAAGACAGAACCAGTGATACCAAGCCAACTCTCCAGCCTATTTAGCAGGATAGAATGGCACACTGTGTCAAAAGCTGCACTCAGATCTAATAATACCAAAACGGTAGAGGCTCCAGAATCAGCTGAGACAAGCAGGTCGTTCATAACACGAACCAGGGCTGTCTCAGTACTGTGTCCCTTTCTAAACCCAGATTGAAAAGGTTCGAAGAGCTTGTTGGAAGACAAGTGTGGGTGGAGTTGTGCCACGACAACACGTTCTAAAACCTTGGAGAGAAAGGGGAGGTTTGAGATAGGCCTGTAGTTTGATAGGTCAGACTTATCACATCCAGGCTTTTTAAGGACTGGTGTGACAGCTGCAACCTTTAGGGCTTTTGGAACAATACCAGTCGTAAGAGAGGTGTTCACAATGCTACAGATGAGGGGACTAATTGAAGAAAGACACCCCTTCAGAACAGATGTTGGGATAGGGTCAAGGGTACTTGTAGTAGTGTTCATATCCATCACTAATTGTGAGATATAATCAGTAGTAACTATGTTAAAATTGGAAAATGCAGATTTAGGAAGAGTAGCTGGATAGGTCTCAGGAATAGGAGAGCAAGGTAGCAGACTGATGGACTTGTGGATGCTTAAAATTTTTTCCATAAAAAATGTGAGAAATTTGTTACACTCCTGGACAGAGGAACAGACTGATGGCTGAGTAGGTGCAAGGAGTTTGTGGATCGTCTTAAAAATCTTGTTTGGGTTTGCAGCACCATCCCTAACAACTGACGAATAATACTCTGTTCTTGCTTTTTTAAGAGCTTCAGCATATTGACATAAAAAAGTATCATACATTAGCTTGTGGACAGTTAGACCTGATTTTTTATATTGGCGTTCAAGCTGTCTGCTTTTCACCTTAAGTGCCCTGAGCTCAGTGGTATACCAAGGAGATGATTTGACAAAAGAAACAACACATTCTCTCCTAGGGGCTAACATGTCCAAAGCAGATGACAAGATAAAATTGTAGTGATCAACAGATTCAACTGTTAAATGCTCTGATATCATGCAAGAAAGACTGTCTAAATTAATATTCTTGACATTTCTAAAACTAATGACCCTCTTTTGGGCATTTCTTAAAGATGGGATATTTAAGTTAAAAGTGAGAAGCTTATGATCACTGATACATAGGTCAGTACTGTCTAGCTGGACGATGTCTACCCCGACAGAACACACTAGATCAAGTGTGTGACCCTTGTTGTGAGTGGGAAATTTTACATGTTGAGTCATATTAAAACAATCAAGTATCTCCATGAATTCCACAGTTAGACTACTATTGACATTGTCCACATGGATATTAAGGTCTCCAGTAAGAATCATTGATGGACAGACAGAGCTAACAGATGTAAGTAGCTCTGAGAGCTCATTAAAAAATAAGGAATTAGGCTTTGGAGGTCGATAAATGAATACAATAAGAACAGGAGAAGTACCATTCATTTTAAATGCAACACACTCAAATGATGATACGCAGGGAATAGTGATTTCCGTAAGGGATAATTCATCTCTGTATATAACTGCAAGACCGCCCCTTTACCACTCAGACGTGGCCTCTGGATATAGGTATATCCCGGTGGAGTACTCAGATTTAAGTTAATGAAGTCATTTGGTTGGTGCCAAGTCTCACAGATACAAAATAAATCCAGTGCATTGTTCAATACAGTGTCGTAGAGGAGAGCAGTCTTGTTGTTCAATGAACGAACATTTAGATGTGCAAATCGCGCAGTGTTCGAGTCGGATTTTCTGACGAGTCATTTGTGGATAACGCAGGTTTGCATGACAAACACCGCGTAGAGAGTGATTTTTTGTTTCAGTGTCCGTAGACCGAGTACATAAAACTTTAATGCCACTCACAATTCCAGTAGATTGAACTTTCTGCCGCGACCCTCTGTGTAGATATTTCTGGCGACGTAGAAGTCGAAATGATTGCAAGGTCTTTTGAACACAGACATCCGGATCGTAAATGATGATCCAACAGGAAAAGTTCAGTGAAAGAGTACCTTATCATGATGAAATCCAAGTGTTGACGGACCCACTCTCCACGAAGCCCAGTCAGGGACAAAATGATGATGATGATTATAGATAGCAGATAAATCCGCATGATTGAGATAGAAAAATTCGAGTGAGTTACTCAAGGTAGAATCCAGAGTCAGTTTTGGTCTCACAACAGCACAGATAGTAGTCACGCGCAGCGTTTCAAGTTGGAGCAACGTTCCCACGCTGTCAAACCCGGTCAACCAGAGACACACACCGAAAGACTCCACAGTAGAACTCCAGTGTCGTTAATCCGCATGATAGAAACGGATAAATCCAAGATGAGTTGCTCGGAATAAAATCCAGAGTCCGTTTCGGTAAGAGATAGCAGTCAAGCGCAGCGTTCTCAGTTGACGGGATCAGCGTTCCCACGCTGTCAAACCCGATCAAACAATAGGAGCACAACCCGAGAGACTCCACAATATAACTCCAGTGTCGTTAAAAGAAGTGTAATAAAAACAAATCAACAAATACGTGTAATAGCTTGTACTGAGTACCCGCAATTGAATTTAAAAATTAAAATAAAATAAAATAAAATAAAAACGGACAGAGAAGCGGCAGCCAACATGCGCCAGCGTACTCTCCACCGGAAGACGTACCACAAAAGAAAACCATATGCGTTATGCCAATCTTCTATTGTCCAATTTCGATGAGCTTGTGCAAATTGTAGCCTCAGTTTCCTGTTCTTAGCTGAAAGGAGTGGCACCCGGTGTGGTCTTCTGCTGCTGTAGCCCATCTGCCTCAAAGTTCGACGTACTGTGCGTTCAGAGATGCTCTTCTGCCCACCTTGGTTGTAACGGGTGGTTATTTGTGTCACTGTTGCCCTTCTATCAGCTCGAACCAGTCTGGCCATTCTCCTCTGACCTCTGGCATCAACAAGGCATTTCCGCCCACAGAACTGCCGCTCACTGGATGTTTTTTTCTTTTTTGGACCATTCTCTGTAAACCCTAGAGATGGTTGTGCGTGAAAATCCCAGTAGATTAGCAGTTTCTGAAATACTCAGACCAGCCCTTCTGGCACCAACAATCATGCCACGTTCAAAGTCACTCAAATCACCTTTCTTCCCCATACTGATGCTCGGTTTGAACTGCAGGAGATTGTCTTGACCATGTCTACATGCCTAAATGCACTGAGTTGCCACCATGTGATTGGCTGCTTAGAAATTAAGTGTTAACGAGCAGTTGGACAGGTGTACCTAATAAAGTGGCCGGTGAGTGTATATATATATTCATTCATCATACACACACACATTTTTCCTAATGGTGCCTGATAAGAAAAGAGGATTCAAATTAATGCAACGAACATTCTTATCGTATATGTTTGAACTATTTCATTTGCATTTCTAGTGCCTTTAATCATCTTCACACTTTGTCATTGTCTGAGGCCCAAATATCTTCCAAAATTCTTTTAAAAATCCTTTTCCCATACTTACTTTCTGTTCTCAGAACATTTTCCAAATATTCAGGTTTGGTTATGGGAACCATAAATGTCCAGTTTTCTTAATGTTAGTGAAATGTTTTTTATTTTTAATTTTTTTTAAGGTTAGTATGATGGTCCTGAAACAATTTTTCATCTTAAAAATTATTAACAACTCAACAACATAAGAACGTTGATTTGCAACATTCCTAGTACATAAAATAGTACTTAAGTCCAGTTTCCTCAATCAAACACCTGCTGTTAACTATAGCAGAATCATAAGAAACAACAGGAACATGAACTACAACTGACTTCAGACATCTTAGATGAAATCCACTGAAGAGTAAAGTAGACATTAAATCTGTGAAGATCTCAGCAGTGAAGGATTCCTCTGAAACAACTCCACAAACAACAGTACTATCGGTAATAATTTAATGCTCATTCATGGAAAACATATATTGAAGCACAAGTCAGTGATTCTGAACGTGTTTAGGTCAGCAGATGACGGCCCACCACTGAAATGAACCCAACGAACATTCTTATCTTACACTGTTTAATTTACATATAGTGCCTTTAACCATATTCACACTTTGTCATTGTCTGAGGACCAAAGGTCTTCCAAAAAGTTTGTTGTTAATATATTGTTATAATATAAATTAATATTTGTCCAGGATACTGTTCTTGTAACAGTTTGACTTTTTGTTTCCCCCTGTTTTCTAGTATTTTGGTTTAGTCTTGTTCTGTTTTCCCACCACTCTTCGGTTTCCATGCCGACCATCATCAGATTATCTTGATCACCTGTGTCTTGTTAATCACCTTCTTCTGTATCACCTGGTTTGGTTCATTAGTGTCTGTATTTAGTTGCTTCTGTTCAGTATGTCCTTGTCGATTCAAATGTATATGTTACGTTGTGTTTTGCTGATCTTCTGCCTGTATCTTCAGTTCTTTGTTTGTAAAAGTAAATCTTTGATTTGGAGCTTGAAATGAAATGAAAATACTGTGAAAAAACAAGACGGCACCAATACCATGACAATTAAAGTGGTGTTTAACATGTTTTTCTGGCTGGATACCAGGACAAAGCATGTTTACTCTATGCATTCATGACCATTTTGCTCATTGCAAAGTAAAATGATAAATCAATTCATTATGTTATTTCTTTCATAAGTTGAGAATCATCTTTATAGAAAGTTTGATTAAAAAATCCTGAAACCTAAAATGATTGGTGAATGAAAAAGAAATCGGATTGTTTTTGCATATACAATTTAATTGTATTTTTTAAGCAAGTCCTGCTGTCCAATAGTTGACATAGTATAACATGAATAAAATATATTTTTACTCATGCTCAATGAAATGATAAAATACAAAATTCAAATAAATGACTTTTAAGGAGTAGCCTACACTGTAAAAAAAAGTAAATTTACAGGTAATGGTCTGTATTTTTTTACAGAATTTTGCCGTTTTGTCATTATACAGTTATTTTACAGATATTTGCTGTAATTTAAAGGTCCACTATTGAATTTGTAATTGCTTGTATTTTGGTTTTACATCTATTTTACATTTTTTTAAAGGAAATTGTCTGTATTTTTACAGGGTTGTGTGTAATTTTACATAACATATTCCGTAATATTTTACAGATTTTTTCTGTTAAATTAGAAAACACAGAAAAGAAGGTATAATTGCAGAAATCAGCAGTCATTGAACATGTTTTCCTTGAAGATCATTAAGTATGTGGGTGTTAAAGTGAGTTTTAAGGTTAAATAATAGTGTTTCCGTACTAAATACCATTACAGCTATGGTCGCAAGTTCCGTCGTTGGGAACTTGCGATCATTGGCTAACGATGCTTTGGGAAACGCTTCCCTCTGCAGTTTCTATATTTTAGTATTAACTCTCTTGTGGAAAAGCTGCTTGTAATGAGCTTTGAATGATCATGTGACTCATCATCACTGTGGTTGTCAGTGTTACAATGGTACAAAACAGATATTAATACTTCAATAGGTCAGTAAATTAATATTATTATATCAGATAATGAAAGATATTTTTGTGTAGAATCCATAATTATAGAATAAGAAATTACCATTTTTTACTGTTTTTTTTTACCGTTTTTTTACTGACAGCATTTTTCAGTTTTTTAACAGACATTTTCTGGCGCCCCTGCTGCCAGAAAATTACCGTGTTTTTTACAGTTTTTTTTTACAGTGTATATTTGTGAATATGTTCAAAAAGGAAGGTACTTAAGGAAGGGGTAAAGGGGAGATCTTTTGATTTGTTTCAATATGTAGATAGTTCTTTTTATATTTTACAGTTTTGTGCTGTTACCTGATTCCTGAACGAGAACAATGAGAAACTGTACCGCCTCTTGTAATTATGCGTCATTTCTTATATCAAACACACACACACACTGTATCTATAAAAGCCAACTTTCCCATCTCTAGGTTTGAGATCATCATTGTCGTCTTGCAGTGAGTGACTGACTTTCTTCTCTTGCCATTACACCAATAATTAATTGCTAGAATTCTCAGGTTTATTTCAGGGGTGAAGTAAAAGGTCAGTACATCAGTGTTCATAACAGGTTTACTTGCATATTATACAAACTTAAAATCTTTACCAACAAAATCTAAAAATTCATAATTGAGTAATAGTTTCTTGCTGTCTTTCAGCATCTGCGGTTCACTGAGAGATTCAGACTGAATCAAGATGCTGCTGATCACTGAAGCTCTTCTTCTCATTTCAGCTGCTGTTGGACTTGTGAGCTTGTGTTCTAATATGAATAATCAGCGCAGTCTCATCCCAAGACGTCATATGGCTGGGACGTCTTTTGCACCATACGTCAATATCCGCCGTTTAAGGGGCCCTTAAACGTCGATTAATGACGTTATCGGATCCTAACTGTACCCCAGACCTAAACCTACCCCGTCACCTAACTGACGTTAAAGGTAAAGCGTCAGTTGTATGACGTTCCAGGATCGCCATCAACCGACGTTTAAGGGAACCCTAAAAGGCGGATATTGACGTATGGTCAAAAGACGTCCCAAGACGTCAGTTATATGACGTCTTGGGATGAGACTGTGTTAGAATAATACATGTATGAATGATGATTGATCATTATGATTCATGTCGCTGTAGGATCACAGTACACTGTAAAAAAAACCCCGCAATTAATGGTTAAAAAATGCGGCAACTGTGGTTTGCCAGTATTTTACCATACAAAAATATGGTGGCAACCTTTTATGTTTTACAGGACTTAAATTTATGAAAAAAAACACTATAAAAACCCCCTGAAATTTACTGTAAAAAGATGTCAGCCTGGTTGGTAGTATGGTAACAACCTTATAATGGTAGCAACCTTACTTTGGACTTAAATTTCCAACAAACCGAAAACACAAGACACTGACTTTATACAGTCTTAGATGAAATGACCTGAAGAGAAAAGAAGACATTAAATCTGAGGATCTCAGCAGAGGACGATTAAACAACTCCACAAACAGCATTACCAGCTTTCACTTATTACTAACCAGACTGACTTTATTTCACACGTCTACAGTTCTGTTTGAGAATTAACAGAGGTTTAGATATTCATTTGTAGTCACTATGATGGTGATCAGTGTTTGCTTTAGATGGGCTCTGGACCCTTGACCTTCTAATATTAGTTTCTCTCTGGCTGCTGAAACTGTGTTTATAACAGAGATGGGAGCAAGTCACTCGTTCAAGTCACAAGCAAGTCATGAGTTCATGGATGGAATAAAAATATGGCAGGACTTTTACTTTCTGACCCCTGGACTAGGGCTGCACGATTAATCGCAGGATATTGTTATGAGCATCTAATCAGTAAAGCCGGTTCCTTGATTAGCAGTAAATCACCTTCACATGCTTTCAAATGGACGATATGATGCAGATATGAGTGTTAAATTAACACTCAAGAGTGTTAAAGTTAATGAGATAATTGAGTGATTAATTGAGTGATGATTGAGCATTATTGAAGACACCTGATGATAACAAGCAGAATCACTGAAGGAGAAAATCACAAATTTTAAGCCACCGTTATGGAGATCAGTGTCTGCTTTTAGTTGGGCTCTTGACACTTTTCCTTCATGTTTGAACTTTGTTTGTCTGCTGTTGTTGATTTGTAACAGACAAATGAACAGAGACAAGCATGATCTAATAATGTCGGTTATTATATGACATAATCATGCTGTGAGCTGAAAAATGAAACTCATTCAGATGATCTGGTTTAACTTTCTAGCAATAGCTTAGTGCTTCTAAAGCATATGGAAATCATATCTTTCTTATAAGCTAAAACATTTAATAAAAATTATTCTGATCAAATCACTTTCATCCTTATTTAGTAACACAGACATCAATAATCAGCCTGTCTATCTCAACAGTGGTGAATAAAAATAATCATTGTTGCCACCAATCAGTAATGGCTCCCATCATGCATTGCAGTATGAATAAATTATGATCTGAATTGTCTATGTAATTTACTTTTCCTAATTGAATATTCATCACCATTGTTGAGATGAATTGACTGAATCTTGATATCTGTGTGTGGCTAAAAGACAGATTTTTTTTACAACTTTTAAGAAATCCTTTATGTTATAGCTTCGAATTCTGGACATTTATGCAGAATCTCAGTTATACTGTAACCAACAGCATAAATCACAAACATAAATTTCAAATGTTGAATGTCAGAATATAACCAGCACCATTAGATAATTTGATATTTTTCTTTGTTCATCTGGCAGGTATAAGTCAGATGCAACAGCCAATTAAAATATAAAGTTTATAATACAAAGGTCAAGAGCCCAACTAAAGCAGACACTGATCTCCATAACGGTGGCTTACAATTTGTGATTTTGTCCTTCAGTGATTCTGCTTGTTATCATCAGGTGTCTTCAATAATGCTTAATCATCACTAAATTAATCACTTAATTATCTCATTAACTTTAACACTCTTGAGTGTTAATTTAACACTCATATCTGCATCATATCGTCCATCTGAAAGCAGGTGAAGGTGATTTACTACTAATCAAGGAACCAGCTTTACTGATTAGATGCTCATAACAATATTGTGCGATTAATCGTGCAGCCCTAGTCCAGGGGTCAGAAAGTAAAAGTCCTGCCATATTTTTATTCCACCCATGAACTCATGACTTGCTTGTGACTTGAACGTGTGACTTGCTCCCATCTCTGGTGAACAGTATCCCCTGTTGTCTGCGTAAGTTAGCCTACTCTGCTAACATTTACACACCTGGAAAGGCGTTTCCAGACATGATGTGAGCATCAGATTGATACTGACAGTGTGTGTTTTGAACGGACTGATTCTGGAGGGTTTGTTGTTCGAATAGTTTTCTACAGTCTACGTCATCCATGTGAGATTGAATGAGAGGATTTGGCGCCTCCTGCCGGACACTCAGAGAAACACTCACACGGACTCAGTGTCAGAAACTGATTAAATGCGGGAGCAGGACATTATTAATAAACCATTGTTCCCAAGACAGATGACTTTGGATTAGAGGCAGAAATGTGGATTATATTGCTAATAAAATGCAATAATCTTTAAATAATGTTGGGAAATGTTCTTTTTATTGGGTGATTTAAATTCAAACCAAATATAAAAGATAAGTAGATATATAAATATAAAATTATAAAATAAAAAGGGATTTAAGAACAAGTGATGAGATTTCTTAGAATCTGGGTTGACACGAAAATTACGTGGATTTCTCACATAGGCTAAACAATATGTAAGAGAAATGTAAGAGGATTACAGATGTGTATCAGGTCGTGAGTGTTGGGGCTGATAGTATTAAACTGAAAACCAATTATTCAACAACATGAGCAATACTATATGGGTGTGTGGTTTATGATCAGTTTTCCTTTCAGTTTCGGTATCCACGTCATACTGCAGCACTAGTAATGGGCGTGGCTTAAGGACACTATATTAATGAATGTCTCAATGACGCAGAACTGCAGAAGAAGGAGAAGATCCACACACTTATTAAAGCTTAAAACCGAATTCTCTGTAATTCCCCTTATTGTGATTCAGACTAACTTGAACATCAGCTCGACTCCTGGTGAGTTTGCATTTCCTGCAACGGGTTTTATGCAGATGTGTTGATTAATTGATAATAAGGAATGACAAACATTGAGATTGTTTCATGTATTTATTAATGTTTTATTGATCTTGTTTTAATTGATCTTTCTGCAGTCTGAATGGCTACAGTAATGGCGACGAGGTCTGAAACTCCTGGTAAGAGAATATCCCACAGGATTTATATTAAAGCAGGATGGGATGGGAAAGGATGGGAAAGCAGTATTAGCTAATTCTGATTGTCAGACTGTGTAGATATACAGTGTTTCATAGCATAGGCTGATTCTGCTGAATAATGCATTTATCCATATGACGGTGAGAATGTATTAATAAAAATATATTACATTGAATAAAATGTCCAGTGGATTGCATAATGTGAAGGATCTCATCTACCACTGATCTTTATAAAGATATATACTATACAATAAGCATATAAATACTTGCCTGCACCCCCATAAATCTCAATTTTACTCCCTTAATCACCCGCTGCTATAATAATAATATTTAAATATATGTATTATTTCAAATTGATTTCTCCAAATTATTAATTAATTTTTCAACCGGTTTTCAAAACGGACAGGATCCATCCAAAGTTTATTTTTCGAAAGGTTCATTGATAAGTGTTAGACGTGTTGGGTATAAGCCACCCTGATAGCAACTGACTCCGAACGGATCTGCCACGGAGGTAAGAACAGATCACTCATTCAAAACTAGTCATATCTGGCCAAAACTACAAAAATATTTCAAATCTATTGGTGGACAACATTAGATAGACTTCCCACTAAACAGTGATGTCCAAAAGACGTCTTTTCAACGTCTTTGTAACAAAAGTCGGATGTTGAAAAGACTTCCAATGAGGAGCCAGAATTAAAGTTTTCATGACGTCTTTTTTGACGTGTTCTGCACGTCTGATATAGACTTTCAGGATATAGGTCTAGGATCGGGATCCGATAGGGATCTGCTCTGGATCCCGCAATCCTTATCTGTTCCGGATCCGATTTGCGTTGTGCAAGCCCTGTTCTTACCTCCACGGCAGATCCGTTCCGGAGTCAGTTGCTATCAGGGATGTTAATACATGTTGTATATTGTTGTATACAAGTTGTATGTCATAATAAATTGAATCTCAGTGTTTTGCGAGTGGAAAAGTTAAAAGAAATTAAATAAAAATAAAGTAGAATTTTGAGCTGTAAGCAAGAGAGTACAGAAGAACTATAAAAAAAAATATATTATAATATTATTTATATATACAATATTATTTTACCATTATAATTTATTTATAAAAAATACAGGCTTTCACTTCTTGTCAATAAACGTTTTGTTTTTTTTTGCTGTAAGCACGTCCTGTCTATGAGCACATCCCAGTCGGGTCCGTCACTTATTTGGTTCCCGGAAACATTTCCATTGTGGTCTGTGTTACTTGCAGCGTGTTTCTATATTTGGTTGTGTTGTGAACGTTTGCAGCGCGTTTCTGTATTTGGTTGTGTTATATTTGGAGCATGTATGTTGTGAAACTGATGAAGATTTTCTTAATTTGCGGGTGTTTTTTTCTGTTTGCATGCATTTTTTTCTATTTGTATGCATTTTTTTCTATTCGCATGCGTCTGCTTTGTGAACACGTTAAACTCTCTCGGCCACCGTAAAAAAGAAAAAACAGCGCGAATTATGACGGAGTGCAAACGAATCCGAACTAGTAAGGTTTGGGAAAGTTTCACAAAACTTAAAACCAACAATGCTGTCATGTGTAATACATACAAGGCAGAACTTGCTTTTCACGGGAGCTCAACAGGCATGTTGGAGCACTTAAAGAGGAAATATCCCAACAAAAGAGGAGCCGGTAAGAATCCAGTGTTCTCCAGCTGGAGCTAACTAACTAGCAGTAAATCTCTTTATTATATAATGCAATACTACTAATAATAGTAATAATATCATCAATAATAATATAATTACAGTAATGTGGTGATTTATTTTGCATATAATAAAGCTTGATCGAGCTTAGGAGTCAGGGCTGTTTTATTATTGTAACACTATTAGGTAAAGTCTTATCACTCGCCTGTATTTTGTTCCATTATCATGAAGATTTACAAAAGGAGATATTAGGAAGAATATCATGGCAGTTACTTTTTTCATTCTGTTTGTAATAATTCAGATTGTAATAATTTCATATTCATGATTATGGTTTGCAGATTAAAATTTAACATTTTTGTGTCCTGAAGTAATAACCCTTTTCTGTTTCAGTTCTAAGAAAAGCAGTGGTCCTATTAAACAATGCTTAGAAAGCATTTGTATGTGATTTGAGTTGGACTGAAATCTGAAAACTTAAAGAGAATGACCTGTTTAGTTGGCTCAAAGTTCATTAAAACAACTATTTCAAAAGCTGAACTGATTTTCTTTTCTATATTATAGTAAGAATATGTATTACTCAATGGCTGAATAATCGTTCCAAAATTAATGATTAGCCGACAAATTAATCGAAGATTAGTCAATTAATCGTTCTAATAATAGTTAGATTAATCGATTATCAAAATAATCGTTTGTTGCAGCCCTAGCTGTGTTATTGATAACAGGAGTGAGCAAGTTATTAACGCGTATAAACTGAACACAGTTTTAAGATGCAGACAATGTCTTTTATTTGTTGTGCTCAGTCTAATTAATAAACATTGCTTCCAATTAGCTTCTTGTGGTGTCTCATTCTTTGTCGTTCAAAGCATAAATCCATACCTTGCAGAATACAGCGCACAAACATTTGGCCATATTCCATTTGTCCTTGAACGTCACTCTTTATCAGTAGGCTTGTTTGAGATGCGTCTTGCCTCGCCTGAAATGTAGTAGAGAGTAGGCGGCTGCAGTGAGAGGAGGAGTGAAGAAAGCGCAGGCAAGCCGCAGATCACGGTTCTCACAGTGGATCAGACACCTGTGAGATCAAAGACTGATATCGCGGGATTCACGGGATTCACGCTCGTGCACGTGTTGCTACTGGATGTGATTTAAGTTCTGTTGCTTTTATATGAAAATAAATATAATGAACAAGTCACCCAAAGTACTTGTTATTTAAATTACATTCCAAATATGTGTTTATCAATCATTTTTTCTTTAAAGGAGCATTTCACCCATTGCAAC
This sequence comes from Hybognathus amarus, assembly GCA_030378365.1. NCBI lineage: Eukaryota > Metazoa > Chordata > Actinopteri > Cypriniformes > Leuciscidae > Hybognathus > Hybognathus amarus. Next base: position 102,666 of record JAQIUQ010001070.1, on the reverse strand, counting down.
ATTAATCTTTATTGAAAGTGGATCATATATGTAGTCGAAATGTAAAATAATTTTTTAATTTGGTGCCCTCTTGACCGAGAAAAGACAGAAAATAACCAAGGGGCGCATTTGTATTAAAAGACTACAGGTCCCACAATGCACCGCATTGCACAGCTCCGCAAGCCACACCCACTAATCCGGAACAGAGCAAACCGAGAATTCACTCTTCCGTCTACAAGGCTAACATTAGCTGTCACCAGAGTTTGAAATTCATGTCACACAAAATGTCTAGTTGGCTGTGGCGAGCAGGACGATCGAGGGCGAGGGATGTAAGAGGCCGGTGGCGTGAGTGATAATGAAAGACACCTGTGAGGCGCGCGTCGGTCTTGCGTCTCTCATGGAGGAGCGAGAGCATAAAATGAGAGCGACAGAACGAGAGAAACAGGCCTAATTTTATGATGTTTTGTTTCTGTTGTGTGTAACGTTACAGCAGTCGTCAATGAGGGGCTGCTGGCTTATACTTTCGTTTTGTATTTGTTCATTTTACTATTAAAATGTTTAAATGTTCGCGGTTCATGCCTCCTTCTTACCACAACAACGAACCCTGTTCACGTTACATTGGCAAACTCATTAGTGAATTACTCCTCGTTTGTATTTATTTCTGTATGATGAATTACTGCATGATATCTGGATGTTCTGTCAGGCGAAAACTATCACAACACAAACGTCCGTGTGCTCGTCTGATTCAGAGATTTCCTCCAGGAGAAATTGCCATCGTTGAAATTCTCTGCAGCAGACGGACTCTTTGTCCGCAGGCCGTAGCACGCAGCGAAAGCACAGGCAACAGCAGCCCGCAGAGCTCGACCCAGTCTGGGCTTCTCGACCGACTGCTCTAAACTATACTGCGACCCAGTCTGGGCTTCTCAACCGACAGCTCTAAACTATACTGCGACCCAGTCTGGGCTTCTCGACCGACAGCTCTAAACTATACTGCGACCCAGTCTGGGCTTCTCGACCGACAGCTCTAAACTATACTGCGGCCCAGTCCGGGCTTCATGACCGACTGCTCTAAACTATACTGCGGCTCAGTCTGGGCTTCTCGACCGACAGCTCTAAACTATACTGCCGCTCAGTCCGGGCTTCTCGATCGACTGCTCTAAACTATACTGCGGCCCAGTCTGGGCTTCTCGACCGACAGCTCTAAACTATACTGCGGCCCAGTCCGGGCTTCTCGAACCGACTGCTCTAAACTATACTGCGGCTCAGTCTGGGCTTCTCGACCGACAGCTCTAAACTATACTGCGGCTCAGTCTGGGCTTCTCGACCGACAGCTCTAAACTTATACTGCGGCTCAGTCCGGGCTTCTCGATCGACTGCCCTAAACTATACTGCGGCCCAGTCTGGGCTTCTCGACCGACAGCTCTAAACTATACTGCGGCTCAGTCCGGGCTTCTCGACCGACTGCTCTAAACTATACTGCGACCCAGTCTGGGCTTCTCGACCGACAGCTCTAAACTATACTGCGGCTCAGTCCGGGCTTCTCGATCGACTGCTCTAAACTATACTGCGACCCAGTCTGGGCTTCTCGACCGACTGCTCTAAACTATACTGCGGCTCAGTCTGGGCTTCTCGACCGACAGCTCTAAACTATACTGCGGCCCAGTCCGGGCTTCTCGAACCGACTGCTCTAAACTATACTGCGACCCAGTCTGGGCTTCTCGACCGACAGCTCTAAACTATACTGCGGCTCAGTCCGGGCTTCTCGATCGACTGCTCTAAACTATACTGCGGCCCAGTCTGGGCTTCTCGACCGACAGCTCTAAACTATACTGCGGCTCAGTCTGGGCTTCTCGACCGACTGCTCTAAACTATACTGCGGCTCAGTCTGGGCTTCTCGACCGACTGCTCTAAACTATACTGCGGCTCAGTCCGGGCTTCTCGATCGACTGCTCTAAACTATACTGCGGCTCAGTCCGGGCTTCTCGATCGACTGCTCTAAACTATACTGCGGCTCAGTCCGGGCTTCTCGATCGACTGCTCTAAACTATACTGCGGCTCAGTCCGGGCTTCTCGACTGACTGCTCCAAACTATACTGCGGCTCAGTCCGGGCTTCTCGATCGAGTGCTCTAAACTATACTGCGGCTCAGTCCGGGCTTCTCGACCGACTGCTCTAAACTATACTGCGGCTCAGTCTGGGCTTCTCGACCGACTGCTCTAAACTATACTGCGGCTCAGTCCGGGCTTCTCGACCGACTGCTCTAAACTATACTGCGGCTCAGTCTGGGCTTCTCGACCGACTGCTCTAAACTATACTGCGGCTCAGTCCGGGCTTCTCGACCGACTGCTCTAAACTATACTGCGGCTCAGTCTGGGCATCTCGACCGACTGCTCTAAACTATACTGCGGCTCAGTCCGGGCTTCTCGATCGACTGCTCTAAACTATACTGCGGCTCAGTCCGGGCTTCTCGATCGACTGCTCTAAACTATACTGCGGCTCAGTCCGGGCTTCTCGACCGACCGCTCCAAACTATACTGCGGCTCAGTCCGGGCTTCTCGATCGACTGCTCTAAACTATACTGCGGCTCAGTCCGGGCTTCTCGACCGACTGCTCTAAACTATACTGCGGCTCAGTCCGGGCTTCTCGACCGACTGCTCTAAACTATACTGCGGCTCAGTCTGGGCATCTCGACTGACTGCTCTAAACTATACTGCGGCTCAGTGCGGGCTTCTCGACCGACTGCTCTAAACTATACTGCGGCTCAGTCCGGGCTTCTCGACTGACTGCTCCAAACTATACTGCGGCTCAGTCCGGGCTTCTCGATCGACTGCTCTAAACTATACTGCGGCTCAGTCTGGGCTTCTCGACTGACTGCTCTAAACTATACTGCGGCTCAGTCCGGGCTTCTCGATCGACTGCTCTAAACTATACTGCGGCTCAGTCCGGGCTTCTCGACCGACTGCTCCAAACTATACTGCGGCTCAGTCCGGGCTTCTCGACCGACTGCTCTAAACTATACTGCGGCTCAGTCCGGGCTTCTCGATCGACTGCTCTGAAACTATACTGCGGCCCAGTGCGGGCTTCTCGAACCGACTGCTCTAAACTATACTGCGGCCCAGTGCCGGGCTTCTCGACCGACTGCTCTAAACTATACTGCGGCTCAGTCCGGGCTTCTCGACCGACAGCTCTAAACTATACTGCGGCCCAGTCCGGGCTTCTCGACCGACAGCTCTAAACTATACTGCGGCTCAGTCCGGGCTTCTCGACTGACTGCTCTAAACTATACTGCGGCTCAGTCTGGGCTTCTCGACCGACAGCTCTAAACTATACTGCGGCTCAGTCCGGGCTTTCTCGACTGACTGCTCCAAACTATACTGCGGCTCAGTCTGGGCTTCTCGACCGACAGCTCTAAACTATACTGCGGCTCAGTCCGGGCTTCTCGACCGAGTGCTCTAAACTATACTGCGGCTCAGTCCGGGCTTCTCGATCGACAGCTCTAAACTATACTGCGGCCCAGTGCGGGCTTCTCGACCGACTGCTCTAAACTATACTGCGGCTCAGTCCGGGCTTCTCGAGCCGACTGCTCTAAACTATACTGCGGCTCAGTCTGGGCTTCTCGACCGACTGCTCTAAACTGTACTGCGGCTCAGTCCGGGCTTCTCGACCGACTGCTCTAAACTATACTGCGGCTCAGTCTGGGCTTCTCGACCGACTGCTCTAAACTTATACTGCGGCCCAGTCCGGGCTTCTCGACCGACTGCTCTAAACTTATACTGCGGCTCAGTCCGGGCTTCTCGACTGACTGCTCCAAACTATACTGCGACTCAGTCCGGGCTTCTCGATCGACTGCTCTAAACTATACTGCGGCTCAGTCTGGGCTTCTCGACCGACTGCTCTAAACTATACTGCGGCTCAGTCCGGGCTTCTCGACCGACTGCTCTAAACTATACTGCGGCTCAGTCTGGGCTTCTCGACCGACTGCTCTAAACTTATACTGCGGCTCAGTCCGGGCTTCTCGACCGACTGCTCTAAACTATACTGCGGCTCAGTCCGGGCTTCTCGACTGACTGCTCCAAACTATACTGCGGCTCAGTCCGGGCTTCTCGATCGACTGCTCTAAACTATACTGTGCCTCAGTCCGGGCTTCTCGACCGACTGCTCCAAACTATACTGCGGCTCAGTCCGGGCTTCTCGATCGACTGCTCTAAACTATACTGCGGCTCAGTCCGGGCTTCTCGAACCGACTGCTCCAGAACTATACTGCGGCTCAGTCCGGGCTTCTCGACTGACTGCTCTAAACTATACTGCGGCTCAGTCCGGGCTTCTCGATCGACTGCTCTAAACTATACTGCGGCTCAGTCCGGGCTTCTCGACCGACTGCTCCAAACTATACTGCGGCCCAGTCCGGGCTTCTCGAACCGACTGCTCTAAACTCATACTGCGGCCCAGTCTGGGCTTCTCGACCGACAGCTCTAAACTATACTGCGGCTCAGTCCGGGCTTCTCGACCGACTGCTCTAAACTATACTGCGGCTCAGTCTGGGCATCTCGACCGACAGCTCTAAACTATACTGCGGCTCAGTCCGGGCTTCTCGACCGACTGCTCTAAACTATACTGCGGCCCAGTCTGGGCTTCTCGACCGACAGCTCTAAACTATACTGCGGCTCAGTCCGGGCTTCTTGACCGACAGCTCTAAACTATACTGCGGCCCAGTCCGGGCTTCTCGAACCGACAGCTCTAAACTATACTGCGGCTCAGTCTGGGCTTCTCGATCGACTGCTCTAAACTATACTGCGGCTCAGTCCGGGCTTCTCGACTGACTGCTCTAAACTATACTGCGGCTCAGTCTGGGCTTCTCGACCGACAGCTCTGAAACTATACTGCGGCTCAGTCCGGGCTTCTCGATCGACTGCTCTAAACTATACTGCGGCTCAGTCCGGGCTTCTCGACTGACTGCTCTAAACTATACTGCGGCTCAGTCTGGGCTTCTCGACCGACAGCTCTAAACTATACTGCGGCTCAGTCCGGGCTTCTCGACTGACTGCTCCAAACTATACTGCGGCTCAGTCTGGGCTTCTCGAACCGACAGCTCTAAACTATACTGCGGCTCAGTCCGGGCTTCTCGACTGACTGCTCTAAACTATACTGCGGCCCAGTCCGGGCTTCTCGACCGACTGCTCTAAACTATACTGCGGCTCAGTCCGGGCTTCTCGACCGACTGTTCTAAACTATACTGCGGCTCAGTCCGGGCTTCTCTGACCGACTGCTCTGAAACTTATACTGCGGCTCAGTCCGGGCTTCTCGACCGACTGCTCTAAACTATACTGCGGCTCAGTCCGGGCTTCTCGACCGACTGCTCTAAACTATACTGCGGCTCAGTCCGGGCTTCTCGAACCGACTGCTCTAAACTATACTGCGGCTCAGTCTGGGCTTCTCGACCGACTGCTCTAAACTATATCTGCGGCCCAGTCCGGGCTTCTCGAACCGACTGTTCTAAACTATACTGCGGCTCAGTCTGGGCTTCTCCGACCGACAGCTCTAAACTATACTGCGGCTCAGTCTGGGCTTCTCGACCGACTGCTCTAAACTATACTGCGGCTCAGTCCGGGCTTCTCGAACCGACTGCTCTAAACTATACTGCGGCTCAGTCCGGGCTTCTTGACCGACAGCTCTAAACTATACTGCGGCCCAGTCCGGGCTTCTCGACCGACAGCTCTAAATTATACTGCGGCTCAGTCCGGGCTTCTCGACTGACTGCTCTAAACTATACTGCGGCTCAGTCTGGGCTTCTCGACCGACAGCTCTAAACTATACTGCGGCTCAGTCCGGGCTTCTCGACTGACTGCTCCAAACTATACTGCGGCTCAGTCTGGGCTTCTCGACCGACAGCTCTAAACTATACTGCGGCTCAGTCCGGGCTTCTCTGACTGACTGCTCTAAACTATACTGCGGCCCAGTCCGGGCTTCTCGACCGACTGCTCTAAACTATACTGCGGCTCAGTCCGGGCTTCTCGACCGACTGCTCTAAACTATACTGCGGCTCAGTCCGGGCTTCTTGACCGACTGCTCTAAACTATACTGCGGCTCAGTCCGGGCTTCTCGACCGACTGCTCTAAACTATACTGCGGCTCAGTCCGGGCTTCTCGACCGACTGCTCTAAACTATACAGCGGCTCAGTCCGGGCTTCTCGACCGACTGCTCTGAAACTATACTGCGGCTCAGTCTGGGCTTCTCGAACCGACTGCTCTAAACTATACTGCGGCTCAGTCCGGGCTTCTCGACCGACAGCTCTAAACTATACTGCGGCTCAGTCCGGGCTTCTCGACCGACTGTTCTAAACTATACTGCGGCTCAGTCCGGGCTTCTCGACCGACTGCTCTAAACTATACTGCGGCCCAGTCCGGGCTTCTCGACTGACTGCTCTAAACTATACTGCGGCTCAGTCCGGGCTTCTCGACCGACAGCTCTAAACTATACTGCGGCTCAGTCTGGGCTTCTCGACCGACAGCTCTAAACTATACTGCGGCTCAGTCCGGGCTTCTCGACCGACTGCTCTAAACTATACTGCGGCTCAGTCCGGGCTTCTCGACCGACTGCTCTAAACTATACTGCGGCTCAGTCCGGGCTTCTCGATCGACAGCTCTAAACTATACTGCGGCCCAGTGCGGGCTTCTCGACCGACTGCTCTAAACTATACTGCGGCTCAGTCTGGGCTTCTCGAACCGACAGCTCTAAACTATACTGCGGCTCAGTCCGGGCTTCTCGATCGACTGCTCTAAACTATACTGCAGCCCAGTCTGGGCTCTCTCGACCGACTGCTCTAAACTATACTGCGGCTCAGTCCGGGCTTCTCGAACCGACTGCTCTAAACTATACTGCGGCTCAGTACGGGCTTCTCGATTCGACTGCTCTAAACTATACTGCGACTCGTAAAGATAGCCACGAACATCGGATTCGAGTAGCAGAACTTCAAAATCCTCTTCTTCCATATCATGTTTAGTTTATTCCGTCATTGTCATAACTTACTATCTCCACAGCGCTTGTTAGCTTAGCTTCCAAACAAGATGGCGGATATATTGATTCAGTATCTGCAAGTGAGGTCCCACCCACTGATCTGTATTAGGCCTGTAGGGTGAGTGGGTCCCACTCCCTGGAATGATAATGAGCTAATGTTTTTAGTCTCTACAGATTTTAATGAAATATGACTTCCTGATAATCGTGACGCAAAATGACGATTTTTACATCACGTTAAGCAGGAAGTAAAACACTTAAATCCTTATCTCCCCATCTCAAGGGAAAATAAGGGAATAAACCATGCATTTAAAAAATATGACTGGGTTTCTAAAGATACAAAGCTTAATGCAAATGGGTGAAGTGTCCCTTTAATAAAGACGTGTTTTTATATATTGTTTTAATAAAAAGACATCACATAATAACCCATATGGCACTGTCAGAGAGTTTATTCACCCATATCTATACACATAAAACATGATATCAATTTTAAAAACAAACATTTTAAAAGAGAACAATACATCACGGTTGTTTAAACCAACGAGCATTACGCTGTGTCTTCAGCAAGTCTCTGCCCTTAACTCGCTAGAGTGTGGAACTGATAAAAATTACTTAAAAGATTTTTAGTTGTCCCGGCAAATTAATTATAGGTAGGACACTGAAAATCTGGCAATTAGTTGTTTAAGTAATGAAAATTATCTACATAACAAAATTTTGTGCTCAAACTTGACTTTTGACAACTATTTTAAAGTTACTCTACTCTACCTTTGTATTGTCAGCAAAAAGTGAGAAGTCACGCCAAGGCAAAAGGCAGTAACTTCCATATCATCAATGTTTGGTTGCTGATCACCATTAACAAAATCATTATAGTAACATTTGTATAAAATATAGTGATCGCGGCATTTATTTTGTATGATTTACAATTACCTATAGCCTTCTACTTATTGTGCTTTGGTTTAGGGATGGGCGATATATCGAACGGTATTGTTATGCGCATCTAATCAGTAAAGCCGGCTCCTTGATTAGTAGTAAATCACCTTCACCTGCTTTCAGATGGCCGATATGAGTGTTAAAGTTAATGAGATAATAAAGTGATTAATGTAGTGATGATTGAGCATTATTGAAGACACCTGATGATAACAAGCAGAATCACTGAAGGACAATTGTAAGTCACCGTTATGGAGATGAGTGTTTGCTTTAGTTGGGCTCTTGATCCTTATATATTAAGTTTAAAGTTTGTTTGTCTGCTGTTATTGGTTAATAACAGTCAACTGAATATAAACAAACGTGATCTGATAGTGTTGGTTATGTTTTGAGATAATCATGCTGAGATCTGAAAAAAGAAACTCATTCAGATGATCTGGTTTAACTTCTTAACAACAGTTTGGTGATTCTACAGTATATGATAACTGTATTTTTCTTATACTTGTAAACATTTTAAAAAATTGTTCTAATCAAATCACTTCCAAATGCATTTATTTGGAAACACAGATATCAATAATCAGCCTGTCTATCTCAATCGTGGTGACAAAATTAATCCTTGTTGCCACCAATCACAACGCATTAATGCCTCCCATCATGCATTGCGGTATGAATAAATTATGATCTGAATTGTCTATGTAATTTACTTTTCCTAATTGAACATTCTGCTTGTCACCATAATTGAGATGCATTGACTGAATCTTAGGTCTGCATGTGCCTAAACAAACGATTGTTTTTTTACAACTTTTAATAGATCCTTTATATTGCATCTTAAATTCTGAATATGTATGCAGAATCACAGGTCTCAGTGTTAACCCACAACTTAAATCTCACCATTTTGTTTAAATGATGAATGAGTTGAATTAGCTGATGAGTTGAATCAGGTGTGTTTGGTTAGGGGAAAACGTGCAGTGCTGGTGGTCCTTCAGGACAGGTTTGGGAACCACTGGTGTACAGCATTGTAAATTATAAAAACTTCTGTTTTTAATTTTCAGGTTCAAGAGAAAACACAGATGAACTGAGGATTGTGCTGCTGGGAAAAACTGGAGTTGGGAAAAGTGCGGCTGGAAACACAATCTTAGGAAGAAATGCATTTACAGCAGAAACATCTCAAGAGTCAGTGACTAAAGAGAATCAGAGAGAAACATCTGACATCAACGGCCGACACGTTACTGTGATCGACACTCCAGGACTGTTTGATACTGAACTCACTAATGAAGAGATCCAGAGAGAAATCAGACACTGCATCTCCATGATCCTGCCTGGACCGCATGTGTTCATCATCTGTGCTCAATTTAGGACAACAATTCACTCGAGAAGAAGAAACATCAGTGAAGATCATCCAAGAGACGTTTGGAGAGAAGTCTTTAATGTTCACCATGGTGCTCTTCACCAGAGGAGACGATCTGAAGGACAAAACCATTGAACAGTGTTTGGGAAAACCTGGATCTCCTCTGATGAACCTGATCGAAGCGTGTGGAAACAGATATCATGTGTTCAACAATAATCAGACTGGAGACCGAACACAGGTGTCTGATCTACTGGAGAAGATAGACGACATGGTGAACGCAAACGGAGGGAGTTTCTACTCGTGTAAGATGTTCAGAGAGATGGAGAGAGAACAACAAGAACAACAGACGAAGATCCTGATGGACAGAGTCAGAGAAACAGAAGAACTGGTGGACAAACTAGAAGAAGAGAAAGAGAGAATGAAGATGATGATGATGATGATGATGATGATGATGATGACGATGATGATGGAGGAAGAACGACAGAATCATGAAGAAGACAGAAAGAGAAGAGAAGAACTCAAAAGAGAAATAAGAGAACAAGAGAAACATCAGAGAGAGAGATACGAGACGAGATGAGGCGAGAACGAGAGACATTTAAACATGAAATAGAGGAAATAAGAAAAGAAAAGGAGAAAATAAAAACAGAAAAAGACCAATTACAGATAGAAATAGACAAACTGATGAATAGAATAGAGAATGAAAGAAAGAATCATGAAACTGAGAGAAAGAGAAGAGAAAAAGAGTTCAATAAGAGAAAAGATCAATATAAAAGAGAAATGAAAGAGAAAGAAGAACTGATGAAGAAATATGAAGAAGAGAAAGAGAGAATAAAGATGATGATGGAAGAAGAACGACATATTCAAGAAGAAGAGAGAAAGAGAAGAGAAGAGGAACTCAAAAGAGAAATAAGAGAACAAGAGAAACATCAGAGAGAGATACGAGACGAGATGAGGCGAGAACGAGAGACATTTAAACATGAAATAGAGGAAACGAGACGAGAGAAAAGAGAAAGTGGAGAAAGAAAAAGAAAATCTACAGATCAGATATGACACCGAAATACAGAAACTGATGAACAGAATAGAAAATGAACGACAGAATCATGATGAAGAGAGAAAGAGAAGAGAAGAAGAGTTCAATGAGAGAGAAGATCAATTTAAAAGAGAAATGAAAGAGAAAGAAGAACTGATGAAGAAACATGAAGAAGAGAAAGAGAGAATGATGATGATGATGGAGGAAGAACGACAGAATCATGATGAAGAGAAAAGAGGAGAGAAGAAGAGTTTAATACAAGAGTAAAACAATATAAAACACTGATGAAAGAGAAAGAAGAGAGTGAGGAGAAGATGTGTGAGGAGATGAAGAGAGAACGAGAGACATTTAAACATGAAATAGAGGAAACAAGACGAGAAAAGGAGAAAATAAAAACAGAAAAAGACCAATTACAGATGGGAATAGACAAACTGATGAATAGAATAGAGAATGAAAGACAGAATCATGATGAAGAGAGAAAGAAAAGAGAAAAAAGAGTTCAATGAGAGAGAAGAACAATTTAAAAGAGAAATTAAAGAGAAAGAAAAGAGTGAGGAGAAAGATACGTGAGGAGATGAAGAGAGAACGAGAGGAATGGGAAGAAACGGAAACTAGAGGAAAAGAAGAGGAGAGAAGAAGAAGAAGATGAGAAAAGAAGAGAGAAAGAACAGACAGTCGTTGATGAATTTAATGAGAGACTGAAAGAAGAGAGAGAGAGAATGGAAAGAGAGAAAGAAGATCTTCAATCTAAACATGAAGAGGAAGAAAACAAGATGAAGATCCTGATGGAGGAAAAAGTGGAGAGAGAAAGAGAAGAACTGATGAAGAAATATGAAGAAGAAAAAGAGAGAATAAAGATGATGATGGAGGAAGAACGACAGAATCATGATGAAGAGAGAAAGAGAAGAGAAGAAGAGTTTAATGCAAGAGTAGAACAATATAAAACACTGATGAAAGAGAAAGAAGAGAGTGAGGAGAAGATGTGTGAGGAGATGAAGAGAGAGCGAGAGACATTTAAACATGAAATAGAGGAAATAAGAAAAGAAAAGGAGAAAATAAAAACAGAAAAAGACCAATTACAGATAGAAATAGACAAACTGATGAATAGAATAGAGAATGAAAGAAAGAATCATGAAACTGAGAGAAAGAGAAGAGAAAAAGAGTTCAATGAGAGAAAAGATCAATATAAAAGAGAAATGAAAGAGAAAGAAGAACTGATGAAGAAACATGAAGAAGAGAAAGAGAGAATAAAGATGATGATGGAGGAAGAACGACATATTCAAGAAGAAGAGAGAAAGAGAAGAGAAGAACTCAAAAGAGAAATAAGAGAACAAGAGAAACATCAGAGAGAGATACGAGACGAAGATGAGGCGAGAACGAGAGACATTTAAACATGAATGAGAGGAAACGAGACGAGAGAAAGAGAAAGTGAAGAAAGAAAAAGAAAATCTACAGATCAGATATGACACAGAAATACAGAAACTGATGAACAGAATAGAAAATGAACGACAGAATCATGATGAAGAGAGAAAGAGAAGAGAAGAAGAGTTCAATGAGAGAGAAGATCAATTTAAAAGAGAAATGAAAGAGAAGAAGAACTGATGAAGAAACATGAAGAAGAGAAAGAGAGAATGATGATGATGATGATGATGGAGGAAGAACGACAGAATCATGATGAAGAGAGAAAGAGAAGAGAAAAAGAGTTTAATGCAAGAGCAGAACATTATAAAACACTGATGAAAGAGAAAGAAGAGAGTGAGGAGAAGATGTGTGAGGAGATGAAGAGAGAGCGAGAGACATTTAAACATGAAATAGAGGAAATAAGAAAAGAAAAGGAGAAAATAAAAACAGAAAAAGACCAATTACAGATGGGAATAGACAAACTGATGAATAGAATAATGAATGAAAGACAGAATCATGAAACTGAGAGAAAGAGAAGAGAAAAAGAGTTCAATGGAGAGAGAAGAACAATTTAAAAGAGAAATTAAAGAGAAAGAAGAGAGTGAGGAAAAGATGCGTGAGGAGATGAAGACAGAACGAGAGGAATGGGAGAAAATCGGAAACTAGAGGAAAGAAGAGGAGAGAAGAAGAAGATGAGAAAAGAAGAGAGAAAGAACAGAGAGTCATTGATGAATTTAATGAGAGACTGAAAGAAGAGAGAGAGAGAAATGGAAAGAGAGAAAGAAGATCTTCAATCTAAACATGAAGAGGAAGAAAACAAGATGAAGATCCTGATGGAGGAGAAAGTGGAGAGAGAAAGAGAAGAACTGATGAAGAAATATGAAGAAGAGAAAGAGAGAATAAAGATGATGATGGAGGAAGAACGACAGAATCACTGATGAAGAGAGAAAGAGGAGAGAAGAAGAGTTTAATGCAAGAGTAGAACAATATAAAACACTGATGAAAGAGAAAGAAGAGAGTGAGGAGAAGATGCGTGAGGAGATGAAGAGAGAGCGAGAGACATTTAAACATGAAATAGAGGAAACAAGACGAGAAAAGGAGAAAATAAAAACAGAAAAAGACCAATTACACATAGAAATAGACAAACTGATGAATAGAATAGAGAATGAAAGACAGAATCATGAAACTGAGAGAAAGAAAAGAGAAAAAGAGTTCAATGAGAGAGAAGATCAATATAAAAGAGAAATGAAAGAGAGAAAGAAGAACTGATGAAGAAATATGAAGAAGAGAAAGAGAGTAATAAAGATGATGATGGAGGAAGAACGACAGAATCATGATGAAGAGAAAAAGAGGAGAGAAGAAGAGTTTAATGCAAGAGTAGAACAATATAAAACACTGATGAAAGAGAAAGAAGAGAGTGAGGAGAAGATGCGTGAGGAGATGAAGAGAGAGCGAGAGACATTTAAACATGAAATAGAGGAAACAAGACGAGAAAAGGAGAAAATAAAAACAGAAAAAGACCAATTACAGATAGAAATAGACAAACTGATGAATAGAATAGAGAATGAAAACATAATCATGATGAAAAGAGAAAGAAAAGAGAACAATGGTTTAATACAAGAGTAGAACAATATAAAACACTGATGAAAGAGAAAGAAGAGAGTGAGGAGAAGATGCGTGAGGAGAATGAAGAGAGAGCGAGAGACATTTAAACATGAAATAGAGGAAATAAGACAAGAAAAGGAGAAAATAAAAACAGAAAAAGACCAATTACAGATAGAAATAGACAAACTGATGAATAGAATAGAGAATGAAAGACAGAATCATGATGAAGAGAGAAAGAAAAGAGAAAAAGAGTTTAATGAGAGAGAAGATCAATATAAAAGAGAAAATGAAAGAGAAAGAAAGAGTGAGGAGAAGATGCGTGAGGAGATGAAGAGAGAACGAGAGGAATGGGAAGAGAAACAGAAACTAGAGGAAAGAAGAGGAGAGAAGAAGAAGATGAGAAAAGAAGAGAGAAAGAACAGAGAGTCTGTGATGAATTTAATGAGAGACTGAAAAGAAGAGAGAGAGAGAATGGAAAGAGAGAAAGAAGATCTTCAATCTAAACATGAAGAGGAAGAAAACAAGATGAAGATCCTGATGGAGGAGAAAGTGGAGAGAGAAAGAGAAGAACTGATGAAGAAATATGAAGAAGAAAAAGAGAGAATAAAGATGATGATGGAGGAAGAACGACAGAATCATGATGAAGAGAAGAAAGAGGAGAGAAGTGGAACTCAAAGAGAGAAATAAGAGAACAACAGAAACATCAGAGAGAGATACGAGACGAGATGAGGCGAGAACGAGAGACATTTAAACATGAAATAGAGGAAACGAGACGAGAGAAAGAGAAAGTGAAGAAAGAAAAAGAAAATCTACAGATCACATATGACACAGAAATACAGAAACTGATGAACAGAATAGAAAATGAACGACAGAATCATGATGAAGAGAGAAAAGAGAAGAGAAGAAGAGTTCAATGAGAGAGAAGAACAATTCAAAAGAGAAATGAAAGAGAAAGAAGAACTGATGAAGAAACATGAAGAAGAGAAAGAGAGAATGATGATGATGATGATGAAGGAAGAACGACAGAATCATGATGAAGAGAGAAAGAAAAGAGAAAAAGAGTTTAATACAAGAGTAGAACAATATAAAACACTGATGAAAGAGAAAGAAGAGAGTGAGGAGAAGATGTGTGAGGAGAATGAAGAGAGAACGAGAGACATTTAAACATGAAATAGAGGAAATAAGAAAAGAAAAGGAGAAAATAAAAACAGAAAAAGACCAATTACAGATGGGAATAGACAAACTGATGAATAGAATAATGAATGAAAGAAAGAATCATGAAACTGAGAGAAAGAGAAGAGAAAAAGAGTTAAATGAGAGAGAAGAACAATTTAAAAGAGAAATTAAAAAGAGAAAGAAGAGAGTGAGGAAAATATGCGTGAGGAGATGAAGACAGAACGAGAGGAATGGGAGAGAAATCGGAAACTAGAGGAAAAGAGAGAGGGAGAGAAGAAGAAGATGAGAAAAAGAAGAGAGAAAGAACAGAGAGTCATTGATGAATTTAATGAGAGACTAAAAGAAGAGAGAGAGAGAATGGAAAGAGAGAAAGAAGATCTTCAATCTAAACATGAAGAGGAAGAAAACAAGATGAAGATCCTGATGGAGGAGAAAGTGGAAAGAGAAAGAGAAGAACTGATGAAGAATTATGAAGAAGAGAAAGAGAGAATAAAGATGATGATGGAGGAAGAACGACAGAATCATGATGAAGAGAAAAGAGGAGAGAAGAAGAGTTTAATGCAAGAGTAGAACAATATAAAACACTGATGAAAGAGAAAGAAGAGAGTGAGGAGAAGATGTGTGAGGAGATGAAGAGAGAGCGAGAGACATTTAAACATGAAATAGAGGAAATAAGAAAAGAAAAGGAGAAAATAAAAACAGAAAAAGACCAATTACAGATAGAAATAGACAAACTGATGAATAGAATAGAGAATGAAAGAAAGAATCATGAAACTGAGAGAAAGAGAAGAGAAAAAGAGTTCAATGAGAGAAAAAGATCAATATAAAAGAGAAATGAAAGAGAAAGAAGAGAGTGAGGAGAAGATGTGTGAGGAGATGAAGAGAGAGCGAGAGACATTTAAACATGAAATAGAGGAAATAAGACGAGAAAAGGAGAAAGATAAAAACAGAAAAAGACCAATTACAGATAGAAATAGACAAACTGATGAATAGAATAGAGAATGAAAGACAGAATCATGATGAAGAGAAGAAGAGAAAAGAGAAAAAGAGTTCAATGAGAGAGAAGATCAATATAACAAGAGAAATGAAAGAGAAAGAAAAGAGTGAGGAGAAGATGCGTGAGGAGATGAAGAGAGAACGAGAGGAATGGGAAAAACAGAAACTAGAGGAAAAGAAGAGGAGAGAAGAAGAAGATGAGAAAAGAAGAGAGAAGAACAGAAGTTGTTGATGAATTTAATGAGAGACTGAAGAAGAAGAGAGAGAGAGGATGGAAGAGAGAAAAGAAGATCTTCAATCTAAACATGAAGAGGAAGAAAACAAGATGAAGATCCTGATGGAGGAGAAAGTGGAAAGAGAAAGAGAAGAACTGATGAAGAATTATGAAGAAGAGAAAGAGAGAATAAAGATGATGATGGAGGAAGAACGACAGAATCATGATGAAGAGAAAAGAGAGAGAAGAAGAGTTTAATGCAAGAGTAGAACAATATAAAACACTGATGAAAGAGAAAGAAGAGAGTGAGGAGAAGATGTGTGAGGAGATGAAGAGAGAGCGAGAGACATTTAAACATGAAATAGAGGAAATGAGACAAGAGAAAGGAGAAAATAAAAACAGAAAAAGACCAATTACAGATAGAAATAGACAAACTGATGAATAGAATAGAGAATGAAAGACAGAATCATGAAACTGAGAGAAAAAGAAAAGAGAAAAAGAGTTCAATGAGAGAGAAGAGATCAATATAAAAGAGAAATGAAAGAGAAAGAAGAGAGTGAGGAAGAAGATACGTGAGGAGATGAAGAGAGAACGAGAGGAATGGGAGAAACAGAAACTAGAGGAAAAGAAGAGGAGAGAAGAAGAAGATGAGAAAAGAAGAGAGAAAGAACAGAGAGTCTGTGATGAATTTAATGAGAGACTGAAAGAAGAGAGAGAGAGAATGGAAAGAGAGAAAGAAGATCTTCAATCTAAACATGAAGAGGAAGAAAACAAGATGAAGATCCTGATGGAGGAAAAAGTGGAGAGAGAAAGTAGAAGAACTGATGAAGAAATATGAAGAAGAGAAAGAGAGAATAAAGATGATGATGGAGGAAGAACGACAGAATCATGATGAAGAGAGAAAGAGGAGAGAAGAAGAGTTTAATGCAAGAGTAGAACAATATAAAACACTGATGAAAGAGAAAGAAGAGAGTGAGGAGAAGATGCGTGAGGAGATGAAGAGAGAGCGAGAGACATTTAAACATGAAATGGAGGAAACAAGACGAGAAAAGGAGAAATGAAAACAGAAAAAGACCAATTACAGATAGAAATAGACAAACTGATGAACAGAATAGAGAATGAAAGACAGAATCATGATGAACTGAGAGAAAGAAAAGAGAAAAAGAGTTCAATGAGAGAGAAGAACAATATAAAAGAGAAATTGAAAGAGAAAGAAAAGAGTGAGGAGAAGATGCGTGAGGAGATGAAGAGAGAACGAGAGGAATGGGAAAAACAGAAACTAGAGGAAAAGAAGAGGAGAGAAGAAGAAGATGAGAAAAGAAGAGAGAAAGAACAGAGAGTCGTTGATGAATTTAATGAGAGAGTGAAACAAGAGAGAGAGAAATTGGAAAGAGAGAAAGAAGATCTTCAATCTAAACATGAAGAGGAAGAAAACAAATTCAGAGAGAGAGAAAGAACGATATAAAGCAGTAATAAAAGAAAGAGAAGAAAAGGAGAATGAAAATGATTGAGCAGATGAAACTGGAACAACTGCAGTGGGAAAAACAAATACAAGATTTAACACAGAAAAGAGAGAGAAGAGAAAATCTGAACATCACAAGAAACAAAGTCCAGTTCCTGATCACACAAAGAGTAAGTTCAACTTCCAATTCCAAACAGTAAATCCAATAAATTACTTGATAGATTACAACAGAAAAGTGTGTTTTTGATGAAGACTTTAAGTCTGTGACTGATAAAACTATTAAAATAATCTCTTTAATGTAAATTATATCAAAGGCTTTAGTCTAATTCTCAACACTCAAAAAATGATGTGTTGGCTTTACTTAACTTTTTCCTGTAAACAGGTTCCACTGGTTCCACATAACTTTGTTTTGTTAAACAAACATAATTTGTTCATGTAACTTCAACATCATGGAAGTCATTTTAAGCCATCCAATCAAACTCTGAGCTAGAGTTAAATGAACACTGAAGCAGTGTTAAAGTTAATGGGATAATTTAGTGATTAATTTAGTAATGATTGAGCATTATTGAAGACACTGTGATGTTAACAAGCAGAATCACTGAAGGAGAAAATCACAAATTGTAAGCCACCGTTATGGAGTTCAGTGTCTGCTTTAGTTGGGCTCTTGATCATTGATACTTTTACTTTAAACTTTGTTTGACTGCTGTTATTTATTTATAGCAGTCAAATGAACAAAGACAACTGTGATCTGATAGTGTTGGTTAGGGCTGGGCGATATATCGCACATACATTATAAAACTGCGCACCTAATCAGTAAAGCCGGTTCCTTGATTAGCAGTAATCACCTTCACATGCTTTCAGATGGAGCGGCATTTACTACAAAGAGCCGTAGATCACTGACAAGTTGAGCCATATCACGTTAATATCGAGGACGTATCGCCACGCGGTATTTAATGCGATATGGCTCAGCTTGTCAATTAAATACGGCTCTTTGTCACGCAACAAAATCTCCAGTGTTAAACTAACACACCTGGGGAGTGTATTTGAGTCCACATCAAGAGTGTTAAAGTTAATGAGATAATTAAGTGTCCATCACCGTTATGGAGATGAGTGTCTGCTTTAGTTGGGCTCTTGACACTTATACTTTCACCTTAAACTTTATTTGTCTGCTGTTATTGATTTATAACAGTCAAAAGAACAAAGACAACTATGTTTGGTAGTGTTGGTTATGTTTTGAAATGATCATGCTATGATCTGAAAAATGAAATTTATTCAAATTATTTGGTATAAATTGTTAACAACAGTTTTGTGTTTCTACTGCATATATGTATTATTCTTATAACCTAAAATATTCTGATTAAAACACTGGTTTCTTAATTTAGAAACACAGAGCTCAATAATCAGCCTGTCTGTCTCAACCGTGGTGACCTTGTTGCCACCAATCCACAACTCATTAATGTCTCCCATCATGCATTGCGGTATGAATAAATTATGATCTGAATTGTCTGATGTAATTTACTTTTCCTAATTGAGTATTCTAATCCGTCACCGTTGTTGAGAAGCATTGACTGAATCTTGAGGTCTGTATTTGCCTTAAAGAAAGATTTTTTTGTAAAAAAAAAACAACTTTTGAGAACATTCTGGATATTTATGCAGAATTTCAGTTATACACTAACCAACAGAATACATCACAGACATAAATTTCAAATGATGAATGTCATCATTTTTGTCAAACATCATTTTATAATTGTTTATCTTTGTTCTTCTGAAAGGTATTACTCAGATGCAACAGCAAATTAAAATATAAAAAAATATATAAAATATATAAGTTAATAATATAAGGGTCAAGAGCCCAACTAAGCAAACACTCATCTCCATGAGTGACTTGTGATTCTGCTTTAGGTGTCTTAAGCTCATTATTTATTCATGCAGCAATGCATGATGGGAGCCATGAATAATTTTTGATTGGTGGCACCCACATGTAATCTAGAACATTTTTTTATTTATTGATTTGATAATTTGAATTTCACTGAAAAGGCTAAAATTGTATGTTCTACAATAGCAGTGCTGGTATGATTCAGGTATATTTAACAGCGGTTCATGCAGTTCCCCACTACAAACTGGAAGTTTGGTGGTTCAATCCCCAGTTCCACCTTTTCTATGTTGATCATCTGGCTGTTATAACTCATTGTACAGCCAAACATAATCTAAAGTTAATAATATAGGGGTCAAGAGGCCAACTAACAAACAAACACTGATCTCCATAACGGTGGCTTACAATTCTGTGATTTTCTCCTTCAGTGAATTCTGCTTGTTAACATCAGGTGTCTTCAATAATGCTCAATCATCACTCAATTATTCACTTAATTGTCTCATTAACTTTAACACTGCTTCAGTGTTCATTTAACACTCAGCTCAGAGTTTAATTGGATGGCTTAAAATGACTTCCATGATGTTGAAGTTACATGAACAAATTATGTTTGTTTAACAAAACAAAGTTATGTGGAACCGGTGGAACCTGTTAATATGAAAAAGTTAAGTAAAGCCAACACATCATTTTTTGAGTGAATATTCAGTGCTGGTAATGTTAAACAATACAGTTCACAAATTGACTGAGTATTGTATGTATATCTGTGGAAGAAATATAAAAGTTAAGTCAAAGAAGCATAAGGATGCAGGGCACTGATGTCTTGTGTGTCTCTGTTTCAGTGAGAGATCTGAGGATTGTTCTTCTGGGGAAGAGTGTGTCAGAAAACAGTCGAAGTGGGAAACTTAATCTTGGGACAGATAGTGTTTGACATGAAATCTCCTCTAGTTAAGTGGAATCTCCAGCTGTGCGTTCAGAGAGTCGGAGGAAGACTGAAGGACAGACGTGTGATGGTCATCAACAGTCCTCAGCTGCTCCACACACACATCTCAGATGCATCAGATCACACAGACCGTGAGAGAGTGTGTGTATCTGTCAGATCCAGGACCTCATGCCTTCATACTCGTACTGCAGTATAAAGACTTCACTGAGGAGGACATGAGAAGAGTCAAACAAGTGCTGGAGAAATTCAGTGAAGAGGCCATTAAACACACTATAGTGATCACGACTGATAAAGAGCCATACATGTCATTGGAGGTTATTATTTACAGATTAAATCGATTCATGGATTAATAAAGGAGTGTGGAGGAAGACATCTGCAGACTGATGAAAGAAACACGGAATGGCGATCTGAGATTTTCAAAGAGTGTTGATGAGATACTCCAGGAAAACCAGAAAGACTGTCTCAGATGTGAGATATTTCATGATGTTATAAGACCACCAGTGGATGAAGAGCAGAACAGATCTGAGGAAGAAAATGAGGAGCATTTGTAGTACCCTCACCGCCCACATAGCAACATTGTTTCTGCCCAGATCCGGCCCAGATCCGGCCCACATCTGGCACTTGTGGGATGCGGATCTGGCCCACATGCAGCAATGAATCACGGCCCTTGGGTGGCCCACTCCTGTTTGCCAGATCTGGGCCACAAGCAGGCCATAGCAATGCCACATGTCAGCCAAGAGCAAAGAAATAAACCAGAACTGGACTTTATCTGAGCCACAAAATCTGTGTATATTAAACATGGAGTCATCTCAACCTTAATAAGCCTGTTAACAAACAGAATCACTGAAGGAAAGAAGAGAATAGAAAAAGAGACGAGCAGAACGAACTACAACTGACTTTAGACACAGTCTTAGATGAAATCACCTGAAGAGAAAAGAAGACATTAAATCTGAAGATCTCAGCAGAGGAGGATTAAACAACTCCACAAACAGCATTACCAGCTTCACTTATTACTAATCAGACTGACTTTATTTCTGTCAGACTTCTACAGAAGATTTTTTTGAGAATTAACAGAGGTTTAACTCTGTGTTTCACAGAGATGGGAGCAAGTCACACGTTCAAGTCACAAGCAAGTCATGAGTTCATGGGTGGAATAAAAATATGGCAGGACTTTTACTTTCTGACCCCTGGACTAGGGCTGCACGATTAATCACACAATATTGTTATGCGCACCTAATCAGTAAAGCCGGTTCCTTGATTAGTAGTAAATCACCTTCACCTGCTTTCAGATGGACGATATGATGCAGATATGAGTGTTAAATTAACACTCAAGAGTGTTAAAGTTAATGAGATAATTAAGTGATTAATTTAGTGATGATTGAGCATTATTGAAGACACCTGATGATAACAAGCAGAATCACTGAAGGAGAAAATCACAAATTGTAAGCCACCGTTATGGAGATCAGTGTCCGCTTTAGTTGGGCTCTTGACCTTTGTATTATAAACTTTATATTTTAATTGGCTGTTGCATCTGACTTATACCTGCCAGATGAACAAAGAAAAATCAAATTATCTAATGGTGCTGGTTATATTCTGACATTCAACATTTGAAATTTATGTTTGTGATTTATGCTGTTGGTTACAGTATAACTGAGATTCTGCATAAATGTCCAGAATTCGAAGCTATAACATAAAGGATTTCTTAAAAGTTGTAAAAAAAATCTGTCTTTTAGCCACACACAGATATCAAGATTAAGTCAATTCATCTCAACAATGGTGATGAATATTCAATTAGGAAAAGTAAATTACATAGACAATTCAGATCATAATTTATTCATACTGCAATGCATGATGGGAGCCATTACTGATTGGTGGCAACAATGATTATTTTTATTCACCACTGTTGAGATAGACAGGCTGATTATTGATGTCTGTGTTACTAAATAAGGATGAAAGTGATTTGATCAGAATAATTTTTATTAAATGTTTTAGCTTATAAGAAAGATATGATTTCCATATGCTTTAGAAGCACTAAGCTATTGCTAGAAAGTTAAACCAGATCATCTGAATGAGTTTTATTTTTCAGCTCACAGCATGATTATGTCATATAATAACCGACATTATTAGATCATGCTTGTCTCTGTTCATTTGTCTGTTACAAATCAACAACAGCAGACAAACAAAGTTTAAACATGAAGGAAAAGTGTCAAGAGCCCAACTAAAGCAGACACTGATCTCCATAACGGTGGCTTAAAATTTGTGATTTTCTCCTTCAGTGATTCTGCTTGTGATCATCAGGTGTCTTCAATAATGCTCAATCATCACTCAATTAATCACTCAATTATCTCATTAACTTTAACACTCTTGAGTGTTAATTTAACACTCATATCTGCATCATATCGTCCATTTGAAAGCATGTGAAGGTGATTTACTGCTAATCAAGGAACCGGCTTTACTGATTAGATGCTCATAACAATATCCTGCGATTAATCGTGCAGCCCTAGTCCAGGGGTCAGAAAGTAAAAGTCCTGCCATATTTTTATTCCATCCATGAACTCATGACTTGCTTGTGACTTGAACGAGTGACTTGCTCCCATCTTGCAAATTACTCTAGGATTCTGTGATGAGGAAGAGGTGTTGATTCCTCCTTATGAGACATTTAAAGTCACTGCTGTCAAGACAAAAAACCCAGAAAGATCTCTGGTGTGACACTGTGTACACTTTGAAAAGCTCTGGAAAAAGAAGTGACCTGAACTGTGCTCTATTCAAGAAACCAACCAACAGCTTTAAGAAAATACTTAAAGAATATTGTGTTGTTTTTCTGGATGACGACATGTAAATGTTGTGGCTATACACTGTAAAAATGAAAACGACTGAATCTGTTAAATCTAATCAATAAAATTGAGGCAACAGATTACAATCAATATTATTAATTAAATTGAATAAATTAGAATGGAGTAATAATTAACCAAACAAATTAATTAAAAGTTAACCATTTAAATTGAGTAAAATTTACACATTTTTCTTAACAAAAATATCGGAATAACAGACAGACGTCAAAGATGAATTAAGAACTCTTTTTTTATTGCCATCATTGAAGACACCTGATGTTAACAAGCAGAATCACTGAAGAAGAAAATCGAGATTTTTAAGTCACCATTATAGAGATCAGTGTGTGTTTTAGTTGGGGCCTTGACCCTTGAATTGTTATCTGTAGATGTTGTTTGGCTGTTATACGTGAATTGTAATTTTTGGATGAACAAATAGAAAAGGTGATCTGATGGTATGCAATGTTTGAACTTTGTATTTTGAGCACTTCTTGTGTTGTTAATGCCTCTTGACAAATGATTTGTTTGATTTAGTCCTCAGATGTAAGTCGCTTATAAAAGCGTGTGCTAAATGTAAATGTTAATGCAAACACAATGTAACTGCAAAGGGAAGGAGGACAAAAAATTTTTTTGCATGTTTTATGCAAATATGATGGCGTTGCCATTTAAAACCTTTGCCGTTGCTAAATATGAAACTATTGCATCTGTGAAGGATTTTAATAGACTTGTGTTCGGTCAGATCCAGTGTTGTGACGGTTCCAGCAGCTTCTGGTAAGAGACCGTCTGTTACACGTCATGTACTGCTAAATAAAATGCAATCGAAGTTCAATTTTCAATATTTGTTGGATGAACGTCAAAGTAGTTTGAGAAATGGGGTTATTTGTGGGCATTTCATTACGTTTCTTTTCATTTTTGCTTTCTCAGTGAGAACAATATTGTCATACCGCTACAATTCTGAGCGTTTTAACTGGTTTCAGATTTCTTTGTGTATTGGCCTTGGACTCTCTTGTGATTTGCCTTGTGTTTTGGATTGGTCTGATTCTGCTTGTGTTTCTGTGCTGTTTTCTGTCTGCTGGTTCACTAAACACTCATGGATCCGCATTAGCTTTCCGAGTCTTCATCATTACACATTTATAAAAAGCCAACCTCCCCAGAAGAGTTGTAATATGGCAGAACTGCTCTTGAGCTCCTGAAGAAATAACAAGAAAGGTTGGGTTGAGTAAAACATTGTATAATTAATAAATCGTGCCAACTTATGTATTTACATTACTTTAACTCATCAAAAATTTTACGAAATTTCTACTTTTTTCTACAAGTTATATATACGAGAATCGACTTCTCAAGCTTCCCTAGATCTACTGGATCATCTGAGGGATTGGACTGGATCAAGATGCTGCTGATCATTGAAGCTCTTCTCCTCATTTCAGCTGTTCAGGTGAGCTTGTGTTTGAGTTATTAATATTACAGACATGAATACTGATGATTATTATGATTCCTGTCGCTGCAGGATCACAGAACTGCTGTTGAAGGACAGATATTTCCACTGGATATGGCAGAGAATTCAGTTGATGATAGATTTGACGGGTGTATAAAGAAGATGGAGCGTCAAGTGCAGACAGAATTTATGAAGAATAAAGCTCACACAAATCACACAACACCAGGAGATAATTTGTCAAAGAATCATTCAGTTGCCATTTATGCGTACACTAACACTAAGCAGATTAATTTTACTCTATATGAGATATTCAATAATGCTGTTAGTGCTGGTAAACAAAACTATAAAGACGGGACATATTCATGGTATTCACTTCACTTTTGGTTAACAGAAGCGATACAGATTCTGAAGAAATCACAAACTAAATGCTATGATACTTACCGTGGTACTAATGTTACATTTGATAAGAATGTTAAGGGCAGAGAAGTTCGTATTCGGCCAGTTTGCTTCAACCTCAATTAATCATACAGTAGCACAAGAGTTTGGAAGCTAAATCCTGTTTTGAAATCTACACTTGTGAAGGTGCTGATCTGACAAAATATGCAAGGTTTCCTGGACAGAGAGAGGTGCTGATTCCTCCATACGAGACTTTTACAGTCACTGATGTGCAGACAAGAGCAGAGCAGAACAATCTCTGGTGTGAAACTGTGTTCATTTTGGAAAGATATTCAACAAGAAGTGACCTGAACTGTGCAGCAAGCAGTGGAAACCAAGTTGCTTTTTTAAACGTTTTATTAATTTTAATCGTTTTTTGCTCTCTGGTTAGCTTCTAATCAAGATAAATACTGCATGTTTCTTGTTGTTATGAAACATTAAATTGATTGTCATGCTTTATTCAATCTAATATTCATGCGCTGGTCAGCCGTGGGAAAAGTCAAAACATCTGATATAATATATCGGAAATCTGAGGAATGAGTCTTTGCGAAATATGCAGATAATACAACTTCTAAAATAATTGTAATTATATTGTATCAATCAAATTCAAAACGTGTTTATAATATGTGCAATATACTTGTATTTTGTAAGGGTTAGTAAGACTCGTAAGTTAGTAAGTTTTGTAGATTCAGCCCAAACCTGACTGACTGCTGTGTAGATGTCTTGTCTAATGATAAAGCCATTTTATTTGATGCAATAGCTTTCTGCTTAGGTGAGAAACTCTGGGATTTTCTGAGGGTATACATTTGTGTTTATTGTACTTTTTAATGTCAATTTTTTTCTGTACTTTGTTATTAAAACAAAACCATTGAATGTGGTGATTCGAGAACATCTCAAGTCTCAGAGTGGTTTTCTTTTTATCTAAAGGCTGTTTACACCTGGTGACATAAATGTGATTTTGCAAAATCGGATATAAATTCGATGTTCAATTCCCATGCTATATGCAGATTTAATGGAGTTCATGTCACCGAAAGCAACAGATATGAGCTGCATTTTATTGATCATCAGCTAAAATTTCTAAATCAAAGACCACAATAATCTGAGAGCAGCAACAGCCCTGGTAAGATCATTTTGGTTCTTTATTTTTATTTTTTTATTTCACCTTTATTTAACCCAGGTTATCTCATTTAAATGTAAAGCCTCTTTTCCAAGAGAGACCTGGCCAAAATGACAGTGTATTGACAGCGCACAAACACAATACCAGATATGAACAACAAACACACGTACAACATAGACAATCAACATTAGACTTTTTAAAAATACACTATCTACATGCTATGGATTCTAAATAACTAATTATTGATAATTACATATTAAAAATAGTGACAGCAATTTATAGCATCTATTTCCAAAGATTTCATGTAGTGTTTAAATTGACCAAAAGAAATCAGATGTTGCAACTTCAAATCCAACTGCAATCCGTTCCACTACGAAGGGGCTGCAAAAACTAAAGGCCTTCATACCAAGCTCAGTGCGGACCTTAGGTACACTGTAAAAAAAAAGTAAATTTACAGGTAATGGTCTGTATTTTTTTACAGAATTTTGCAGTTTTGTCATTATACAGTAAATGCCTGTTATTTTACAGATATTTGCTGTAATTTAAAGGTCCACTATTGAATTTACAGGTAATTGCTTGTATTTTGGTTTTACATCTATTTACGTTTTTTTTAAAGGAAATTGTCTGTATTTTTACAGGGTTGTGTGTAATTTTACATAACATATTCCGTAATATTTTACAGATTTTTTCTGTTAAATTAGAAAACACAGAAAAGAAGGTATAACTGCAGAAATCAGCAGTCATTTAACATGTTTTCCTTGAAGATCATTAAGTATGTGGGTGTTAAAGTGAGTTTTAAGGTTAAATAATAGTATTTCCGTACTAAATACCATTAAATTTACAGTTTTTGAAAGTGAAAAAGAACAACTCATTGTATAATTTACAGTGAAAAACCGTAAATTGACATTCCCACAATTCCCTGCATGACACTTCACATTTGATGTGTTTTTGTTGAAATAACTATGTTTCTTCATAGTTTTCTTAGGTTTTTTCGAATCAGTTATGTATATTAGGGTTTTATGTTACATTTAATGTTGTTAAACTAATGTTTAATGCATTTTAAAAATTTCATGTGTTACCATGATGGTGTTTAATGTTTCTGCGAATGAGACTGGGTGCGTTTCCCAAAGCATCGTTAGCCAGCTATGGTCGCAAGTTCCGTTGTTGGGAACCATAGTTGGCTAACGATGCTTTTGGGAAACGCTCCCCTGTGCAGTTTCTATATATTAGTATTAACTCTCTTGTGGAAAAGCTGCTTGTAATGAACTTTGAATGATCATGTGACTCTCATCATCACTGTGGTTGTCAGTGTTACAATGGTACAAAACAGATATTAATACTTCAATAGGTCAGTAAATTAACATTATTATATCAGATAATGAAATATATTTTTGTGTAGAATAACAGTAATAAACCATAATTATAGAATAAGAAATTACCATTTTTTTACTGATTTTTTTTACCGTTTTTTTACTGACAGTATTTTTCCGGTTTTTAACAGACATTTTCTGGCGCCCTGCTGCCAGAAAATTACAGTGTTTTTACAGGTTTTTTTTTTACAGTGTACACACGACAAATACAAATTACCAGAGCGCAAATTGTAAGAACAGTTGCTGTGAGACATATAAGTGCAAAGATAAGATGGGAGCATTAACATAGACTTAATAAACGTAAGGCAATGAATATGCCTCCTCACTGATAATGAAGGCCAGTTTTGTCATTTTGTACAAAGTACAGTGATGTGACACAATCTTAGTGCACTATGAAAAACAGTATCCAACAAAGATAGACATTTAACATATTTCTGTAGAGCAGGTCACCATAATCAAGTGCAGTGAGAAATGTTGCATGTTAATCTCCTCCTAGTCTTCCAAGAAAAACAGGCTTTGTTTCTAAAATAAAATCCTATTTTAATTTGAGCTTTTGTACCAATTTATGAATGTGCAACTTGAAAGGGAGCTGATCATCAATTAATAAGGCATCTGTGATTATAATAGGCATCTGTGACTTACTTTCACTTTGATTTGCGCTAGTTTGCATGCTTGATGAATGCTGCGTGTTGCAGTAGTGCCGGAGCCCATATTGTTCAACTGTTAATATAGTTTATTGAACAACTCTTGAAGATTCTCGTGATCATTCTTGCTCTCAATTAGGACCTTTTGCACTGGACAAAAACTTTTATAAGCAGAAGTACATGCAGGAATTTTCCACAGGAAAACACAATGTAACTGCAAAGGGAAGGAGGACAAAACAATGTTTTGCATGTTTTATGCAAATATGATGGCGTTGCCATTTAAAACCTTTGCCGTTGCTAAATATGAAACTATTGCATCTGTGAAGGATTTTAATAGACTTGTGTTCAGTCAGATCCAGTGTTGGTGACGGCTCCAGCAGCTTCTGGTAAGAGACCGTCTGTTACATGTCATGTACTGCTAAATAAAATGCAATACGAAGTTCAATTTTCAATATTTGTTGGATGAACTTCAAAGTACTTTGAGAAATGGGGTTATTTGTGGGCATTTCATTACGTTTCTTTTCATTTTTGCTTCGTCAGTGAGAACAATATTGTCATACCGCTACAATTCTGAGCGTTTTAACTGGTTTCAGATTTCTTTGTGTATTGGCCTTGGACTCTCTTGTGATTTGCCTTGTGTTTTGGATTGGTCTGATTCTGCTTGTGTTTCTGTGCTGTTTTCTGTCTGCTGGTTCACTAAACACTCATGGATCCGCATTAGCTTTCCGAGTCTTCATCATTACACATTTATAAAAAGCCAACCTCCCCAGAAGAGTTGTGTATGACCTGCTCTCCAGCTCCTGAGAAATAACAAGAAAGGTTGGGTTGAGTAAAACATTGTATAATTAATAAATCGTGGCAACTTATGTATTTACATTACTTTAACTCATCAAAAATTTTACGAAATTTCTACTTTTTTCTACAAGTTATATATACGAGAATCAACTTCTCAAGCTTCCCTAGATCTACTGGATCATCTGAGGGATTGGACTGGATCAAGATGCTGCTGATCATTGAAGCTCTTCTCCTCATTTCAGCTGTTCAGGTGAGCTTGTGTTTGAGTTATTAATATTACAGACATGAATACTGATGATTATTATGATTCCTGTCGCTGCAGGATCACAGAACTGCTGTTGATGGACAGATATTTCCACTGGATATGGCAGAGAATTCAGTTGATGATAGATTTGACAGGTGTATAAAGAAGATGGAGCGTCGAGTGCAGACAGAATTTATGAAGAAGGAAATGACTGACGATGAATTTGCAAGAGTCTGGAAAGATGCT
Organism: Hybognathus amarus; assembly: GCA_030378365.1. Lineage (NCBI taxonomy): Eukaryota > Metazoa > Chordata > Actinopteri > Cypriniformes > Leuciscidae > Hybognathus > Hybognathus amarus. The sequence goes on along the minus strand of JAQIUQ010001070.1, from coordinate 73,597 downwards.
GAAATGTATCACAAAACACCAGGAGATAATTTGTCAAAGAATCATTCAGTTGCCATTTATGCGTACACTAACTCAGATTTTACTCTATATCAGAAATTCAATAATGATGCTCGTAATGGTAAACAAAACTATAAAGACGGGACATATTCATGGTATTCACTTCACTTTTGGTTAACAGAAGCGATACAGATTCTGAAGAAAACACAAACTAAATGCTACAACACTTACCGTGGTACTAATGTTGACTTTGATAAGAATGTTAAGGGCAGAGAAGTTCGTTTCGGACAGTTTGCTTCATCCTCTCTTAATCATACAGTAGCACAAGATGTTTGGAAGTAAATCCTGTTTTGAAATCTACACTTGTTCAGGTGCTGATCTGACTAAATATTCAAAGTTTCCTGACCAGAAAGAGGTGCTGATTCCTCCATACGAGACTTTTACAGTCACTGATGTGAAGACAAGAGCACAGGATGAATATCTCTGGTGTGACACTGTGTTCATTTTGGAAAGATATTCAACAAGAAGTGACCTAAACTGTGCAGTAGCAAACAGAGGATACCAAGTTGATTATCTTTAAATGTTTTATTAATTTTAATACAACTTTACTCTGTGGTTAGTTCCTATTCAGATAAATACTGCATGTTTCTTGTTGTTTTTAAAACATTAAAATGTTTGTCATGCTTTATTGCTACTAATATTCATGCGCTGGTCAGCCGAAAGTATGTGAAGTTCATTGACTTTGGGATTGTTGTGTCATGTGACACGTTAATGTGTACTTGCATTAAACATCCCTGATTCAGGCCGAACTGACTGATGTGTAGATGTCTTGCCAAATGCTGAAGCCATTTTATATGTGATGCAAATGCTTTCTGCTCAGGGGAAAACCCTGTGATTAAGGGTATAAATTATGAGACCTTCAGCTTTGAACCTCATGCTGAAGACTTCTCGAAATGTAAATTTTTTAATGTTGATTTTTATTCTGTACTTTGTTATTAAAACGAATCTATTGAATGTGGTGAACTTCTCTATAACAAGTCTCAGAGTGATTTTCTTCTGAAAACTATTATCTGAACCTGGACGATGATCCCCTCGAGCCTCGAGAGCATCCAGACTGAGTTCAGCACAGACTCCCCGGGAATTTCTAACCAGCGGACAGCGCTCAAAACCTGAAGGTAATTACAATCTTTTTTTTTTGATTCGTAGGTTATGGAGATGAGTGATGGGACTCTTAGTCATGTAGGGGGAATATAAAGACGAGCAACTCGCTTATAGAACAAATTAAATACAAATCAAAGATTTGGACTAATTTACAAATTAAATCTGACAGAGAAAGAACATGCAAGAATTCGCCACAGGGGACACAACAGCAGGAAGATGAATTTGCAAACAAGCAGAAGCAAAACGAAAGTGAAACTAAAGCTGAATGACAGCACCTCAGCTTCTACACGGTAAAAATGAATACTCTATATCTACTCAAAATTGTGGCAAAAGATTACAAGCAATATTATTAATTCAATGTAACAAATTAGAATTGAGTAATAATTAATCAAACAATTTTTTTAAATGAGTAAAATTTACACAAATAAAAACCAAAACAAAAATATCTGAATAAAAGACAGACATCAAAGATGAATTAAGATCTCTTTATTTTATATTGCCAACATTGAAGACACCTGATGTTAACAAGTGTTTAAGTCACCGTTATGATGATCAGTGTTTATTTTAGTTGGGCTCTTGACCCTTAAATCATTAACTTTAGATTTAAGTTATCACAGCCAGATGAACAAAGAGAAATTGTGATATGATAGGGTGTGTTTTAACATTATTTCACAATTATTTGACCTGAATCACTGAGCTCATATAGAGCCTTATTTCTGAGTTAGGTTTAATGTATTAATTACAGCTGCAGTGACCTTGTACAGCATTATATTTTAGTAGTAGTAGCACAACACTACACACACACACACACACACACTTCTATTGTGAGGACCAGTTTGATTATAGTAGGTTATAAGGGTTTAGGGTAAAGAACGCAATGTGTGTGTGCAGATTCACTGGGGAAACGCTGTGTGACTACGTCACTACCAAATATAACGCCGCCATATTTACGCCCGATCTCTCCCGGTATGGCCAGTATTTGTCCATTCAGACAAGAAACAGAGCTCTATTTATTACTCGCACACCCTATAGGGTGTGTACACACAGAAAGATGAGACATGATACAATATGATCTCTTCGATTAACAGCTAACCACTTCTTTCTTCAATCCTTTACTTTTGGTATTGAATAAAATAGCAGTTCAGGGTTCCTCTTTCGGCTGTTGCAGGCATTACTGAAATGGACACAGCGACCCGGAGAGAATTGAAGCCCAATTGAAGCACTCACTTCCTGATAGCCTGAGCTCGACGACGTATACGTGACGTGAGCAACCGTTCTCAGTGTTGGGGAAGCTACTCTGAAACTGTAGTTTGACAAGCTACAAACTACTCGTAAGTTAAAGTAGTTTAACTACAGTCAAGCTACCCGTTTAGAAAAGTAGTTAGCTACACTACAAGTTACTATCAAAAAGTAGTAAGCTACTGGAAAAGCTACACTGTTTAAAAAGCAACTGAGCTACTAGCAAGCAACTGAAAAATGTAGTTAAGTTAGTAGCTACGCTACTTGTAGTTAACTACTCTCCAACACTGACCGTTCTGAACTTCTAGTAGCTGTGCCACAACAAATCTGAATTGAAATCTGAAACAAATCTGTTGTTGAAATATTTTGTCCTGTTGCTTTTATGAACTCTCTATCTATGAGCTTCTCTCTTAAAGGTACTCTATGGAGTTTTTAGCGGCCTCTAGCGGTGATGTTTCATAATGCAACAAGAGCGCTCGTGCCCGTGTGCGTGCTAGATCTCAAGAGCGAGCATTCGCTACCAGCCACACGGAGACTTTCAACGCAACGGCGAACTAATCACACGACATGCTGGAAACTAATGTAAACTCCCACTGCAGGTACAATAATAGCCTATTTTTATCAGCTTGACGTTAAACTAATGCTCTGTGCTTGTCCATGATAATGTTACAGTAATCTGCATTTAGTCTAGCCGACATACGATGTTATAGCATAAGCCATTTCTCTAACTATTCGTGTATCTTTCACAATCAGCAATGTCAACACAGGTGAATGTAGCCTATAATATGATTAATATGATTAATATAATACGGTTAGTGAACTAAACTGAACAGTTTCAGTCTATCAGTAAGATCGTAGGAAGTAACATTACTGTACTAAACGTGTCTGGAAATGTGTATTATAAACAATATGATAGTAGTGGATGAGTGACGTTAGTCAGTAACTAGATCTAGTAAATAAAATAAGTTACATCCTAAAGCACCGACTTTTTGTTATCCTGGAACATTCTTTTGTATTCATGTCATGTTTCATGTAGTTTACCTTGCTATTTCACTAGAGTTTACTAATATGTCGTAGCCTACTAATATGTTGCCGATGTTGCGAGTCCTGTGGTTTTGATGCAATCGTCAGCCTGTTTTTCCAAAAACGGCTTCTACTGGGCCATAACGTAAGGTACAAAGTAATGGAGTGGTTTATACATTGTCCTGTTTCTTAAGAAATAAATAATGGACAAATGGAGTCTTTTGGACGCCTCACACCGTGTCCTGAACTACACGCGACGTGACGCGATAAAAGGTATCTTTTCCATGTTAATCAGAGTTTTTTGTCCTAACCAGACGCGACGGCAACACGCGAAGTTTCTAATTTAGAAACGGTTCCTATTTCTGCGACGTCACGGCTGACAGAATGAAGAAATTACACTGGTTATGAGTACACATTATTTATTTTTAGTTAAAAATAGGTCACTGTGCCACAAGCGATAACGGATAATTTACCTCAGATTTTGAAAGATTGTTTATTGTTTATTAGATCTATACCATCGTCACAGTGTTGTCAGTGGTTTGCAATTAGTTTAGTTAACCACTGTTTAATAAAAATATAAAACGCAATTTTATGTTTAGTTCCTCTCCCTGCTGTAGCGAACTGTAATCCTTGTGTCCCGCTGACACCCCTAGTTCTGCTTAATTTATGAGGATTTCTAAAACACGTGACCATGACATTTTATTTGATAATAAAATGATAATTTGATAATTTTACCTGTCTCAAACACACACGTGTAGAGGTGTGTGTACCTGATTCAGGAGTCCTGCGGCACAGAAACTCCATCAAAAACTTCATCAGCTGACCAGCAGATCCTGCTTCTGCTCACACACACGTGTGTGTGTGTGTTTGTGTACCTGCAGTATATGTGTGTGTCTGTGTGTGTGACGCCCTTTTCACACATACTCCATTTGCTGTGCGTATTTTTTTCCGTACCCATGTTAACAGAGCGTTCACATGACACTGTTCCAGTTGCGGTGTGTATACAGCTGTATTTCTGCTGTGCTGCAGACGCTGAATTAAAGTGACAGCGCACGGTTCGTGGTCAAAATGAACACTGATTGACCTGAAAATGTAGTAATCTCACCATAAATGTATTTAATAATAAATGCATTTAAACAAATCTTTTCAAGATTCAACTCCTTCATTTCGTTCGTTGAATGAACCAAATCACACGAAAAAAGATTTGTTCATTTTGATGAACGAGTTCGAACAGGAGAGTCACGAACGCTCATCACAGAACAGAGCAAACCGAGCATTTGAGCTTATAAAACTTAAACTTTGTTTTTTTTTTTTTAAATGAGCGATCGTTTCGCTTGATAAGACCCTTATTCATCGTCTGGAATCATTTAAAGACATTTGAACAGTTTGCACTGAAACTCTCATTTGGACCTTGAAATGTTTGGACTCCATTGAAGTCCATTATATGGAGAAAAATCCTGGAATGCTTTCATCAAAAACCTTAATTTCTTTTTTCGACTGAGGAAAGAATGACATGGACATCTTGGATGACATGGGGGCGAGTGAATTATCAGCAAAAGTTTTTTTTTTGTTTTTTTTAAGTGAACTACTCCTTTAATGTGAATTAATCTTTGAACAGGGATATAGTGTATTACTGCATTTCTAGTATTGCATTTGCTTTGTGATAAGCATAGCATTTGCATTTAAGTCAGTCACTCTCCTTCCCCAGTTTTCAAAAATCCTTTGAAAAGGTTTTTGACAAAAGGCTATCAAGTTTTTTTTTGGGGGGGGGGGGGGTTACTTTGTGGAATAATCTGGGGCTTGAATTAAAGCAGTGTCAAGGCATTCACAATTTCAAACGTCTTTACAAACAAAAGGTCTGGTTCCATTACAATGACAATGAGGTTTGATTGTATTTATGTTGTGTGGATTGTTGGATTAGTTGTTATTTATTTACCCTTGTGGTATTTCAGTCTACCATTGTTGGTATTTGATAATCATTGATATGTACCCTTGTGGTATTCCGTCTACCATTGTTGGTATTTGATAATCATTGTTATGTACCCTTGTGGTATTCCGTCTACCATTGTTGGTATTTGATAATCATTGTTATGTACCCTTGTGGTATTCCGTCTACCATTGTTGGTATTTGATAATCATTGATATGTACCCTTGTGGTATTCCGTCTACCATTGTTGGTATTTGATAATCATTGTTATGTACCCTTGTGGTATTCGTCTACCATTGTTGGTATTTGATAATCATTGTTATGTACCCTTGTGGTATTCCGTCTACCATTGTTGGTATTTGATAATCATTGTTATGTACCCTTGTGGTATTCCGTCTACCATTGTTGGTATTTGATAATCATTGTTATGTACCCTTGTGGTATTTCCGTCTACCATTGTTGGTATTTGATAATCATTGTTATGTACCCTTGTGGTATTCCGTCTACCATTGTTGGTATTTGATAATCATTGTTATGTACCCTTGTGGTATTCCGTCTACCATTGTTGGTATTTGATAATCATTGTTATGTACCCTTGTGGTATTCCGTCTACCATTGTTGGTATTTGATAATCATTGTTATGTACCCTTGTGGTATTTCTGTCTACCATTGTTGGTATTTGATAATCATTACCTGTGGAAATATCTGTAAATTATTAATATGTATGGTACGAGTGTTTGGTTTTGACTTGTGCATCCACTTTTTCTTAATGAGGTATTACTATTATTATTATTTATTTTTTATTATTATTTTCTCTTTGAGATTATTGATGAAGGAAGCAGCTATTTTTTGTTGTGTAAAATCTTTAATAGACTGGGTGGAGTTTAATAAGTTGTACTTCTTCCCACTCCATTTCAAGCGGTAAGTGTAAAAGTTAGGCCTATTATTATTGTGTATCTTTTTTGTTGTCACACTACTTTGCTTGAATAAATAAATAAATAAAATAAAAATAAAATAAAACCAAAACCATTAACAAAATTATACTTTAATATCTTGATTGTGTTTGTGCATTATATACCTGCTAGACATGTAATAACTATTTGACATTTCTATAGAGAGTCTACATTTAATGATTTATGTCTGTATCTCTGTTTCAGAACCACACATAAACCTTTAAACATTTATTTTAATAAAACACCTAATCAGAACATCTTGTCTGCATTCTAATCGATGCCCCCTGGTGGCCAAAACCCTTTAAAGACACAACAACATGGGTACGAAAAAAAAATACGCACTGCAAACGGAGTATGTGTAAACGGGCGTTACACCTCGGGTCGGGTGTGCATTATTTTTCAATAACGGCCTGAAGTCAATTATTCCGCTTATATTACAGTTAGCCTACCTTGAAACAGTGTTCAGATGATGCATTTCAAGACGTTTGTCAAGTTTTTGTTATTAAAACGCTCTTGTATGTAGGACTAATTTCTTACGCATAATCCCATGCGTCCGTTGTTAATTCCAATGATGAGACAGATGTGCCTCAAGATTATTATTTATTTCTTAAATTCATTTTCATTAATTTGTTTATTCATTGTTTCTATTATTGAAAGCAGGTAACCTAATAAATGAAACACAGCCCTTTTAACAAGAAGCCCTATCAATAATTATTTAAATTATTATAGACCTATTATATGGAATAATTACGAAAGCCCGTGTAGCAGGGGACTATCAATTTATTCAGTTTAATTTTCCATTTATTATAGATAGGACTATATACTTTATGTATTAAAATTAAACTGCAAGTCCATTGATTGTGAAGTTATACATCGAAAATTGCAGATCAAGCGCATGGGTCTGCATGTTTTCTCCCTTTAACAGTACGCGCAGTGATATGGAACTGTAATGCGGTCAAACCTGCCTGAAACTACTTTAGCCGTGCGTTTCCCTGAAAATAAATAACAGCCCTGTACAAAGTGAAAGTAAACCAAAACAGCAGCTCGACGCAAGGTGAGAGGATTTCTTGTATGTTTTCTGCATATCCGTTTGTTTGTATCGATTTAATAACAGAACAAGTCATAATAAACATATATTAATAATGTATTTGTTTTCCTAGGAAGCATTTTTATGTGTTTGTGATCCACCTTGTGAAAAAAACACTGAAGATGGCGACAGCAGACTCTAAACCACTTCCTGGTAAGAAAGTCTTTAGGTTCGCAAAACATAGACGTAGTACTATAAGTTCCTGAAAAATAGATAGGCCTATTGTATTTATATATATTTGATATATTTTCTGCCACTGTATTACAGTGAATTTCTTGTCTTTCACACCTTAAAGATTTCCATGTGAAGACATAATGTTGTATTAACAGCAACTATTATATAGGCCTATCGGTGCGCTCACTAAAAGCGATATGCGGCTCGTCCATATCCTATTGGCCCAGTCTGCACAACTGGCATTTACAAACAACCATCATGTATTTATCCAAAGCTCACCCAATCCTATATTATGAGAAGTGCTATACAAATAAAATTAGTTAAGGTCTCATTCTGGGTTTCATGTTGAAAAGATGTTTGTTGTGAATATATTTATATCTGTGACTCATTCATACATTATTTGTTTAACTCACGGCCACCATTTTAAAACATACACATTTATTTAATTTACAATATTTCGAGGGCACTTGCATAGCTTAAAAGTTGTTGCTTTTAAACAACATCCAAAAGGAAAATTCAACTGCAGTGGAACCGTTCAACCTGAAGTAGGGCAGCACTCAGACACTTTTAATATTGGATCGCTGTTTAGTTGGTCTTTTGATATTGGTAAATAAATTTAGAGAGCTTCTCTAAAGTTACATTTGACATTGGTACACGTTTCTAACTTTAATTACTGTAAAGTAAAATAAACTTAAATGGAAACTTTATATTTGGTTTTGTGACTAGTCATTATCTTCTGTTTAAAGTTAGTGTATTTTTTTTTGTGTGAGCTCATTTGGTATTTAAATATACATCAGTTACACAGGATTTGATAGATTATTTGATTAAATATCAAGACTCTAAAAGGTGTACATAGGCCTAATGCCTGACACATGCAGTTGGTTTTGTGACTGTAAGTCGTTGTCTTCAAATGCTATTGAAGTTAGAAGGAAGACTGAGATTCATTAGGTGGCAAAACTCCTGAATAATGTTATTCAAATGGTGACTTGTATAACTAAAACGATATCTGTCCTCCCATTCATCTGGTGCTGCATTCACCTGTGTCGAACTGTAATCGCGTAGCCGAGCCGGAATCGTTCGGGCGACCCAATGAGAGAGACCGGGAAGCTCTAACCAAGCTTCCATGAACCGGTCCAGTGGGATCATCCTGAGTCACAGGCGTCCCTCGGAGGGTCAGCGGGGCGGAGAGACCAGCAGCCGCAGGGGTGTTACCCCCCACAGGTGCACAATCGAGCTCCGCTCCCCGACAGAGAGACCAGGGAAGGACCAGCGTTCCACGGGGGTCTGCTCTGCCGGGGGTTTGGTGATAGAGGGGGATGGAAGTGGTGTGGTCCAGGGACGACACACACTCCCCTCCACACCCTCAGAGACAGAGGATGAGAATGAGAGTGGCAAGGCAGGGGCGTTGCGCACTTTCATCTTGCTCTGTGTGCTCAGAGATGGAATGCAGCTCTTTGAAGAAAAGTTTCTCCCCAGCCCTCCACCGGGGAAGGAGTGGGCCTGCGACCACTCCCTGAAGAACTGCAAGCCATATCTGAGCTGCTCGTAACGGGAGCAACGCAGTGGGGCTGCGGGGCTGCTATGGGCAAGGGCACCTCCCTGCGACCACCTCACGCACAGCCCAGTGCTGCTGGGGCCAGACGGGAGGGGGCGGAAGTCGCAGGAGGGCGCATTCAGCGGCAAGTGGACAGAAGCATCTGAGCTGGCGGCTGAGTTGCAGCAGAACCGCAGGGTCAGACAAAAGCCACAGTCCGCTTCTGGGCGGCCGAGAACTGTTGGGCAGCGATCTCCGACCGTGCCGCCGAAGAGGCCAGCCTGGGATATGGGGAAGTTGAGGAAACTGGTTCACTCAGCCTGCGCACATCAACCAGGTTAAGCCAGAAATGTCTGACCACGCATGTGGACATCACCTGACTCAGGGAGCATGCGGTCACCTTCGTCGCTCGTAGAGCAAAGCCGGTGACCGCAGGCAGCTCAAGGATGAGCCCTGAATCAGCCCTACCCTCGTGCATGTCACTGCACACCCCAAAGGATGGCAATAACACACAGTGAGGTGGCAGCCTGCATTGGAGGGGTGCTCAGGGTTGCCACGCCAGGTGGAGGCGCTGTGGGGACACATAAGTGTTGCCACAGAACACTCCACAGGGGGGAACCCCAGTGTACCCCTAGACTGCGGCCTCTACGAGGGCAGAGAAGGTGGAAGAGGCCGCTGAGTAGTCTCATGGCCTCTTCATGCACATCCGGGTAGAAAGGATTTGGGTTCGCCACCCCCAAAAACCAATCATCAGCCTAAAGTGCTCGGGACATGGCAGAATTTTCCACACACACCCAACACTCGTGGCAGCCCGGGAAGCATAGCTGTGAACTCTGAAACTAACTCGCTATGCTAGCACATCCGAGGACAGCAGCACAGACGAACCAACTCCAGAGAACTCCAGCTCACCTTGTGATGCGGCGATAAACATGATTTCATCAACTGGGGAACCGAAATGAGAACGCGGGCCCTTTTATTTAAATTGATTGATTCAATTTAATTGAATTCATTAATTTAAATTGATTATTTAAATTTTTTTGGCAGCCGCAAACTAACTCAGGACCACGTGGGTTGCAACATGAAAGACGGGGTGTGGACCGAGGAATTTCCGTCGGTTTAGTTCCAGACCTGACGTCTTAAATCACTATACATTGCGATGGCCACGTCCCCAATGAGAGAACGTGACACACCCATGAGCGCTGTCTAGCGTGATCAAAGCCCAAACACGTCAAACAGTGCTCGCGCCCATCAGCTGAATCTTTCAGAATACCGCACTCAGAAACACACAGGCAGATCGTCTTTAAAAAGACGTGCCGCGTGCACACTCTTTTAGTGAGAGGAGAAAACTCTGTGGATGTTGAAGCGACCAGGGAGAGACACACACACTGGCAGACCACTGCTCAGATCGCAGGCAATGTGAAACTCGCTGGATACCGCCGTCACACCAACACCAGAGAGTTCGCTCGTCTTCGAAGAGGTGAGTCACAGTAGTAACTCAGATTGTGTGGCTTGTGGAGTGAAGAAGATCTCTTGGCTCCGAAGCGAAAACATACTGCGGTTGCGTCCGCTTCCTCCTTTTATACTCACGGGGTGAGGCGGAGATACGCTATGCAAATTCCGCAGACCCAAGGCATTTTCATGCCATTGGCTCATTTTTTAATACTCGAAGGGATTGGCTTTCTATGCCAACCTCATTTCCGTCATTCTGACTGTAACTCTGAGTGACTACGAAAGGGAACCCATGATTTAACACCAATTTATGAATACAAAGATTGTTAACCCTGGGTCATTTATGAGCAGAATGAAACAACGCTAGATAAGACAGGATTCTCTTTCCTCTGGGTTTAGAATGACCCAGGTTAAACTCAAGTGTGAAAAGCCCCTCTGTCTATCATAGCCTAATTTAGACTCAGCTCACTATTCTAGGGTATGTTACTTATACTACAACTCATTTTTTCCTTTTTATTTTACTTGTTCTGTCTTTTGTCCGTTCTGTTTACATGTTCTGTCTCTTTCAGAGATGTTAGGGATTAGCTCCAGTTCAGATGATCCAGAGATCCTCCTCCTTCTGATGGGCAGGAAGGGTTCTGGGAAAAGCTCATCTGGAAACACTATACTGGGAGAAAAGAAGTTTAAAGTAAAGAAACAACATGAGTCAGAAGTTTGTGAGGGTAAAACTCAGATGGGAGAGAAGCAGGTGTGTGTGATTGATTGTCCAGATCCACTGGATCCAGATCTCTCTGAAGAGAAGATGGAGATGATGAAGGATCAGCTGGTCTCTCGATGTTCATCAGGTCTCAGTGCAGTTCTGCTCACCGTTCCTCTAGAGCAACCTGTGCAAAATGAGGAAGAGATCCTGGATTATATTAAAGGTTTATTTGGTCCTGATGTTCAGAAGTACATCATGATTCTGTTCACATGTGGAGATGAACTGGAAGATCTTGAACAGACCATTGATGAACATCTACAAGATCATGCAGATCTCCAGCGACTGGTGAGGCAATGTGGAGGAAGGTTTCACTGTTTCGATAACAAGAGTAAATCAGGTGATCAGAAACGAGATTTACTGGAGAAGATTGAAGGAGTGATGACTGAGAACGGAGGGAAATATATCATGGAACAAATGAGGAGGACTAACAGCATGGATATTGTAACCAATTGTAAGTTGCTTTATTATTGTAAATTACTTCAGCAATAGATGCTGGATTGCCTGCAGCCATATCACCCTTAGCCCAAGATCATAGAGCATATTTTAAATGCCTTGCATGTGTTGTATAATTCAGAAATGACACTGATACGATGACTGATTTGTGTTTTTTGTTTGATCTAGTTTCAGGAGAAAGTTCAACTGCTGAAGATGAGATTCAGATTCCTGAGAGGAACGACAAAGATCTGGCTGGTTCTGCTGGGAAAGACTGGAGCTGGTAAAAGTGCTGCAGGAAACACCATCATCGGCAGAAACGTGTTCAAATCCTCCATCAGTTCAAAGTCTCAGACGAAAGAGTGTCAGTCAGAAACTACTGAAAGGATTGGTAAAAAGATCTCAGTGATCGACACACCTGGACTTTATGATAATGAACTCAATAAAGATGAGGTCATTACTGAACTAGTGAAATGCATAACATACTCATCACCAGGACCGCATGCTTTTATTATTGTGATTAAACTGGGTCGATTCACTGAGGAGGAGAAAAACACAATAAAGGAGCTGAAAGAAGTGTTTGGAGAAAGGATAAACAAATACACCATGATCATCTTCACCCATAAAGATCAGTTAGAGGAGAAAAAGCAAACCATTGAAGAGTTTCTACAGGATGGTGATCAAGATCTTAAAAGCCTTGTAGAGAGTTGTGGAAACAGGTTCTTCTGTCTAGACAACAAGTCTTCCAGTTATCCACAGTTTAAAGAGTTGCTGAGTAAAATAGAGAAGATGGTGGAAGAAAATAGAGGACACTTTACAAATGATGTGTTTGAGGGAACAGAGAAATGCATTCAGGAGATTCAGAAGCAGAAACTGCGTGAGAAAGTGAAGCAGTTTAAACAGAAGCAGAAAGGAGGTATTTTAACAGAATGGCAGAAAATGTACTGGAGTTTAGCAGAGGACTCACTGACAGGAAGCTGAGCGGGTTATGATTTCTGATATGTACATAACAGCAATAGCTAAACTCATGGGGAAGGTAGTGGTTAATGCTGAGGAGAGGGAGCGTACCATAAAGGAGTCTGAGAGCATAGGAATCAGTCATGGAGAGGCTGTTAGACTTGCAATCAGAGCCACACAGAAACTAGCAAGACAGAAGATGTGTAACGTTCAGTGAGAGATTCATTAATGATCAAACATTATATATACATTGTCAATATATAGATCTATGAAATTAATTCTTACAACTATTACTGTTAAAGCTTATTTTTTTGGCTTCTGTTGATTCGAGAAGCTTATGTGCAATACAATAATGCACTGCCTTGATAGTGACACTGTAACAACTGTGAATCTATTCACTCAAATACAGTCCCAGCTTTCAGAAATGCTTTGTTAATCTATCAGTATTTGATTCGATATTAAAATCATGCAGTTTCGGGATCAACATTGCAAATATAGTAAAGGTTTTTGGAACACTTTACAATAAGGTTCATTAGTTAACTACATTAGTAATACATTAACTAAGAATGAGCAATACTTCTTCAGCATTTGTTAATCTTTGTTAATGTTAATTATAACATTTACTAATACTTTATTAAAATCTTGTTAACATTAGTTAATGAACTGTGAACTAACATGAACAAACAATGAACAGCTGGATTTGTATTATCTAAACGTTAACAAAGATTAACAAAAACAGTATCAAATGTATTGCTCATGGTTAGTTCATGTTAGTTAATACATTAACTTATGTTTAATAAATGCACCTTATTGTAAAGTGTTACCAGGTTTGTTTATATTGACAAATTTAGTGCACATTTATAACAGTATACTTTGCGTAATATTACATTGGCAGTAAATTACATAAAATGAATTAACGCTGTTATGAGGGTGTTTCTAATACAACGGTTCATGCAAATTTGATATCTTGCTTTCTTCAGCAGAAAATCTGTTGCTTCCATGCTGTAAAATAAGGGTTTTTCCTTCCAGCAAAACTGAATTTAAAACACAATTTAAGGCCTCATATATTGACACAGATTAGGTTAAATATTTGTACATATAGGTTAAAAATTGGCACATATTTTACGAGGAGGCTAATTCATATGCATTTGTACGAATGACCTTCCCCTGACCCTGCCCATCACTGGGGTTTAGACAAACCCTACAATTCGCCACCTTTTACTAACTCGTAGTCTCGGATGAATTGGTCATGAGATTGTGTTGATATATCAGCTCATTTTACATAATTAAACTAAATTATTTCTGAAAATGAATAATACAAATGCATTCATTTAATAATAAGTGCTCTAAAGTAGGCTAGTTTAAACATCTAGTAGGCCTACATACAAAACAGTTTGCCAACTGCAACAGGGTTAAAGAGATGTCAATGTAAATATTATGCCTTTCACCCAAATTAATAATTGTTGTTGGCGACATTAATTGATTATTGGGTCTTTTGCCTTTTCCCTGTAAAACCCCTCCCCTTCCCCCAGCAGAAGTGCACCTGATCATGTGCTCCATGCAATCTTTTTTTTTTTGCTGTAATATAAAACATTGAACATTGAAAGTTCAGTGATGTTATGCATCAATGTTAAATGATTGTGTTTGTATGTGACCACCTTTGTGAAGTTTAGATGTAATTTGCTCACCATGTGCTTGTCTGATGACATCTTTTTCACACAAATGCAGGTGAATCTCTTATTTCTGTTCGCTCTATTAGATGCATGCACATATGTAAAAATGCCCACTGTGTCGCCCGTGGAAATATCTTTCTCCTTGGATTGCAGAAATAAACCAGTCAATTCAACTGATATGTGTACACTTTAACATTTTTTAAAAATTAAAAAAAAAATTAAGTACAATCAATGTGAATGTTTAAGTCATTTCAACTTAAATTACATTAAATTATCTTAAATAAGTCTAATCTTGTTAAACTTTGAAACAAGTTGAATTTTGCTTCACTTATTTTGATGAGTTAAAGCAATGTAAAAACGTCATAACTTCTTGATCACATCATTTTTAGTGTACTTTCTATTTTTAAAACAAAACTAATTTTTTGCTAATATTGATTTTTTTTTGGCATATTTGACTGAATAATTATTTAAATTCATGGCATGCTGAAGTGAGTTGACCATCTTGAACATTGCGGCTTATCAATCTGTTCCTGTGACTGTTATTGAGATAAATCTGTACAGCATCACTGTGAGGTAATCATTAGCTCATGCGGGTCATCGGTCAGTGTCTGATCATGTTTATTGAGTGTTGTGGACCAATCAGACTCCTCTTTTCACAGGTGACAGCCAGGACAGGTAAACTAACTGTAGGAGGAGCATTTTAACTAGAAGCAGTTAAACACACCTGCTGCTGTTCTCTAATGTTTTTCTTTGAATGAAATCCTTGACATGTTTCATTTAAATAGCGCAGTTTATTAATGTTTTGTGCTGGGAATTTTTTCTAAGAAGCATTATTCGTGTGATCTGTCTGGAGTCGCATTCACTAAAGAGCGATATATTCGACCTTCAACAGAAGTTTGACCTTTGCACCTAGAGGTAAGAAACCTTTCCACACATCGACTGTGTTTGTTGTTGCCAAACTGATTTTACATTTATCTAAAGTATATATAAAGTATTAATTCCTGTAGTAAGGCCTATCATTGTTCTTCAATGATTCAATCATTGTACTATAAAAAAGAGTGAAAATTCTTATTTTTTTTTAATCTTTTTATAATGGGCTAATAAAAAAATAAAACATTATTTCTATTGAAACCTGTTTCAGTCCGTTTGATCCTCCCCATAAAAAATACGTGAATAAACAATTTTGTTTAATGGGTTTTTGGTGTGCAGAACACATACAGCTTTAGTGATGCAGAAATCATTGTTGGTTATTATTTTTTGTGTTTTTTAGAACTAAATATTATTTTATATTTTTAAAAGGGCATTTGAAGTTGTCTTTATTAATGGTTTATAAACTGACTAAAAATACTATCCAAAAGTAATAATTCTGGCTAATTTGGCTCTTGTTTATCTTAAAAAGTTATAAAAAGCTAAAATAAAATAGAAATTCCACATTGACCTACATTAATTAACATTTTGTCTTATGTCTAAAGAAAATGTATTGATTGAAGTATGATGAAAATTTCATTTTATTTAATATAGTGTGGTCTTTAAAATAAATTATTGGTTTACTTTATTAGAAAGTTTATTCATAAGAATTAATTTAAGAGAAATTGATAAATTTGGCTGTAACTAGGTGTTATATTTATTTATTAATTTCACTCAAAATCTCTCCTTTTGTTGTAATTTCTTTCATTATTTTGGAATTTATTTCTTTGAATTTTGATCACTATTAATTGAGATGTCTTATTTCTATGGTTACGAGGTTATTTTGCAGTATTGTTAAAAAGGCGCGTGGTTTCTTTAAGGCGCGTGGTTCCTTTAAGGCGCATGTTCCGGAAAAAATAAGGCGCGTGGTTCCCTTAAGGCGCACGTTCCGGTTCTGGTAGCTCTCCTTCAGTTCGCGGTAAATGCGACTGAAGAGAGGTGGGTTGATAAAGTGCTCCGTCTAAAAATTTTGATTTGAGTTTTGTCTATTGTAATATAACATGTATTTTTGTTCTAAAATGCAGTTTAACCTTGTTGAAACATGCATGAAGTTTGTTTTTTGATGAGATGAGTTATAACTCAAAATTTGATGAGTTATAACATGTTTTTTTTTTGAGAATTCATAAGCATGAATGTGCAAGCTCTGTTGGCTAAAATAATGCCTTTCACTAACAGGCTGAATTGAGAGAAGGCCACAGATTCGAGCATATTATAATTGATTATTGTATTCATGCAGGTATGTTTTCTTTAATTCTTCTGTTAATATTGTTTTGAATTTGTAGAATGTTTTTTTGTGAGGTCTGTTGGTAAGACAGGGTTTGTGTGTATGAGAGGCTGAAATGCATGTTTGTGAGTGTGTCAAAGTGTAAAATGTCATGCAGTTCGCGGTAAATGCGACTGAAGAGAGGCTGAATTGAGAGAAGGCCACAGATTCGAGCAGATTATAATTGATTATTTTATTCATGCAGAATAAAATCTGGCCTGAATTGTTCCTGTTGTCCGGTCTCGTTCATCCTTCCATCAACACAACGTAGAGCTAAACGAAGACCGGTCACATAACAAATCTAAAGTATACATGTAAAGCAGGGTTCCTCAATTAATTTTTACCAAGGGCCAAATTCTGCTGACAATACAGAGCCAAGGGCCACCAACCACAATGTTATGACCTCAATGCTTGCTCTGCTATTTTTGTTGTTGTTGTTTTATTAAAAAGAGTCACAAATCACCACATAGCCCAATTATTCTGATTTTATTTATTTTTATTTATTGTTTTCTTTTTCTCATCGAGTCTGTTTTATTCAAGAAAATTTGAACAGATGTATTCATATGCAGAAAACTTAAGAACTTTGCATGGTGAATATTAAAAACAAATTAACAACAACTCTGGATCTCCATGTCTGCATGGGAGTCGACTGATCCTGCTCATCACAACACTGGATCTCTTCTCATCAATCTCATCAACTCTTCTCCCTAATAGCAGATTAAATCATTAGACCTATCAGCCTTAATATTTTATTGTTCTTACTTGGATCAAACTAAAAGTATTAACTGTCATGTACTCACCATTCAATGAGAGAAGTGACAACGAGAGGCTGAAGCAATGCCTCTGATGTTAGGGCTATATTCTGTTGTAGCAATTCTGAGACACTGATCAAGATGCACACTGGACAGTCTGTTTCTATCCTGGTTCTTGATCATGTTCATTATAGAAAACGAAGACTCACAGATGTAAGTGGATGGGAACATTGAAAGAAGGAACATTGCAATAATTCTGCTGTTCTTGAACTTAGCTTGAGAAACCACTTTTGTCCAAAAGTCGCTCACACTCGCCTCCTTGTGTTGCTCTCTGATCAAATCAGACTTTGACATTTCCAAAATCTCCAGCTGCAAAGATGCTTCATCTAAGGAGGAAACCAGGCGTTTGGCCTCAGCAGTCCATTGTCCATCTGCTGGGACTGAAAATGGCTGTCTTAGGAAGAGAAGGAGTTCACTTGACAGGTTGAAGCTCTGAAATCGCTCTTTGAAATTCTCTGCCAGTCTCATCACAAAGTCGCGCATTAACGGGTCCTCTGCCACCTGGTGTCGCTCGCAATGCTGTTGTAAATACGGAAAGTGCAGCTTTCTCCCTTGAAGATCCCGCTCAAAAAGTGTCAGCTTTGAACGAAAGCTTCAACCGCTTCGTACATGTCAGCAATACTGTGGTTTTTGCCTTGCAATTGCAAATTAAGCTGATTTAGGTGAGACATGATATCGCACAAAAAATGCACGAATGCCATCTCTGTGTTGTCTTTCAAAAAACTCAGAAATGTCTCTGCCCTTTGGCTTTGAAGGCTGCTTAAAAATGTACAAAGTTCATTTTGAAGTTCACACACTCTTTCCAGCACACGACCCTTGCTCAGCCATCGGACATCATTGTGCAGCAACAGATCATGCCGTTCTGCAGACATTTCCTCCAGCAAGGCTCGGAAAAGGCGATGTTGCAGACCAGAACTCGCGCGAATAAAGTTTACCAGCCTCATCACAGTATCCATTGTCTCTTTCATTTTTCCAGACAATTTGGCGCATAACACTGATTTATGAATAATGCAGTGAAATGTTATGAGATTTGGATTGACAGCAGCTAGCCTGCTTATCAGGCCTCTGTGATGTCCAACCATTGACGGAGCCCCGTCAGTGACAACTGAAACAACTTTGCTTAAATCTAATCCATTCGTTTCAAAGAATTGCATCAGTTCGTTAAAAATTATTTCTCCGGTTGTGCGTCCCTGTAATGGCAACAAACAAAGCAGCTCTTCGGAAAACCTTCCCATCAAAAAATCTGACGAACACTGACAGCTGTTCAATGTCAGTTCGGTCGCAAGACGAGTCTATTGCAAGTGACATGACTTCAGCTTTCTTTATGTCGGATAAAAGATTGGACAGACACTCACCCGCCAGTGTTTCTACTCTTCTTGTTGCCGTGCAATCAGATAACGGCACCTTCTGTAATAGCTCCAAAACCATTTTCTTTGTTTTCTCATCGTGGTTTAAAACTTCTGCCACCATGTCAATCGCACAGGTTTTAATTAATTCGCCATCCGAGAACGGCTTTTTGGCCTTTGCCAGGTTCCAAGCCACACGTAAGGATGCTGCGGTGGCATTCTCCTGAATGGATGTAGTTTTATGAATAACAGCAACTGACTGCTTGTAAGCTGCTGCCAATTGTGATATCTTCTGTTTGCGACTCTCAGAATGTTCAGGAAAATTGCTGTTAAAATTGCTGTGCAATGAGTTAAAATGGCGTTTGATATTGTCAGACTTACAGACAGCCACGGTCTGCGTGCACAGCAAACACGTTGGCTTTGCGTTGTGGTGGTCAGGCAAAATAAAACAAAATTGTTCAGTCCATTCAGATTTGAAGCGTCTATTTTCTGTGTCCACTTTTCTTTTCTTAACACTTGCCATATTTCCGTTGCGCGCGAATGCCTAGAGACTGCGTTCGAATTTTTGCTTACGCTGATGTTACCATGACAACCTGGAAATGAGCGCGGGCCAAACATTTTCCTTTCGCGGGCCGGATGTGGCCCGCGGGCCGCCTATTGAGGAACCCTGATGTAAAGTATTAATTGTTTTCTCAGAGTTGGTCAGCTGGAAAAAACATTGAGATTGAAAGTGCATTGCACAAGTCTCTATAATAATATACAATAATAACTTGTGCATATAAATGATGTAATTTCATTTAAAACGCATGAGTCCTGCACATGGTAGCCTGTAACATGATATGACTGCAGGTCAGGAATCAATAGGCACTGGCAAACTGCCCCCCTCCTCTTTACAAGTAAGTTACTCCACTGCTCTGTCTATGTAGAAGACTAGTACAACAGGCAGACATTAGTACTGTTGGTAAAATTGACGCAGGATCACGGTTGACAAAAAGGTTCAACGAGCGGAACCCCCCTTCATAGACATGAGTTTCTGGAGGGAGCGATTCAGTGTGCGACACATCCCACTACGGGTTCCGGGTTCCGGGCAAGGGGGTAATCGAACCATCGACCGGAAGTTGAAGCCTCGCGGGAGCTGCCATCTTGTAGCAGAACTTCACTTGTGTTAGCATTCCCATTGACTCCCATTCATTTTGGCGTCACTTTGACAGTGAATAACTTTACATCTGAGGCGTTTGAAGACCTTATTTGTCCTTTATTTATTTCTAAAGAAACACGACAATGTATAAAATGCTCCATTACCTTGTAGCTTATGTTATGGCCCCATAGAAACAGTTCCTTTGTCAAAGTAGGTTAAGGATTGCGTCATACCCAAGTGACTCTCTGTCGCACAGTAGAGAGATTACCGTATGGACAGGAGAAGAAGCTTGCTTGCCACAGCACTAGAAGACAGATGGGTTGCTCTCGTTACATCTACGTCGTCAAGCTCTGTTTGAGTCTGCGCATCAGGGACAGAAGTGATAAAAATCGCCAAAAACGGACTTCACTTGTGTCAATCGAGTTCCAATGAGATGGCTCTGTCCACTTCTTATACTGTCTATGGTTCCGGGTAGGACGGAAACATTGACCAGCCTGATTAGCGCTAAAGCACTGCAGGTGCGGGAGAGAAGAGAGTGGCGTTTCCCATAGGCTTCTGTTTTTACAAGCCAAGATAAAAGGACTCTTCAAAGAGGCTTCAGTGTTCAGTCTGGTTGTTCAGTCTCGTCGAGGAAGTGTGGGTGCAGTCTGGTAGTCGAAGCAGGGGTCGAGTCCATGTGTTCAGTCTGCTTGCAGTGGAAGTGCACGCTGGTTTACCTGGAGTAGTATTGGGATTCAAGTTCGCTCAGGGATGTTGTCTGGGTGTGGGAGTCGCCCATTGGAGTCTGTGAGAATTCGCTGGACTGATATATGGATGGAATCTGTGATGTGAAGAGAGAAGGAAAGATAAGTGAATTGATTTCATTCTATGAGTATTTGAATGGCTTGAAGAGACTGCAGTGAATGAAAATCTGATCGTTGGGAAAGCTACGTGTTTCAGATTGTGTTGAGGAGAACGGAAGATCGATTTATGGCTGTGGATTTTGAAGTAGACACGAGTGCGGTGTGCTTTTGCTGAGAAGTGGCCTCAATCCCCTGCTTACACGTTTTGTGGAAAACTAGTAATTCTGCTCCCCATTTGGAGCCCCGAGTGATTCAGCTGAGTGAAAAGTAATCTGTACTGAGACGAATCCTTACCCTCCTACTTACCGTCTGAGTCTGGAAGTATGCAGCATCGCTGGTGAAGTGAGCTTTTAAACCACTGTCCCACTACTGTGCATTGAGAAAGTACCCTGTACTGAGAAGAATCCTTACCTCCGTACTTACCGTCTGAGTCCTGAAGGAAGCCGTATCGTTGGTGGAGTCGCTGTGAGGGTGAAGTGGTGACGTTTGGTCAGAAACTATCCGTAACTGAAGAACACCTAGAGAAGACGCTGAAGTATATCAATTTCGTGCTCATTGCTATATTGTGTTCAATAAAGATTGTTACTCCTTTGAAATTATCTCCTGCCTCGGCGTCGGCTCCTCACGGTGGTGTCTGGTCAGAGGGGAGACTGGTCATCCGAGTCCGCCCCGGCCTGCACCGGTGACACGCAGCAGCAGAGTCACAAAAAAAAAAAAAAAAAACGCCCAAAATAAATAATAAAGTTAAAAGAATAACTCAACATTTTTTGCACTTTTCTTACTCTCGGCCAGCAGTGAGTAGAATGATAACTCGACCTGACCTGTTTCTGATCTTGTTCTATACTTTTATTTCAGAGATGTCAGAAATCAGCTCCAGTCCAGATGATCCAGTGATCCGGATCCTTCTGATGGGCAGATATGGTTCTGGGGCAAGCTCATCAGGAAACACTATACTGGGAGAAAAGAAGTTTAAAGTAAAGAAACATGAGTCTGAAGTTTGTGAGGGTGAAACACAGATCGGAAAGAAGCAGGTGCATGTGTTTATTTCTCCAGATCCACTGGATCCAGATCTCTCTGAAGAGAAGATGGAGATGATGAAGGATCAGCTGGTCTCTCGATGTTCATCAGGTCTCAGTGCAGTTCTGCTCACCGTTCCTCTGGAGCAACCTGTGCAAAATGAGGAAGAGATCCTGGATTATATTAAAGGTTTATTTGGTCCTGATGTTCACAAGTACATCATGATTCTGTTCACACGTCAAGACGAGCTGGAAGATCTTGACCAGACCATTGATGAACATCTACAAGATCATGCGGATCTCCAGCGACTGGTCACTGAATGTGGAGGAAGGTTTCACTGTTTCAATAACAAGAGAGAATCACAGAGTCAGATACAAGAACTACTGCAGAAGATTGAAGGAATGATGATGAAGAATGGAGGGAAATTGACCTTGGAACAAATGAAGAGGACTGACAGTAAAAGAGGTTTTCTTATTAATTGTAAGTTTTTTAACATATATAATTTCCACTATTATCAACTTTATTAAATACTTGTATTTTAGTGATATGTTCACTAAGTGTACATCACTAGTTTGTTAGGCATCCCTGGAGTGTGTTTTGTTACTGATTTTCTTGAATATATATAGTTTCAGCAAAGTCTGGAGTTCAAGATGAGATTGATGTGATTCCTGAGAAGAAAGATCTCAGGCTGGTTCTGGTGGGAAAAACTGGAGCTGGAAAAAGCGCCACTGGAAACACCATTATCGGCAAAAACGTGTTCAAATCTTCAGCCGGTTCAAAGTCTCAGACGAAAACAGAGTCAGTCAGAAACTACAGTACGGTTAAGTAAAGAGATCTCAGTGATCGACACTCCTGGACTTTATGATACTGAACTCAGTGAGGATGAGTTTAAAACTGAAATAGTGAAATGTGTAACGTTTGTTTCTCCTGGACCGCACGCTTTTCTTATCGTCATTAGAGTTGGTCGATTCACTGAGGAGGAGAAAAACACAGTCCAACATCTCAAAGAAGTGTTTGGAGAACATATACTAAAATACACCATGATCATCTTCACCCATAAAGATCAGTTAGAGGAGAAAAATAAAACCATTGAAGAGTTTTTACAGAATGGTGATCAAGATCTTAAAACCCTTGTTGAGAGTTGTGGAAACCGGTTCTTCTTTCTAGACAACAAGTCTGCCAGTTTCCCACAGTTTAAAGATCTGCTCAGTAAAATAGAGAAGATGGTGGAAGAAAACAGAGGGACGTATTTCACCAATGAAATGTTTAAAGAAACAGAGAAACACATTCAGGAGATTCAGAAGCAGAAACTGAAGCAGATCAAACAGCAGAACAAACGCCTCTCTCAGACAGAATGGCAGAAAATATACAGGCGTTTAGTACAAGAGTCACAACGAGAAGCTCAGCAATATTTTTCGAACCTTTCCTTTACAAATCTGCAACTCCGGGGGAAGACCCTGACATTGACCCGTAAAGAAGGAGTGAAAGCCAAGACGGAAGCAGAGGGCAAAGAAACTGGTCGGTTCAGGGCATTTATACTTTCTATCAGACAAAAGATGTGTGTGATTCAGTGAAAAAACACAATGATCAGACACACAATACAATACGGGGTCAATGGAGGTTTCTTGACATTTTTACTATAACTATTTTTTTTTACTTACCTGTATGTATTGCTATTGCAAAACCACCATTTAAAAAAAAATATTTACTTGGTTAAACTGTCATTTTGTTCACCTTTATTTTTATTATCGTTTTACACAATATAGATTGTTTCAAAGCAGGTTCACAGTACTAAACAGGAAAATAACAATCAAATACGATACAAATTCAGATTCAACTTTAAAGCAGCTCTACATGAGACAATACTTTCATTATTCTGATTAACTCAGTTCAGTGTCGATCCAGTTTTGTTTCTAATCCGAACAGTGTCAATATCCTCAAATCGATATTAGTGTATTTTTAAGTTTCTTTTAAACCCAAACTACTCAAGCCAAGACCCCGTCTAGTAGTTGCTTACTTACATTTACAAAATGACTTTACAAAAAAAACTTTGATATGAAAAGTTTAGAGAAATTAGAAAATATGTAAGATTGTTAATATATTTGTATAGGCTATTTCACAATTCAGTTTCCAGACCAAACAATGCAAATGAAAAGTTGAAACCAGACATTAAGGGCCAATCTCATTTCTCTGTTTTACCCCTTCCCCTACCCCTTGTCTGCGTCTTCCCTTTGCCCCTCAATACCGAGTGAAAGGGGGTAGGGGTGAGAACGTTCTTCTAAGAAATGAGACACCATCTCGATTACCGTTTGCGTAATCTTCCCTTGCCGCTATAGCTGTCAACAGGCGTCAACAGAGGCGTAAAGCGTTGACATACCGGTAAACAAACGAAGATGCCGTCGTCTCATGTTGTGTTGTTAATTGCCTGGGCTCTATCTTTGCACGCTTGGGTTCCATCCGGAAGAAAATGGTTTCTCAGACGCATACGACTGCTTACAGATCAAATGGTACGTGTTTTGTTGTATTTAACGGCGGCGCAAAGTTAATAAAATAATATGAAGTGTCACATCAAGGATTATCAGATCATCTCAGTTCGACAAATAGCGCATAGCTGCTAGTGGTTTACTAGCGATTCAAAACAAAAATATTACAATTAAAGCTCCAGTATGTAACTTTAGTGGTCACAAGAGGGCGACAATTAAAAGGCGACTTTGTGTGACGCATTAACGAGCTGAATGATGGGACTTGCTGTCAAGCTGATTGATCTAGAAAATGTTTAAGGATTAGTGAAAACACTAAATGTTTTTTAACATTAGAGTGCTATGAAGCAGGTCACGATTGCTAATAAGATACATATATCACACGCGAGTCTCGCGGATATAAAGGAATAAGGAAATTTCATCCTATTGAACTACACGCAAGTGCTGGATTACTCACACAGGTCAGTTTATTAGATGAATTAATCTTGTGAGGGAAACGCAGCGCTGTTCCACTTGGTATGACGTTACACGATCACACTAAACAGCATTTAAATGTGTGTTGAAAGTTATAATGTTATTCTACGTGTTACTGTAGTTCGTCTGCTATACGAAACTAGCAGCTCGATCAACATAAGAATAACATACTGACCATATTCTAACATTTCATCATGTCAAGCTAACGTTATAACATTGATTTGTTTTATGTACTTTTGCTCACCTGTCTAATAAAGTCAGTCTCGGACGCTAGCTTCTCGGCATCTCAAAAACATCACGTGGATATTGATCCTCATTCTAGTTCTCCTTGTTTTTCCCAAAGTTTGCTTGCTTGCCATGGTCTATGATTGAACGAAACAAGAACTGGGTGCCGCTAAACGTTACTCACTATGCAGTTGTCCGCGTATGTCACCTTGGTTACGTCATGGCTATGGCAATACGAGCAGAAACGAGGATAGCGTGGATATTGCGTCATTGACAGGCGACATGATTTTTGTCCGGGACGGCCACTTATTTAAAATTGTAATTTCTCTGAAATAAAATAATTTTGGAGACTTTCGGGATATTTTAAGTACACAACTGCAGGAAATATATCACACTGTGCAAGTGATTTTTGGATATTTTATTACAAAATCCTTACATATTGGAGCTTTAAAACAGCTTGAACAACATTTTATTCAACATTTTATTAAAAGTATCATAAAACTCGTGTGTTATAATACTTACATTTGTGTGCCTGCTTAACAGTTCGACGTTCAGCCATAATAAAAAACTTGATGCCGGCACTTTTGTTACCCCTCTCTTTCAAGTGTGGTCCTCCGCAAACTTTGTTTAAAGGGCCCTAGCCCTTAGTCAAAATGAGAATAGGGACACCACTTCCCCTCACATGAACGTGCAAAACTGAGGGGAAGGGGTAAGAGTAAGGGGTAAGACAGAGAAATGAGACGCAGACTACTTTTCTCGCTTTTTCCAGTTACATTATCAATGAATAGTTGCCTTTTTCTCCCTTTTTTTCAATTTCACTTGTGCTAAATTGTGACTTCAGAAACAAACATTTGAATAAATGAAATCTAACCGATTTGTCAAAATAACTTGATATAAAATAACACACTCAACGCCAAACACATATCAAAAGTTGCCACAAGTTCATTGCAAGATCAATCAACAATAAAGCAGTTTTTTATGTGTTTTGGACACTTTTAACTGATAATTCTCTGAAACTGCATACTTACCCACAGCATGTCTCGTGATCTATGCTGTGGGTAAATGCCATCACTTATCAGCCAGATGACGCTGTCCCCATTTATGCAGTGATTGTTTATTTTGGTGTTAGATTTTTTTATTTAAGTTAAGTTTACGAAAGTTTTCACTGAAGCGTATTGCATGAATTAACGAGTTAATTATCTCAGAATTATCGAGATAATTTTTCATGGAAAAAAGTTTTTGCTCTATTTTTCTGAATTAATGAGTTAATGATCTCAGAATTACAAGATCATTTTTCATGGAAAAAAAATGTTTGCTCTTTTTTTCTGAATTAATGACTTGATTATCTCAAAAACTCAGAAATAATATCATGCATTGCTGCATGAATAAATAGTTATCTTATGTTCAGAGGTGATCTGTTTGTCACCATTGCTGAGATTTATACGCTAATTCTTGATGTCTGTGTGTGCCTAAATAAAATAATTTTTGGGGATTTAAAAAAAAAGATTTATTTGATCGTTTTTCATTGAAAAGGCTATAAATGGTAATCAAACACACCTGCCTTTAATTTTCAAGTGATCCTGAAGACCTTAATTGGTTGCTTCAAGTGTGTTTGATTAGGGTTGGAGATAAACTGTGCAGGACAGTCGATCGGCAAGAGCAGGGTTGGGCACCCCTGTTCTAAAATGACCGTGCTGCTAAAATCCTTAAAGTAAATTTAACTCAGAATTTATGCTCTTGATGAGTTCAGCGATTCAGGGTCAATTAATGATTAAACACCACCATCACCATCAGATCACCTTTTCTATTTGTTCATGTTTGTTCTGGCTGTTATAACTCATGTACAGCAGCCAAACAAAATCTAAAGTTAATGATTTAAGGGTCAAGAGCCCAACTAAGCCAAACACTGATCACCATAATGGTGACTTGAAAAATTCGGTTTTCTCCTTCAGTGATTCTGCTTGTTAACATCAGGTGTCTTCAATAATGCTCAATCATCCCTCAATTATTCACTTAATTATCTCATTAACTTTAACTTTAGGGTTAACTTGCTCTTTAAACAGTAAAAACAAACTATCATTTAAAATAAAAATATGTTTACCAGGCAGTCTTCAAAATTATCTTCTTTCTCGCCAAGGTAGAGAATGAAGCTGCGGATAACTGATTCACGTCTCATCTCAATGCTTTGTGGTGTCAGTGAACAGATTTATATTTTATCATTATCATTACTCAAACTTTTATTCATACACAATGAATTCAATCAAATCAAGTTAGAACACAAAAGCATTCATGCGCAAAGGAATACTGATTTGAGTACTTTGAGCAAGGTGACTCTACTTCCTGTTCCTGTCTGCCTTGCATTTTGGCCAAAGCAGAACTGTCACTGAAACTCTATCATCTTCAGTACAGATTCTTTATATTTGAATTTTTTTTAATTTTTTTTAATTTTAATTTTTATTTGTAGAAGTTTTTTATACAACAGAAAACATATCCATGTGCATGCATGTATGAGAAATACATTAAGTAAATCTTATTTTAAAAAAAATGTGAACAAGCACAATTTTGATCAAACACACCTGACTCAGTTTGACCAGAAATGGCCTCAGTTTGGTCCCAACATGAATCTCTGCTCCAGGGAAATTGTAGATTAGATTCTCCTGAATTCCTCCTTGATGTTATGTGACAAAATGATTCAAGAGTACAACAGCAGAGGTTAAATAGACATAGATGTTTTAGATAGAGACGTTTTATACAATAGATGTGCCTTTTCAGTAAAAGATGTGTCAGGGAAATTGCAAATAGGACAGAGTGAATTAAGCACGAAAACAAAGCGAGGCATATGTGAGAAAGGGGAACTGAAAAGTGTGGACGTGCAGGAGTCTGATATGAGAAGGGCAAAAGTCTTCTCACTTTAGAGTTTATATACAAAAAGATCACCCTCCAAGATGTACCCCCTCCTCTTCTCACTAAAGCTACTGCACGTACACAGTTTCGGTTCCTCTTTCTCACATATGCCTCGATTTTGTCTTGTGCTTAATGCACCCTGTCCTATTTGACCTATTTGCAATTTCCCTGACATATCATCTTCTGAAAAGGCACATCTATTGTATAAAACATCTCTATCTAAAACATCTATGTTTTATAAAACACACAAGCATATAAACAATGGGGCCAAAAAGTATTTAGTCAGCCACTGATTGTGCAAGTTCTCCTACGTAGAATAATGAGAGAGGTCTGTAATTTTCATCAACTATGAGAGACAAAATGAGAAAAAAAAAAACCAGGAAATCACGTTGTAGGATAGTGTTGTTTTTTTGGTTGTACGTGTAGGCACCAATAAAAAATGACGTGCATAGGCTGTGGAACAGTAACCTGACTCCGCCAGATGGATTTTGCTCCCATCTGGAAACCTTCCGTTGAAGTATTTTTGGAGAGTGGCGAAAATACTGGTTAGCTGATTGGCCTATGTTGGTGATAGACGGGCCAAATCAACCAATCTGGGTGCGTTTCCCATACAACGACGTAGTTCACTGTTTCACTACCATAGTATCGATGCATCGTTGGAAAAATCAACTAGCTAGTCACGACTGTTTCCCGAAACCCACTGTCGCAAAGTCTCGTTCAACCATGTTGGTTTCGCGCGTGGTGGGAGTAATAACTGCTTTTAATGAAACTGTTTGAGATCCCTTAACTTTAGATTTGTTTTATATAAATTACAGACATGTCATCTGAGGACTATTTCTGATTGTTCTCAGTTATTTTGCTTTATTACCAGACTCAATATTTGGCTCGTTCTTACATAGTACAGCACGTTCAACACATGCGCACTATTCAAGCTCGTTACTTCAAATCTTTTGAAAAACTAAAAGACGTAAATTACATTTCTATGTATGCTGAATAAAAGGCACCGGTTGTACTGAATGTCAGCTTGCTTATTTTGCTGAAGATAAGGATTTATTACCTCCAAATGTCATGCAATATAGAAACGATGCGATGCTGTTTGCGAATGTTTGTTGGAACGATGGTTTCGGAAACACCGAATCGTTGAACTATGCTGATAACGACGGAACTTGCGACCATAGTTGGCTAATGATGCTTTTGGAAAACGCACCCCAGAACTTCATTAATTTAGTGACAATATGTTTTGTTTACATGACAGGTAGACTACTGTTATTTTAAGTTCTTGACACAAATTTCATGATTTTCATGATAAGCTTGCAATTTAATTTAATTTTTATCAATATCGAACTCCGCTAATCTATAAAACAAGCACTTAATCATTATCTATCGCTAAGATCCAGGATCTGCCCGATCTTAATTTACCAACATGATATCATGACTTTTGCGTAAACATACACGCCACTTTCGAAGTCAAGTGGCGTGTTATCTCTATGCATTTTGAGCTATCCGCGTGTATGCTCTACGCCATTAACGTCCGAGTGATTGCTGTCAAATGTCTGCGCGAAACGAAGCAAAATGTACATCTACATCTGGGGAGCTATCGTTTTCTTTCCTAGGATGGTAAGGGAACAGTCATAAATGCCATTAACCCCAGTGACGGTTGGGTTTAGGGACGGGGTTGAGGTAAGACATATATTTATATATACAGTTATAACGTTAAGTCAACAGCGTTCATAAACACGCTGAAAAGCAATTATGCGTCTTGATAGCACGCCAAAAATGGAATTGGTGTGTCATACACACGCTACTTCATGAGATCAGTCTGTAATTTACGGTTAGGAGCTACTAGTTCAATTTAAGATATTACGAATGCGTTTAATTTTTATTGCTTAAAGGGTAACTAAACCCCTGGTCAGAGCCTGACTCCACCCACTGGCAATATTTGAAAAATGCTGGAAAAGTGGGCGGAGGGAGGGACGGGTTGCACCTGAGACAGCTTATGTCACAGGACACCACAACTTCCAATAGGAAAATTCAACTGCAGTAGCCACCTTTAAACCTGAGGAGGACAGCACTTAGACGTTTTTAGAAAACGCATGTGTTAAAATAATAGGGTCCCATGAAATGTTTTGTTTTTCAGAAATTCTGTATTGTGTATTTTAATTTCTCTGGCTATCACATGATGGCATAAAATATAAATTGAATAGATTTTTTAATCAAACTAAACTTGTCAAACTTAGAGCTGCATCAGAGGATTACTGTTAATTTTTTTATTATTATTATTTCTAATGTTATTATTATTACATTGAGACAGCTACATTCTACTGTACAACACTGAAAATATATCACAATTTCTTCTTGTTACTGATATGACGAGTTTCTCTCAAGTGAAACGGTTAAATGATCATGAAGTGATTCTCAGAGTGGCTCTGGAGATGAAGTTCATGCATTCATGAAGTGTCATGAGTGCTTCAGTGTGTGTGGTAAACTAAATGTTCATTCATTGAGACTGTTTTGTGGTTAAATATTCTCAAACACTCGTCCCATATCGTGATTGATTTAATTGAAGTCTATACTGACCTGCTTTTGATGTATTCTTCATAGATTTCATATCATTCCTCGTAATACAGTAAAATGACTGGATTCTGTGTTTTAGTCTGTGTTTTCCAAGACCATGGGTCTTTATAATTTGCATTAAAAAAAGATTAAGCTGATAATAAAATATACAAAATATTTTTAATTAAGACAATTGTGGTTCAGTGATTTATTGAAAATAGAGGACATTTCACTAATAAAACCAACCATTTTTTAAAGGAAATATACATAGTTTTGAGGCTTAAATTGATTACACTGTAGTTAAGCCTTTTACAAAAGACAAAATATGACAATCTTGATGATTCGATTGATAAGTAGTTCGAGAAGAAGTCTTCAAGATCACAAAATAATATTGTCACAACGCCCACCCATACAATCTGTCCTGCCCCTCATCATGGCTGTTGGGAAACTAATTGGTTTCTCCACTAGGTGGTTTCTCCTCTGAGTGGATCTTCATGTGTATCTTCAGCTGACTTTTAATAGAGAAACTCTTTCCACACTGATCACACGTGTACGGCTTCTGTCTGCTGTGGATCTTCTCATGCGCTTTCAGATTTCCAGACAGACTGAATCTCTTGTCGCAGTGTGAACACTTGTAAGGTTTTTCTCCAGTGTGAATTCTCTGGTGCAGTTTTAAAGTACTTGAGCTGTAATAAAAGTCTTCTCACACTCAAAGCACATGTACTCTCTCACACCAGTGTGTATTTTCTGATGTTTTTGCAAACTTTGCAGCAGTGAAAAACTCTTTCCACACACAGAACATGAATACGGCTTCTCCTTCGTATGAACTGTCAGGTGTTTCTTCAGGTTTCCTGACCAAAGAAATGTTTTGCCGCACTGATCACATGTGAACGGCTTCTCTCCGGTGTGGGTCTTCATGTGAGAATTAAGATTTTGTCTCCAAGCGAATCTCTTTTCACACCGATCACACATGAACGGCTTCTCTCCAGTACTGAACTCTCATGTGAAGCTCAAGCCATGGTTTTTGTGCGAAACTCTTCCCGCACTGATCACATGTGAACGGCTTCTCTCCAGTATGAATTCTCATGTGAACCCTAAGATTTAGTCTTTGTTTGAGAATCTCTTTTCACACTGATCACACGTGAAAGCCTTTTCTCCAGTGTGGATCCTCATGTGTTTCTTAAGATCTGCTGAATCCCTGAAACTCTTTCCACATTTATCGCATGTGAACGGCTTCTCTCCGGTGTGGATCATCATGTGTTTCTTAAGGTCTGCTGAATCCCTGAAACTCTGTCCCACATTTATCACATTCGTACGGCTTCTCTCCGGTGTGGATTTTCATGTGTCTTTTAAGTTTATTGGAATCCATGAAGCTCTTCTCACACTGATCACACATGAACGGTCTCACTCCGGTGTGAACCCTCAGGTGAAGATCAAGACTGTGTTTGTCTGAGAATCTCTTCTCACACTGATCACACATGAACGGCTTTTCTCCCGTGTGGATTCTCATGTGACTCTTAAGGTGTGATGAATTCGTGAACATCTTCTCACATTTATCGCATGCGTACGGCTTCTCTCCAGTGTGGATCCTCATGTGAACCTTAAGGTGTATTTTTTGTGTGAAACACTTCTCGCACTGATCGCAGGTGAACGGCTTCACTTCAGAGTGAACTCTCATGTGAACATCAAGACTTCGTTTGTATGGAAAACTCTTCCCGCACTGATCACATGGGAATGGCTTATCTCCGGTGTGGATCCTCATGTGTTCCTGAAGAAGAACTTTTGCTGCGAAGCTTGTCCCACATTGATCACATTCATGCGGCTTCTCTCCGGTGTGGATCATCATGTGTTTCTTAAGATTTGGTTTTTGTCTGAAGCTCTTTCTACATTGATCACATGAGAACGGCTTCTCTCCAGTGTGGATCCTCATGTGAGTCTCAAGACTATCTTTGGTTGTGACACTCTTTCCACACTGAGTGCAGGTGAAAGATTTCTTGGCTCTTCTTTTCTTTAAAAATGTCCGTTTAGTCTTTGAGCGACTCAAAGGTTTTTCTCCAGGTTGGACATGATGTTTCATGTCCAATGGGCATGCTTCCACTTCACTCAGTTCTTCTCTCTCCTCGCCTCTTCCATCAGGTCTGAAATAAAAGAAAAATATGAATTTAATTTTCAGTAGATCAAAATAATTCAAATAGAGAAGTATGAAGTGAAAGGACATACAAGTGAGCTCTGATGTAATAGTCAACTGCTATAAAACACTACAATAATTTTTATTAAATAAGTATCTTTCCATGAATGTGGTACAGTTATTTTGATTTGGAATTCAACAACCAGGGGTGTAAAGTAAAGAATAACAAATACTCACATTAATGTAATTAAGTAGTTTTTATCAGAAATGTTACTTTTTGGGTTGTTTAAAAATTGTGTACATTGGAGAACATTTTAAGTGATGTATCGGTCCTTTTATTCTCGCTATTTTCCCTCTGTTTGTGGTCCTTACTCGTTACATGCTTGTTTTAATTTTAATTTTAGTCATCAAAGCGATTGGATCGAGTAATCAGTCTCGTGACTGTTATCATATCAATTTCTGCACGGAAAACTTTAACTGCCAACCGCTGTTAATCATGGCTGCTGTGGACGTGCTTTCTTGCATCAATTCAATCGAGATATCAGCATCTTTCTCTAATATGCTATGTTACATTTCTGATTACTAAATTATTTTTTATTTAGGCAGGCTAGCCTATCTACAGGGCCTGACATTTAGTGTGAGGTTGGGGGTTTTGCGTACAGTGTTAACTCCCTCAAGTCCCAAGTTCATAAGGTGTGAATTCCCGCTCCCATTTACTTAGAGTACATGAGTGATTCTTGTGCACTGCTGTGAAAATGTCTCTGAACACGGCCCAAAGTGTGTCCGAATGATGTCTGAGTTTGACAAAGGGGAAATTAAACTAGACAGATGGCCCTCCACCATGGGCCATCAAAGACCCCTCATCAGATCATGGCGGGGAGGAGGATAAAAGCCCTTCTCCTAATGTAACTTCACATTCACAATGATATACTGTGATGTGGCGCTGTGATGGCGACATGTGGTGAGCGTCCTGTTGCGTGCTTTTGTTTATCTAGTTATTTAGATGTGCTCCCGAGTGCAAGTGTTTAGTAACATCACGGTTTCTATGAATGTTTGCCCTTGTTGTTGTAATGGATTTTTTCCTGAACCTGACTACTCTACAATAATACTCACTCTAATTGGCCAAGTTTTATACTTTTACCCTAGCGCGTCTGTACAGTTGACGTCGGCCGGGTGCTAATCCTATAACCCTAGCGCGTCTATAGTCGACGTCGGCCAGGTACTAACTCTAACTTACTCGTTCTTGCTGCGCAGCTTAAATAACAGACAGACTCGAGCAAATGTCCTTTCAATGCTTTTAATTACGGCCAGGAGAGTTCTCGAGCAATACTCCCAAGTAAAAACAAGGCCGGTGGATCTCAGACAAATTCCATTGAGAATCCCCCGAAAACACAGATACAACAGTTTTTATACAACAGGGAGGTATGGCATAATGACATTAATTTCATTGGTTCTTCATAGGTAGACTGTTTTGTTACTGGGTAGAGGAGACTTTGTTTTAATGATTCTAACTTAGTCATCTGTCTAGTTCCATTTCCCATATTTGTTATTTATACTCACAGTCAGGTGCTTGACATACACACACATTTATCTGAAGTACAGAATGTCTTTGAGTACATTGTCTCAGAGGTTTAGCAGATAAATGAGGTCAACTGATAAACCATGGTTAGATTAATATTCAGTTTAAAATTTTCCACCACATTGGACATTATAATGGTGCGTTCACACTGGACGCGAATAGCGCGTCAGGCGCGAATAATTTCAATGTTAAGTCAATGCAAAGACGCGTTATGAGCGTAAAAAATTCCTGCGGTGTGAATGAGGCGTAGAGCGCGGTGTGGAAGACGTGAATACTCCTCATTCACGCGTCAAGTTCGCGCAAATTGAGTGTCTGGCGCGTTAAGCGCAAATGATTTAGTTAGTGCTATTTGTGAATTCACGCATTTGACGCGAATTCGCGTCTGCCGCCCGAGTTGAAAAATCGGAACTTTGGCATCAATTCGCGCCGCGTTAACCAATCGGGAGCCTGCTGCTTGCTCACGTGGTGAACTATCTGGATGCTTCAATAAATGATTTTGTAATATGACTAAATGCATGGTGGGATTATGCACAACAAAACAAATATTTTATCACTTAAAACTTTATTTCTATATACGAGACATGTTCATTTTGTATTGAATGTTATTCATTCCATATCTAGATTATATGAAATAGTATTATGATGTAAAGACAACCAACATACATATGCATAAGTTCGAGATAAAAAAATCACAGGACAGGTTAATAACTTTTGAAGGCTGGCTCTATTTATCATCAAAACAAAAATAAATGACAGATTAGATGGATGAGGGCGAGGGTTGTTGTGTGTATAATTTAAAAGACTGGAGCAGGACTGCTGATGTCAAAGACTCATGCTGTCCACCTGATCTAGAGCTGCTTGCGGTGTCATTCAGACCCAAATATCTTTCCCGGGAGTTTGGTCAGCTGGCTCTTGTACTTGTTTACATCCCTCCGTCTGACAATGTCACACGTGCGGTCCCTGTCCCTGTTCTCATTTTTGCAGGCTAAAAAAAGACACTTCCAACCTATCAACAATATGTGACATGCGCCACCAGAGGTGACAAAACAATTGACCTCTGTTATGGGAATGTAAAGAATGCCTACAAAGCATACAAAAAACACCTCTAGCACTGCAGATCATAACGTGATCCATCCTGATCCCTGCTTACCGTACACAACTGCAGAGAGAGGGTGTGACAAAGAAGCAGGTGAAAAGGTGGGATGTGAAAAAAAAGTGTACCTATGTGCCAGACTCGATGCCAGAAGCACACGATGCAATATTTTCGACAAGATAATTGCTGCTAAGATTATTGCTGCCAAGAAGTCTTCCGTGCAAGTTGAAGATGTTTGCGGCAAACACTGCATGAAAAGACTCAAATCCGGCAATATCCGGGCATAGTAAACTCCTGTGCAATTTGATGTTTGCTGGATGTATGTGGGAAAAAGCGGATCTGAGTAACACGGAACAGTATATTTCCAGACAAACCCGGAAACCTCACCTATGCGGACATATACACGGGAATCCGTGAAATTTCACGGACATATACAGCTGAAACACTGCTGGGTGTGAGAGGTGTGAAGACCTTTCATATGTTAATGACTGACACTAAGTGCTGGCTTTTCTCAGAGGGAGGAGTGGCAGGGGAGGACTTCAGGATTGAGAATTATCTCTGGTCTACTATAGGCTACAGCAAACAAGCTTTTTGTACAGAAAAATAAATAAATTCTTAAGGCCCTGAAACACAAAACCGACATGACAAAGAACTAGCAATGACTGAAAGCTGACTCTAGGGTTGGCTCACGTCACCTGTGTCAGGGCCTTAAACCACTGCATGAAAAAAAGTATCATCAAATATTCTTTTATAAAAACAGGACAAAATAAACACCATGAATATACGTTCAAAAAACATCTGAATATTTAATGAAATAACAAATAAAGGGAAATAAACCAAACATTTCAGAATATCTAAATTTTTATTGTGAAGTTTTACAAATTGCACACAACAACATTTGTCGCCATTGGCTTTGCTTGGTTGGGGACATTAAATTTAATATTCAACAATGTTATTGATCTGCCTGCATTGACACCATTATATGAGATCTGAACTAAGATGGACAATGACATCACGGTTTTTGGCAGAGTTAATCAATGCTTCATTGGGCATGCATGTGAAACGAGTGGTGTCGCAAACCATCTCGAGCTCTTTTCCCGTGTTATTGTCAGCAGCTGGTTGTCCTTCCATGTTGAAAGGTAATTATGTCCAGCTGCATCATATTTATTCACAAAATGAAATAGATACACTTGCAACGCGTCATACCGAGTGCGTGCGTGGTTTGAGTGAAAAAGTCCTTCCGCAAACAAACAAGCTGCAAGAAAAAGGGGCCGTTTTGAGGTTTGAAATTCACCACTCACAGCCATAGACACAACGGATGTGGTGACGAACAATAACGTTCAGTGTATTGCTTCAGAGCGCGAGAAAATACTAAATTACAGCATTCTTTCCGAAGCAGAGAGAACGGGTCGAGGTTTGGAAACAGTTTTCTTCTATTCACCTTATTTTGCACGACAACAAGGGTGACGCCATTGCGTTCGTTTTGTCACCTACTCCCGTCTGAGAAGGACTTCAACTTCCGGCTCATGATCTGCGGATTCTGCGCTAGTTGAGACGAACGGTAAAATATGTCAAGTATTAAATGCTCAGTTAGGTGCTGCCATAACAATTGGATTAGGAGGAGAGAACAATTGAACCAACGGTGTAACGAACATAATGTGAAGCGGTCAGAGTGTTGTTGTGGTGCACTTTACGATTTACACCCACCTCCTAATGACGAGGAGCACCGGAGACAATGCAGTGGCGGAAGGCGCTAAACTTGGAAGTGCCAGGTAAGCTAACTTACCTAACTCTTATGTACTTGTTAAATCTAACTTGTTAGATTCTGTGAAGTTCGTTCTATGAATGCATTTAAGATCAGTAACGTTAACAAGCCATAAACAAAATACAATGAATCTTGCATGATTACCATTGCTATGGAAGCTTGTTTCCGCCATAGAATGAAAAATATATACGGTAATTGCGACTTTTTATCTCACAATTCTGACTTTTTTTCTCACAATTGCGACTTTATATCTCACAATTCTGACATTATTTCTCAGAATTGCGATGCGAATGAATTGTGAAATAAAGGTCGAGTTATAAAGTCAGAATTGCGTATATAAAGTCAGAATTGCGTGATATACTTTATATCACGCAATTTTGACTTTATATCTCACAATTCTGACTTTATATCATGCATTTCTGACTTTATACACAATCTGCACAATTCTGACTTTATATCATGCATTTCTGACTTTATAACACGCAATTACTGACTTTATATCTAGCAATTCTGACTTTATAAGTCGCAATTCTGACTTTATATCACGCAATTCTGACTTTATATCTTCGCAATTCTGACTTTATATCTCGCAATTCTGACTTTCATATACTTCGCAATTTTGACTTTATATCACGCAATTCTGACTTTATATCTCGCAATTCTGACTTTATATCTCGCAATTTTGACTTTATATCTACGCAATTCCTGACTTTATATCTCGCAATTCTGACTTTATATCTCGCAATTCTGACTTTATATCTCGCAATTTCTGACTTTATAACTACGCAATTACTGACTTTATATCTAGCAATTCTGATCTTTATAACGTCGCAATTTCCTGACTTTATAGTCTATATTCGCAATTCCTGACTTTATATCTCGCAGATTTCTGACTTTTATAACTACTGCAATTTCTGAACTTTATAACTCGCAATTTCTGACTTTATATCTCGCAATTTCTGACTTTATAACATGTAATTTTCTGACTTTATAACTGCGCAATTCTGACTTTATATCTCGCAATTTTGACTTTATATCACGCAATTCTAACTTTATATTCTCGCAATTCTGACTTTATATTCTCGCAATTTTGACTTTATATCATCGCAATTTCTGACTTTATATCTCGCAATTTCTGACTTTATATCTCGGCAATTCTGACTTATATTAATTCTGTTATAATTCCTTTGACTTTATAATCAATTCGACAATTTTCCGACTTTTATATCACGCAATTTCTGACTTTATATTCTCAATTCTGACTTTATAATCATTCGCAATTTCTGACTTTATATCATCGCAATTCTGACTTTATATACTCGCAATTCTGACTTTATATCTCACAATTCTGACTTTATATCACGCAATTGCTGACTTTATATCACACAATTCTTGATATGTTACAAAACATCATATTTCAGTGTACAACTGTTTTCAACTTTGATAATAATAATGAATATTTATTGAGCATCAAATTATCATATTAGAATGATTTCTGAAGGATCACACTGAGTGACACTGAAGACGGGAGTAATGATGCTAAAAATTCATCTTTGATCACAGGAATAATGTTTTCCAATAGAAAAGTTTATTTTAAGTTGTCATATTTAACAATATTACTCTTACTTTTTTTGTATTTTTTATAAAAAAAATGCAGCCTTGGTGAGCATAAGAGACTTCTTACCGATCCCAAACTTATTAACGGCAGTGTACACCTTGAATTTTATATACACTTTAATTTCTTATTTATTGTTCTTGTTTTATTTTGTATATTTGTTCCTTTTTTGTCGTCCATGTTGCTTATCTCCACTTTGTTTACTTGTTTACATTTTAATGTATGTTTATAATGCTCTCTGGAATGTTCTATTTATTTATATTTTGTACTTGGAATATCTACGTCTATTTTTATATACACTTTTTTTATATATATTTCTTATACATTTATTGTTCATTTTATATTGTTTACTTTGTGTGTATAGAGAGAGATGTTCCTCTTTATATACACTGTGTACTTTATTCCTTTACATCTCTGTCCTTTAAAATGATTGGGTAAAAGAAATTAACGAAAATAAAAAGTTAACAATTTATTTAATGTATGCTTTATTCTTTTCTTCTCCTTTGAGATGTAGTTACTTCATACCATTTTTTTTCTTGTTTTTGTTTCCCCATTCCTTTGTAATGCTTGTTTATAATGCTATTTGGAATGTGTTCTATACATTAATAAAAATGTCAGACTTTCCCATTGTTCTTTTTGTGTTTAAAGAAATATATATATCAAATTTATTTGAATGAATATTAAAATTGGGGGAGGGAGGTTTGGTATATATTTGAGCAATATCTGCATAGCTGGTATATAACCAATCAAATCACTATGCTATAAGGCTTAGGGTGGGCTATGTTTAAAAGTAACCAATAAAGTCCCTTTACTGGGTTTTCAATGTGTCCTGTCCTCCAATAGTGGTCTGGGTGTTAGGAGTGGCTTTAAAAGAACAACCAATCCAGTTTGGTTGGAAGGCAAAAAGGTGTGACTGTCTCCTGCAAAAAAAACTTTAATGGGATTACTTGCCATGGCAACAAATGGCTCTAGCATGGAAGTATACGTCCACAACATACATCTGAGCTGCGTTCAGCCCTGCACAAAACGTTGCACACAGTCGCTTTTTAAACAGAAACGGTAATGATGCGTTGAACACCCGTTTCGTGATGACGCAAGAGTTGCAACTATGGAGCCCGATAAGGCCATTCTCTGTGTTCTTTGTGAAGAATTTGCGGAGCGAATGAAGTCCGGCATAAATATGTGTTTAATATTACAAAATAGCCTATGCCCGATGTTACAGTAACTGCACTTGCCGCCCAGAACACAAGAGAGACATCCCAATCAAGTGAAGGGATTTGTGGAAACTAAAAGCACACATATTACCTAATTCAGACTAAAACACATTCTGTTTAGCCTCACGACACTAACTTTATTTGCATCTCATAATGTTTTAATAACCTATTTTCTTTCTCATTTTTAGGAAAAGCACTTACCATTTTTTACTTTCTATACTTAATGTCATAGACTTGCAATGAAGCTAAAAAATATAATAAAGTTTAAACTACATCATTATGTTGATATCCTACATTTTTACAATAAACTGACAAACATATCTTCTAATATCCTCAGTTGTTGCATATAGTGATCTGCATTGAACACATTTGTAAATTATTTTCCTTGAACACATTGTGCGAGTTCACTTTAATACCGCATGCTTTATATACATGTTGCTGCTGATTGCGATTCGCAGTTCTGACACACCCACCAAACAAGAGAAACATATCTCAAACCCCGTTGCACACCGGTGCACACCGTTTCCTGGAAACATGACGTTCAACTAGGAACCGTAGCAAAACGTTGTGCACCGTTTTGAACTTGAACGTGCCCCTGATTTGGTATCATTCCGGATGTATGCGGATACGGACCCAGCAGTGTACAGGCAGGGCCGGCGCGTCCGTATAGGCGATCTAGGCAGTTGCCTTGAGCGGCACTTTTGTAAGGGCGGCAAAATGTGAGCCAACCGGGAATGAACAATTCACACAATAGGTTATTTATAATGATTTACTGAGCTGCCGCCGCCCCGCAGCGCCGGTGAGTGCGAGTCCCTGATCTCACGAGTCATGTTGACTAGAGTTGTGACGTTCGCGAACGAACCGATTCTTTTGAACGGCTCATAAACATGAACGATGGGAGCCGAGTCGCGACTGGAGGGGAGCCCCCGGTCTTTCTGTCGTTCTTTTTTCCTGATGCGTGTTTTACACGGATGCACACAAATTATCTCCTCAGTTAAAGGGGAAGGGGTGCACCCAGCGCAGGGGTGATAGTTGTGCACGCGCGTGCATCTTTTACTCTTACGTTATCTTTTATAACCCTACGTGCCTTTGTCAAAACTTGTGCACGCGGCCATCACATGGTTACTCCAGTTAAAAAAGCCATAAAGTAAGGAACTGCTTGTATTTATTTATATTGCATTTTGTGTTCATGTATCTACAGTATATATTTACAACTTTAAATATTTTTTTGTTTTTTCATCAAAATGTTCTTGTGGTATTGTCAACAGCTTTACACATACACACACTTTGTACTAAAGGTAAATCCAAAATAGTGATGTCACTTTCTAAGCAGAGGGATGTTGTGCAACCCTATGGAATATAGTCCACACATAACAAATTAGGTAATAATCAATATTTCAGAATAATTCAAACTCAGATATTGATGTGTGATATCTGAGTTTGAATTATTTGACTACAAATCTCACCTCATCATTCCTCCCAGTGATTATATTAAATATTTAAAAAGAGCCAAAAGAGCCATTCTTTTGAACGGCTCTTTGAAAGGATCGGATCGCCAAGATCCGGATCCCTCAAAGAGCCATAAATCCCATCACTAATGTTGACTGGGTGAGGGGAAGTTCGGATCATTTTACTTACTCTCTTGAGTCATTCGAGTCATTTCGTAAGTGGCTTGGCTTTAAATGTTGTTCTTTTAACAGACAAATTCCTCGTTCACATCCACCTACGCAATGTTGATATTCTGAATTAAGAAATCATAATGCAGTAAACATAAATAATTACTTTACCTTCCGAGTCTTACTTTCATTTGGGTGATCCATTCATTCATTGTGTCACATAATGAACAGATCGTCCGTTAATCACCGATCAGGGACAGGATGTCGTCGTCGAAACGATATCGCTTCAGGAGAACGCAGTTTCTCAAAGTTGAAATTAATAAAAAATACTACCTTCGCAGAACAATGAAACAAGACTGGCAACAATCTTCATAGAGCGTGAACTGGCTCAGAGAATCAATCATAGAGGATGCAGTGAAGAGCTTTGCTGCGATGAAGGCCCGCCGTGCGCGCTTCTGAAACGTAAGTTAAGCTTTATTTGCTCTTTAGTCGTTATTTAAGATGCTGAACCTGCTGATGATATAATGTGCTTGCGGACATTTCATTTGTGTTTTTTTTTTACGCACAGAAAGTGGTGTAAAGAAATTTGCAAACAACAGTAATTTGAGGAGGTGAAATGTGATTATTTGGAAAAGTCCTGTCATGACTGCTGAAAGAAAAATGCCAGCAGGCATTTGACTAAATTGCCTCCTGCATAAACTTTACTATTGTTGACATTTTGGGCACACTGCGACAATTTGCGTTATGTAGGCCTATTGCTTATTGGTCTGTGTGTGTTGTTGCTAGTTTTGCGTTATATGCATATGGCATATTGGTCTTTATGTGTTGTTGCTAGTTTTGCGTTATATGTATATGGCATATTGGTCTTTGTGTGTTGTTGCTGGTATACGTTGCAAATAGAGGGGCGGCACAATTGTTTTCGCCTAGAGCGGCAGAAGTGCACGTGCCGGTCCTGTATACAGGAGTATACTGGTCCGGATACACCTATTTTCATGCAGTGAAACGCGTTGCCCAATTCCACGTCATTCGCGAACACTTGGCACGAACGATGCGTCTATTCTTGTCTTTGCATAGACTTTGTCTGTAATCTACACACGCAAATAATTAAATTTGCGTTCGGTGTGAACAGTGAACATACCATTAGTAAACACTTTCCAACACATCCATAATCATTAGGCTACTTTTGCCAGTGCTTTGTGGCAAGCTTCATGTGTGCTGAGCGCGAGCATATATCCCGCCCCAAAACATAACCATCAAAAAATTAGTGTAAAAAAGTCACCAAACTGAAAAAAATGAAAATTAGAGAATGTTATATTGTTAAAACTGGTTACATAAAATTGGTATTGTTGTGGAAATAATTCTCTGTTCGAAAAGGTAGGAGGAAGAAGACAAGTTCGAAACCTCTTAAAAGTCTTTCTTGCAAGAAATAAAATTGAAATGGCATTCAACATACAGACAGTGTCTACATGTGAAGGCAAAGCTTATCCCTTTTCGACCTGCTTATACCTTAGACCCAGGAAATAGACCTATGCAGAATGCATCTGTTTTGCAGAAGATTGTCCCCATGCAGTTTTAAAAGGAAACATGTTGATGTCGCTTTGACCTATTCTTCGTTAACCATATATTTATTTTAGACAGAAAAATGACATCAATGTTAAAGTTTCCGGTGTTTAATTGCAGTTTGACTTCACACCCCAACTGCTGTTCGACCTCACACCTTTCTGCTTATCTCTCGGTTGATCAAAACCTACACACACTTGAAATACAATGAGCTGTTTGGGGGGTGCACAAAAAATGTTTCCATGCTGCTTGGTCCTTTGTTTACTACAGAACAATTTGTTCTGAAACGAAGCTTACACTAACTTATGCATTTCTAACAGCTTGATTATATCTTAAGCTTACTCTTGGTTATATCTTAATGTCATTTGGGTTATATGAACATCTTCCTTTAAAATAAATGCTTATGAGTAGCATCTTTTCCAATGTTAGTAAAAGTTACACACATCTAAGACAGCTAATAAAATACAATAAAACATATACACTCACCGGCCACTTTATTAGGTACACCTGTCCAACTGCTCGTTAACACTTAATTTCTAAGCAGCCAATCACATGGCGGCAACTCAGTGCATTTAGGCATGTAGACATGGTCAAGACAATCTCCTGCAGTTCAAACAGAGCATCAGTATGGGGAAGAAAGGTGATTTGAGTGACTTGAACGTGGCATGATTGTTGGTGCCAGAAGGGCTGGTCTGAGTATTTCAGAAACTGCTAATCTACTGGGATTTTCACGCACAACCATCTCTAGGGTTTACAGAGAATGGTCCGAAAAAGAAAAAACATCCAGTGAGCGGCAGTTCTGTGGGCGGAAATGCCTTGTTGATGCCAGAGGTCAGAGGAGAATGGCCAGACTGGTTTGAGCTGATAGAAGGGCAACAGTGACTCAAATAACCACCCGTTACAACCAAGGTGGGCAGAAGAGCATCTCTGAACGCACAGTACGTGGAACTTTGAGGCAGATGGGCTACAGCAGCAGAAGACCACACCGGGTGCCACTCCTTTCAGCTAAGAACAGGAAACTGAGGCTACAATTTGCACAAGCTCATCGAAATTGGACAATAGAAGATTGGAAAAACGTTGCCTGGTCTGATGAGTCTCGATTTCTGCTGCGACATTCGGATGGTAGGGTCAGAATTTGGCGTCTACAACATGAAAGCATGGATCCATCCTGCCTTGTATCAACGGTTCAGGCTGGTGGTGGTGGTGTCATGGTGTGGGGAATATTTTCTTGGCACTCTTTGGGCCCCTTGGTACCAATTGAGCATTGTTGCAACGCCACAGCCTACCTGAGTATTGTTGCTGACCATGTCCATCCCTTTATGACCACAATGTACCCAACTTCTGATGGCTACTTTCAGCAGGATAATGCGCCATGTCATAAAGCTGGAATCATCTCAGACTGGTTTCTTGAACATGACAATGAGTTCGCTGTACTCAAATGGCCTCCACAGTCACCAGATCTCAATCCAATAGAGCATCTTTGGGATGTGGTGGAACGGGAGATTCGCATCATGGATGTGCAGCCGACAAATCTGCGGCAACTG
Source organism: Hybognathus amarus (assembly GCA_030378365.1). Lineage (NCBI taxonomy): Eukaryota > Metazoa > Chordata > Actinopteri > Cypriniformes > Leuciscidae > Hybognathus > Hybognathus amarus. The sequence continues at coordinate 29,096 of JAQIUQ010001070.1, read as the reverse complement.
TGTGATGCCATCATGTCAATATGGACCAAACTCCCTGAGGAATGCTTCCAGCACCTTGTTGAATCTATGCCACGAAGAATTGAGGCAGTTCTGAAGGCAAAAGGGGATCCAACCCGTTACTAGCATGGGGTACCTAATAAAGTGGCCGGTGAGTGTAGAAGAAAATAAAAGAACACATATAAAAAGAAAAGAAACATATCTAAATGTAAATATAAAAATAGCCATCACAGTCTCAAAAAAGTATCGATTCAGGAACCGGTATCGAAGTCAAGGTATCGGTATCGAACATTTTGTTACTATCACTATAGTATTTTACCCTCATGTCAGAGATACAGATCTCTCTTATTCAGGACTAAGAGAGCCATGACAAGTTTTGTGCCTACTTCTATTGGAAACATGAATAGTTGATAAACTTATTGTTATGGAAATTATGTCCCTGAATCTTAAACAGCAATTAAACAACAAGTGAAGATCTCGAAAATTATAAGCATGAGTATTTATTTCTTATAAGAAAGGCAGTTCAGACATAGACAGGTGTCTAACATGAGAAGCGCAAAGGTCTTCTCCCCTTACCCAGTTTATATACTAAAACAGTACACCTCCCCCTATTATCTCAACACAACATCTTGAACAAGTTCCTCACACAGTTCTCGGAATTCAATAGTGTTTGTTCGTACCCACTTAAGGCCCCTTGACAGTCTAACACCTCTTCTTAATTTAATCACAGTAACAACACACAGGTCATTTCTTAAAGACATTCTGCTCTAGCACAAGCAGCAAGCTTATCTATTTTGTTCACGTCCCACTTGCAAAGGAGGAAATGCATCCTGCAGTTTTCTTTAACACACTCTACGTTTAAAAGAATTCACATCTACTGTATATAAAATAAGAACACATCTGTTGTATAAAGAACACGTCAAAATAAGATCACATCTATGTTGTAGAAACACATCTATCTATAATATAAACACATCTATGTTTAATAAAGCACACAAGCAGATATATCTGCGTTTAAAAATAATTTCCATCACACTTATTCACCAAGACATATGTCCATGTGTGCAGATTCATGATTTATTTATCGCTTCTTATTTATCTATTTTCAACGTAACCTTTTTAACGCCTACTTATTTATTATGTACTTATTGTGCTTTGCAAGCTTTATTTATTTATCACTATTTATTACTGTGTACTGAGCTATGTTTGTGCAACTGTACACGCATTGTTGATGCTCAACACGAATGAAGTTCCTAACGGATAAATAAAGTCCTTTAAATTGAATTGAATGCACAAAGATTTGTTGAGACAGTCCTTGTCACTCCATCAGACACTAACAGGGGTTAAAGTGATTTTTTTAAATTTCATAATAAATAATTTAAATCACAATAAATTATACATTTACAATTGTATATACAATTAAAAAAAAATTCACCCCAAAATATGTGTTGTAGTCTAACCAACAGGACAGCGGTGATGTGTACACTTAATTTGGCAACAATACAGTGAATTACAGTGAAGTAATTGAATATGTTTCATAATAAAAATCATAAAAATCCCATAGTATAACCAGCAGGACAGCAGTTATGTTTGAACTGAATATGGTAACAATGCAGTGCATTACAGTGAAGTTATTGAATATTTTCCATAAATAAAAATCATAAAATTATGCAAAAATACTTTGATAGTTACCAAAATAAGTGTTGTAGTATAACCATCAGGACAGCAGTGGTGTATAAACTGAATTTGGTGAACCGAACCGGCTCGCGCCACCTTGTGGCTGTTTCAGTAGCAGTAGAAGCAGTTGTAGTAGCGTCAGAGAAATCTCATTATCGTTATTATTGTGTCATATACGTGTTAGGGGCTGTATCTTATTAAACTATATCAGCTATTAATAATAATTAATAATTTATTACCAATTATACAAGCTATAGTCTTGTTATATTAATTACACAAGATTATTTCGATTGCTTTGCATTTTTGGATCTGGACTGGACTGCTTTTTGATTTGGATTGCCCTTTTGGATTTGTTTGTTTTTTATGACATCTTCCTTTTTCATGTATGGAGCCAGCAAAGAGGAAATCCTCCCCTGTCTGGGCTCAACAGAAGCATCTTCATTTTTACCCGCTTGCCGGCACAAATAAAAAGGTAATTGCGACTTTTTATCTCACAATTTTGACTATTTTCTTTCTCAAAATTGCAAGTTTACATCTTCGCACTTCTGAAATATGAAGTCAGAATTGCGAGATATAAAGTCAGAATTGCGAGATATAAAGTCAAAATTTCCGAGATATAAAGTCAGAATTGCGAGATATTAAGTCAGAATTGCATGTTATAAAGTCAGAATTGCGTGATATAAAGTCAGAATATAATGCGAGATATAAAGTCAAAATTCTAGAGATAAAAAAGTCAGGAAGTTGCGTGATATAAAGTCGCGAATCTAGTGTTGTAAAGTCAGAATTGCAATATAAAGTCACAATTGTGTGTTAAAAATTCAGAAATGCATGATATAAAGACAGAATTTACCAATATATAGAGTCAGAATTGCATGTTTATAAAGTCAGAATTGCGAATATAAAGTAGAAATTGTGAGATATTAAGTTCAGAAATTGAAGTGTTATAAAGTTCAAGAATTGCGTGTTATAAGATTGTCAGAATTTGCGAATATGAAATTAGAAATCGAGAATTGCAAGTATTATAAAGTCAGAATTGCGAGATATAAAGTCAGAAATTGCAGAAAATATAAAGTCAGAATTTGTAAAATATTAAGTCAAAAATTGCGATGTTATAAAGTCAGAATCTGTGAGATATGAAGTCAGGAATTGTGTATTATAGTCAGAATTGCGTGATATAAAGTCAGGAATTGCGTGATATAAAGTCGAGAATTACGTGTTATAAAGTCAGAATTTACGTGTTATAAAGTCAGAATTACGAGATATTAAGTCAGAATTGATATTTTATAAAGTCAGAATTGCGAGATATGAAAGTTGGAATTGCATGTTATAAAGTCAGAATTGCGTGATATAAAGTCGCAATTGTGTTATAAAGTCAGAGAATTGAAGAGATATAAAGTCGCAATTGTGTTAAAAATTCAGAAATGCATGATATAAAGTCAGAAATTGCGAGATATTAAGTCAGAATTGCATGTTATAAAGTCAGAATTGCAAGATATAAAGTCAGAATTGTGAGATATTAAGTCAGAATTGAGTGTTATAAAGTCAGAATTGCGAGATATTAAGTCAGAATTGCGTGTTATAAAGTCAGAATTGCGAGATATGAAGTCAGAATTGCGATGTTATAAAGTCAGAATTGCGAGATATAAAGTAAGAATTGCGAGATATAAAGTCAGAATTGCGAGATATTAAGTCAGAATTGCGTGATATAAAGTCAGAAATTGCGTGTTTATAAAGTCAGAATTGCGTATTATAAAGTCCAATTGCGTGATATAAAGTCAGGAATTGCGAGATATAAAGTCAGAATTGCGTGTTATAAAGTCAGAATTGCGAGTTATAAAGTCAAAATTCCGAGATATAATGTCAGAATTGCGAGATATAAAGTCAGAATTGCGTGTTATAAAGTCAGAATTGCTAGATATAATGTCGCAATTGTGTGTTATAAAGTCAGAAATGCATGATATAAAGTCAGAATTGTGAGATATAAACTATTCTGAGGGGAAAAAAGTAAGTCTTTTTCCACCCCTTAGAACTGGCCTGATAACTCGCAATTGCAATTTTATATCTCACAATTCTGAAAAAAGAAGTCAGAATTTCGAACACAAACTCACAATTATGTTATAAAGTCAGAATTGCGAGATAAAAAGTATCACGCAATTTTATATCACGCAACTCAGATTTTACATGCAATTCCGACTTTATATCTTGCAATTGTGAGATAAAAAGTCGCAATTATTTATTTTTTTATTTTTTATTCAGTGGCGGAAACAAGCTTCCATACTGACGTCCTCTGTTCCTTGTGAAAGGATATTTTTCCAAGGCTGGAGAGGTTTTGTCCAAGAAGAGGAATTGTCTAAACCCCAACACACTTAAAAGAATTAATTTTCTCAATAAAAATCTATTGTAATCCTTTCCTTCATCCACCCCAAACTGCAGTTTGCTTACTTTATTACACTCCCTCCAAGTCACTCCACCATAAGCACTGCACTCAACACAGTCACTTTTGTTGTTCATACTGTCACTATCCATTTTTTTATAATTAATTGTGTGTGTGCTGTGACAGTTGTCTCTGTACAAAATGCAGACAGAGCACAGACATTAACAATGAGAAGAAGATAAATAAATAAAACAGAGCGGGAGGGGGCGGGTCATTGGTTCAGAATGATTTAATTTGTCTGCTGTTTCTTTGCACAGTAGCTAGGTGTCACTAGTGACTAAAGCCCTCATTATGCTTCTGCGTCAACTCCACGGCGTAGCTACGTCGTCACTGCTACGGCGTCGTGGCCGTTTTATGCTTCTGCGTGAGGTTGTGGTGCTTCACGGTGCATTTCACCGCCAGAACGCTAGGGGGCGTGTGGTTCGCGAATCTCTTTGGTTCCGTGCGCCGCGAGCGAGAGAGAGAATGTTGTACGTTGAATAACAAGACAACACAAACTTTATCCCCACAGAATCAACACGGATGTCCAGGGCCCGTTCCACCCATAGACAGTAAAATAAAGTAAAGTTTCCACCCGAGCTGCCATAACGATAGCTTTTCGGAATGACTTGAAGAATTTTTTTCAGTATCCACATGAAACTGTGCTATGGCAGGATAATGTGTCCCGTGGCAGACTTGGTTAGTATATTATCAATGATGTAAGTTAACCGTGAACATTGTATTGAAAATAAACAACAAACTGTCTTTCAAAACAAACGTTGATTTATTGATTGATTGAAGTTTATTGTGAGCAAAAAAAGAAAGAAAGGAATAACAGTTTAAGACTGAAATTATCAATGAAATAAAAACCAACAGTTTATTTAGGTTTAATTTTTTATTTACTTTCTTTTAAGAGTAATGTTATTATAATTATCAGTACGAGGGTGCAAATGTTAAAAAGGAAACCGGAAAAGTTACACTCCTGAATTGATGTATAATCTGACCAATCAAAGCCCTTGCTGTCTGCGTCGCCTCGACGCGCAGTTACAATTTTTTGGAGGTGCACGTCGAGCTACGGCGGAGGGGTCGGAGAGGGGTTCGCGTCGACGGATAGGGGTCTGCGGGGGTACGCCGTCGATTCGAACGCAGAAGCATAAAACAGGCTTAATTCTGAATGAAGCTTCGAGTATTGAACCTTTGGGTGAAGCAATGGGCTGAGGTCTCAGTGGTTCAGGAAGCCTCATCTTGCCATCACTACTTCTAGTCTCGTCTATGAGGATGAGAATATTGCAGTTCTTCACTGACCGACTCAAAATCGGCATCTTTCTATAGACTTCACGTACAGTTACACTCAAAAAATGATTTGTTGGCTTTACTTAACTTTTTTTTGGTAAACAGGTTCCACAGGTTTCACATAACTTTGTTTCGTTAAACAAACATAATTTGTTCATGTAACTTCAACATCATGGAAGTCATTTTAAGCCATCCAATATTCTCCATTCAAAATCGAGTCTGTTCGCACCTTGACCGTGCATGTTGACTGTGTATGATGAGCGTGCATACCGCGCACCTACATTTGAAATAACGAACTTGAGCGCGCAACTGACGCGATAAGTGAACAGGCCCTTATGCCTCTGTGTCGAATCGACGGCATACCCCCACAGACCCCTCTGCGTCGACGCGAACCCCTCTTCGACCTCTCCGCCGTAGCTCGACGTGCACCTCCAAAAATGTGTAACTGTGCGTCGGGGTGATGCAGACAGCAAGGTTGTTGTTCAACGTCGATTAGCTCCAGCTGCAACAACATTCTCTCTCTTTTGCTCGCCATTGTCGGAAATGAAAAAGCGGAACCGGCAGATGGAACCAAAACAAACTAGCAAAGAGATTCGTGAACCACACCCCTCCTAGCGTTCTTGTGGTGCAATGCACCATGATGCAACGCAACCTTGACGCAGAAGCATAAAACGGCCACGACGTCATAGGAGGCTGTAGGCCTATGTTATTTAGCTATGTGTGTAATGCTCGGATCGGTGGGCGGGGCTAAACTGGCCGTGTTGATCTTCTTCTGCAGGGGTGGGGTTTTATCCTCTTTGACGTCATAGTTCCCTACTTTGAAAAACGAGTCGTTTGCTGAGGCTGGTGTCAATAAACGGGATAAATGCCTCTTGCGCCTGGCGCAAATCTAAAAGGGGTTGGTCTGGAGTAGCTTCATTATTCATAGGTGTGGTTTGGGCCTAACGTGAAATGAACCAATCAGAGCGCCACTATATTATGGCCAAGCATGCACGCTTAAAATAGCATTATGAACAATGCGCAACGGTCCACTGACTTTAGACCAGGATTTTTCTGGTCAGTGGCGCAATTGTTTTCTGAAAGTGTAAAATAGCACCAGGGAATGTTTGCGCCGAAACACGTCTCCTTTTTGCGCTAATCCGCCCAGGGAGTGCAAGTTAATTTCCTAGTTTACCGAAGTGCGTTTGCGGAGGAAAAAAGCCCGCTTTGTGCACGTGCAAAATAAGAATGATACATGTGTTAGTGCATAAAGTCATTTGTGCCGTGTGCAAGATAGAGCCCATAGTCTTACTTGCAATTTTGTAAATTAATCTGTTAATTCCCATAACCAACTTCCTTTGAATTCCTTTGAATTTTCAAGGAAAAGCCTTTCATCACAATATTTCTACCAGAAAGACTCGGATAAAATGATGTAACAAAGCATCCATTTATTGACAGCTCAGCAGGCAATTATTTGCAAACTTCTTTGGCGTAGGCCCCGTCCGTAGATCGTAATCCGAGGGTAGCGGATCAGCATTTCCTGCCTGAAGACGAAGGCAGGGGCGCAGCCGACCCCCCCAGGGAAGTAAAGACGGGACCATCCTGGTGGTGGTGGGGACGGTGGAGGTTGTTGTCACGTCGCATCTGCGAACTCAAACATGTGCAAGTATTCGATCTTTTATACGACAAGAATAAAAACGTGATTGGATAACCTGAAGGTAACAAGTGACATGGTAATTAAGTCTTCCTGGCAGAACTTATGCTAAAGCTTTCATTGTGGTTGTCAAAACAAGTGGAAACTAAACAGAACTTCATTAATTTAGAGACAATATGTTGTGTTTACATGACGGGTAGACTACTGTTATTTTATTTGCTTGACACAAATTTCATGATTTTCATGATTAGCTTGCAATTGAATTTAATTTTTGTCAATATCACTCTCCGCTAATCTATAACACAAGCACTTAATCATTATCTATCGCTAAGACAAAAATCGCTTTTACAAAGACATAGAATATGACAATCTTGATGATTCAATTGATAAGTAGTTCATAGAAGTCTTCAAGATCACAAAATAAAATGGTCAAAACGTCCACCCATACAATCTGTCCTGCCCCTCATCATGGCTGTTAGGAAACTAATTGGTTTCTCCACTAGGTGGTTTCTCCTCTTTGTGGATCTTCATGTGTATCTTCAGCTGATTTTTAATAGAGAAACTCTTTCCACACTGATCACACGTGTACGGCTTCTCTCCAGCTGTGGATCCTCTCATGTTTTTTTACATAGGATGAGTGATTGAATCTCTTGTCGCAGTGTGAACACTTGTAAGGTTTTTCTCCAGTGTGGATCCTCTCATGTGTTTTCAGATTTCCAGAAACACTGAATCTCTTGTCGCAGTGTGAACACTTGTAAGGTTTTTCTCCAGTGTGAATTCTCTGGTGCAGTTTTAAAGTACTTGCTGTAATAAAAGTCTTCTCACACTCAAAGCACATGTACTCTCTCACACCAGTGTGTATTTTCTGATGTTCTTGTAAATATTGCAGCACTGAAAAACTCTTTCCACACACAGAACATGAATACGGCTTCTCCTTCGTATGAACTCTCAGGTGTGTCTTCAGATTTGATGACTCAAAAAATGTTTTGCCGCACTGATCACATGAGAACGACTTCTCTCCGGTGTGGATCTTCATGTGAGAATTAAGATTTTGTCTCCGAGCGAATCTCTTTTCACAGTGTTCACACATATACTGCTTCTCTCCAGTATGAACTCTCATGTGAAGCTCAAGCCATGGCTTTTCGTGCGAAACTCTTCCCGCACTGATCACATGTGAACGGCTTCTCTCCAGTATGAATTCTCATGTGAACCCTAAGATTTAGTTTGTTTGAGAATCTCTTTTCACACTGATCACACGTGAAAGCCTTTTCTCCAGTGTGGACTCTCATGTGACTTCTTAAGATCTGCCGAATCCCTGAAACTCTTTCCACATTTATCGCATGTGAACGGCTTCTCTCCGGTGTGGATCATCATGTGTTTCTTAAGATCTGATGATTCCATGAAACTCCTCCCACATTTATCACATTCGTACGGCTTCTCTCCGGTGTGGATTTTCTTGTGTCTTTTAAGTTTATTGGAATCCATGAAGCTCTTCTCACACTGATCACATATGAACGGTCTCAGCTCCGGTGTGAACCCTCAGGTGAAGATCAAGACTGTGTTTGTCTGAGAATCTCTTCTCACACTGATCACACATGAACGGCTTTTCTCCCGTGTGGATTCTCATGTGACTCTTAAGGTGTGATGAAGTCGTGAATGTCTTCTCACATTTATCGCATGCGTACGGCTTCTCTCCAGTGTGGATCCTCATGTGAACCTTAAGGTGTATTTTTTGTGTGAAACACTTCTCGCACTGATCGCAGGTGAATGGCTTCACTTCAGAGTGAACTCTCATGTGAACATCAAGACTTCGTTTGTATGGAAAACTCTTCCCGCACTGATCACATGGGAATGGCTTCTCTCCGGTGTGGATCCTCATGTGTTCCTGAAGAAGAACTTTTGCTGCGAAGCTTGTCCCACATTGATCACATTCATGCGGCTTCTCTCCGGTGTGGATCATCATGTGTTTATTAAGATTTGGTTTTTGTCTGAAGCTCTTTCCACATTGATCACATGAGAACGGCTTCTCTCCGGTGTGGATCCTCATGTGAATCTCAAGACTATCTTTGGTTGTGACACTCTTTCCACACTGAGTGCAGGTGAAAGATTTCTTGGCTCTTCTTTTCTTTAAAAATGTCTGTTTAGTCTTTGAGCGACTCAAAGGTTTTTCTCCAGGTTGGACATGATGTTCATCCTCCACTTCACTCAGTTCTTCTCTCTCCTCGCGCTCTTCCATCAGGTCTGACATGAAAGAAAAATATTAATTTAATTTTCAGTAGATCAATAATTCAAATAGAGAAATGTGAAGTGAAAGGACATACAAGTGAGCTCTGATGTAATAGTCAAATGCTATAAAACACTACAATAATTTTTATCAAATAAGTATCTTTCCATGAATGTGGTCTTCCTAACTATTTTATTCATCTCAAAGAGTTCATAATTCCATTCTTCGACTAAGTCATAATTCCACCATTGTGGTTCTACCTGCAACAACTGCACATGTGGAACGTGAATTCCACGCAAATGAAGAGGATAGAGAATCTCAAGGCAAAATGGATCAGGAGGAATTGGACACAACTTCCCCATGTAAATCATATTTTCACTTACTCCATCATGTAATATACACCACTGTGCTTCTAAAAGTTGCCATGCACCTGTGGCTTGATCTAAAAAAACTACATCCCAAACAGCAGAACCATTAAGAGATAGGCTAAACATAGTAGAGCATGAGCAAATTACCCACTCATGTTCCTCAACACAACAGTCTGTGGTAAAAATCATTGGCGTATCACCTTCAGCCCAATATCCATTCCTTCCAAATCTAATCACTGAATTACCTTGTCTAACACCCATTGATTGGAATTGCCTGAGGCCATATCATAATCAAAGGTAACATTCCAGAACCTGAGTTGCATTGTCAGAATCAAGATAATATATGGAAGACCCCAGCAAGGAAAGACTTCTTCCACCATTACTCGATGCTGCCACATCAGCAGTGCAAGTTTTTGTAGGGAATGCTTCCACCCACCTAGTAAATCTGTTCATGATTTCAAGTATGTATTGATACCCTCCACTGTGTGATAAAAGTCCTGAGAAAATAGCCTAAGTCAGAGGTCTCAAACTCGACGGCCCGCGGGGTGATATTTTGCGGGGCCCGCCGTTGCGTTTGCCGCATTTTTTTTTATCCCTTATGGGCTACTAGATAGTCTCGTGACAGCTTACAGTGGGTTTGTTGCAATAGTTGTCATAGACAATCACGAAGTTCAAACATATACTGCGCCTGAAAAAAAATGAGCGCGTCACTTCAATTATGAGCGCGCTTTATGCGCGCCTACATTTGAAACGAACTTGAGCGTGCAAAATATGTGAGCGCGATATGTGAACAGCCCCGAGGCGAGCTTCTACCACCGAATCAGGCCACAAGCTACTGTTAGCTTGCGAGCGACGTGTTGGATATCCCTGCTCTAAAACAATGTGAGAATAATCATTTTGAGCTTGTAATATGTGTTGTGTCTGAACGCGTTTAATGAATGATAGTTCATGAACTTGTTCATATTTTGGGCGAACGTGAACTGAACGTAGCCTACTGTATTATTGCCTGATGAATGTTACAGTGAACTCGTTCATTCTAGTGTATATAAACCGGAGCGAGAGAGGTGTCGTAAGATCATTTAAAAGGGTTTTATGAGGTCGGTGAGGATGGGAAAATCTTACATGTCTGTGCAAACTCTGCTCAAAAATTATTAAATAATTGCTATCTGTGGTTGTATATTGGCTGTGGCAATAATAATAGTCTAATAATAAAAATGAAGCTCGCAGCAACATATGGAAAAAAAGAACTATGAACTAGTTCATTTTTTGAAGTATGAAATATGAACTGAACTAGTTCATTTTAAAATTTGTGTACTGAACTTTGGTCCAACAGGTTGATAAGAAGGTTTGCTTTGATATGTGCAAAGTCAGTAATTTGCCTGAGACACTATACATGTGTAGAAAGAATTATTTGTATTTCAAAAGCAATAATTGTTTTTCTAAGTATAATAAAAGGAAATGTGCCTTCCGAAAAAAAAAAACATTCAATATAATAGTGTTGTATAAAGAAAGTAAAAAGCAAATATGACAATCCCAAAGATGTTGTGTATAAGAAAAAGACAAAGAAATTTTGTAAAATTAACTTCATCTGTCAGAAGGACAGCTCATGAAGAACCAATCATGTAAAGAAAGGAATGTTTAAATTCAGAGGAACAGTTCAGAAGAAACGTTAATAATAAAGATTGAGAAGATTGGATCAGTTGTGCTCCATTTTTGGAATACTTGATGCGGCCCGGCCTGACCCAGACTCTATCTCCAGCGGCCCCCAGTTAAGTTGAGTTTGAGACCCCTGGCCTAAGTAATGTAACAAAACGAAAATAATCCTATATGCGGTCCTACAATACAGCCTATTATTATGATTGTTTTTTAGGGTATTTCGTTTTTTTGTGTGTTTGTTTTAAAACGCCTAGATTGGCTGGACGAAAGTTAACCCATAGCTTTCAAAGTAAAGAAGCATATAGCCTGTATAAACGAGAGCTTTTGTTAGGATTTTTCATTATGTGGCAGATAGCGGTTATATTTTTTGTAGCGTGTGGTCAGGTGCGCGATTGTGACTGTTATTATAGACCTAGGACAGAGCTCCTCACTTTGCAGTTAAAAAAAATCACTTAATTTGCAAAGAATTGTATTATTATTATAGTTTCATGTATTTTGATGTTTTATAATGACAATTGTTAAAAAATGTTCAAGCAAAACATCCCGTCTTTTTTTTTTGGTCGACTAATGGACAAGAATTATTCGACAAGAATTAGTCGAAAAGTTCTATTATTCGAAAATGTATTCGAGTACTATTATTACTTTTTATTAATATTCATAATCAGAAGTATTATGTATCTGTTTTATTACCTTTTGTATACATACATAATCATTTGTAATCATTGCATTTTTGTGAATTATACATGTATACAAAAGGTAATAAAACAGATACATAATACTTCTGATTATGAATATTAATAAAAAGTAATAATAGTACTAAGAAAGAACACAGAGATTTTTAATCTTCAAGTTTAAACTGAATTTGGTGACAGTGAAGTTATTGACTGCTTTCGTAGCTACGATTAAAAAGTGGTGTCATTTGTGCATGTTTAGTTCGACTTTGTGAGTTTATTTCCAACTTTACTCAACTGTTAAAGTGTTAGTAATACAACATGGTTCTAGTAGCCAAATAACTTTTTCGGCGGATACCTCGTGTCTAAAGCTGTGTTATCTTAATGTATCACAACAGTCATTAAAGAAAAATAGACACCAACCTGCTTGTTCCTCGTGTTTAATTCTCCCGGGTTCTGCTGCTTCACTCCAGTTCTCCTCAATCTCGTGTAGGGATGGCTGACGCGAAACACACACGTTCCGAAGCTTTGCGAGAACTACTACTGCAGAACCGCAGAACCATATGTGTGAGGACGACAGCGCCAGCCTAACAGCCTGATGCCGGAAGTGGGCGCGGCAAGGCATTGCGCTACTTCCTGGTTTTGAAATGTGTTAAAGTTTAAAACAACGATATTTTAAAGACTTTTTAAACGATTTAATTGAATAAGAATTATGAATTATTTTTTCAAAAGTTAAAATCATACTTTGTCTTTATCCATTTGCTTCGTTTGTTGAGTTAAAAGATTAACAATATAAATTGAACAGCTTAAAAAACAAGGAAAACAAAGCTTGAGCATTTGAACATAGCATATTATTTAATTGAAAATAATTTTTAATACTCAACCAACATTTTTTTTCATAGACCATACACAACACATCAATTTTTTTTCTCTGAAATATCAAAATATCGTTGTGTGCTCATGTGTATATATATATATATGGAAGAAATATATAACGAACAAATTAGAATTGAAAACTAATATCCTCTGATTAGGTAATCCGTATGAAAGTTTCTCTTCTTTCTCTCTATAAAGGTGCATCCGCCTTATATGATCCTGAAGCACAGATGATTTGAAACACTGATCCGAAGCTTGATTCAAAACACCCATGTAAGAAATTACAGTCTGCTCCGATCCAACTTCCACTCCAATATAGATATATTGAAATGTTCCTTCACTTAAAAGAGCTTATTTATCATAGAATCAATCCCAATCTTAAAAGTATCACAGGCACGTTCATCACCTGTAGTGTGGGAGCGACAGCGGGTATCCAAGAACTTCTTGATTAGTGAGTTTCTGAGAGATATTATCACCTTTAAACATTTGGCCGTATCACCTTAACATTTGACCGTTCTACATTGAAGTGAGTACTTTGTGTTTTACACTTTGGAGTTGTGATGATGATGATGTCACCTGTTAAGCATGCCAGTCCTGTTCTTTCTATTGTAAGTTAAATTGATCAGTTGGGCTGATGGGATTATCATCAAGGTGTGAATGAGACTGTTATGCTGATGAGATTAGGACTGGGAAATAGGCTGATTCCTGTAGGCTACTTCATTTACATGCTGAGGGGGAAGACGAATGGAATACAGTATAAAATGTTTGAGCTGAGATTATTTCGGGGTTCATTCTCACGCCGGTGAACCCAAGGTGCTTCTGTGCCTTGCGACTGCTATGCTGTAATAAACTTCATTTTTGAGATCTTCGACGTCCGCTTCATTTTTCTTACACCCACGTCACGTGACTACGGCTAAGCTTCTGAGTGTTTCATCTGGGGTGTATTCTAGAAAGCAAGGTTAACTTTCCGTCAGATAAACCTTGGGCTCTTGGTTGATTAACCCCAAAATAGCTTACTCTGGGTATGTCGGTTCCAAAACACCTGTGAGGAGTTAGTTTAAAGGGGCCATCTGGAATTCTAAATCAAAAAATAATCCATATTCCATAACAGATGGGGGCAGTATACCTCCAGAAAGTGAGTTGTGCCGCGGCCGCACGCACTATCACGTCTTCAAACACAAAGCGAGAGCTGTTTTGCTCTTTTCTCACGCATATTATTCAAATCATTTTGATAGTAAAAGGTTGGAAGACCGCAGTTTCACGTGGAGCATTTGGATATTTTTAGAGATCAGAGACTCAATGAACAACATCAACACTAAATGATGAAGAATTGCGAGATATAAATTCAGAATTATGTGATATAAAGTCATAATTGCGTGTTATAAAGTCGCAATTGTGTGTTATAAAGTTCGCAATTGTGTGTTTATAAAGTAGGAAATTGCGAGATATAAAGTGAGAAATTGCGAGATATAAAGTCAGAATTGTGTGTTTATAAAGTCAAAATTGCGAGATATGAAGTCAGAATCTGAGATATAAAGTCAAAAATTGCGTGTTATAAAGATGAGATAATTACGTAATATAAAAATTCAAAATTGCGAGATATAAAGTCAGAACATCAATGCTTATAAAATAGAAAATTGCGTGTTATAAAATTGAGAAATTGCGTGTTATCAAGTCAGAATTGCGTATTATAAAGTCGGGAAAAATTTACGTGTGTTATAAAGTGAGAGTGCGTGATATAAAGATCGAGAATTCCAAAAAAATATAAAGTCAAAATTTAAATATTATGACATGAGAATTGCGTGTTATAAAGTGGGAATCCCGTGAATAAAAAGTAGGAATCCAAGATGTAGAGATCAGAATTGCGTGTTATAAAGTAGAATTCAAATATGATTCAGAATATGTGTGATATGAAGTCGTAATTGCGTGTTATAAAAGTCAGAATTCGATATAAAGTCGCAGATTGTGTGTTATAAAGTCAGAATTGCGAGATATAAAGTCAGAAATATGAGATATAAAGTCAGAATTGTGAGATATAAAGTCAGGAATATGAAATATAAAGATCAAAATCCGAAAGATATGAAGTCGGAATAATTGCGTGTTATAAAGTCAGAAATGCATGATATAAGAGTCAGAAATTGTAGATATAAAGTACGAGAATTGCGAGCATATTAAGTCAGAATTCGTGTGTTATAAAGTCAGAATTGCGAGATATAAAGTCAGAATACTGCGAAGATATTAAGAGTCAGAATTAACGAATGTTATAAAGAATTGCGAGAAGTCACGAGATATGAAGTCAGAATTACGTGTTTATAAAGTCAGAATTCAAAATATTAAGATCAGAATTGTAATATATAAAGTCAGAATTGTGAGATATGAAAGTCAGAATTACAGATATCAAGTCAGGAATTGCGTGTTATAAAGTTCAAGAATACAATAGAAATGATATAGAGTCCAGGAATTACGAGATATTAAGTCAGAATTGCGTGTTATAAAGTCAGAAATGCATGATATAAAGTCAGGAATTGTGAGATATAAAGTCAGGAATCGTGAGATATAAAGTCAGAATTGTGAGATGTAAACTATTCTGAGGGGAAAAAAGTAAGTCTTTTTCCACCCCTTAGAATTGGCCTGATAACTCGCAGATTGCAATTTTATATCTCACAATTATAAGAAAGGAGAGTCAGAATTTCGACACAAACTCACAATTATGTTATAAAGTCAGAATTGCGAGATAGAAAGTATCACGCAATTTTATATCACGAAACTTCTGATTTTACATGCAATTCTGATTTTATATCTCACAATTCCGACTTTATGGGCTCTATCTTGCACCCGGCGCAAATGACTTTATACACTGACGCATTTATCATTCCTATTTTGCACACGCGTAAAGCAGGCTTTTTTCCTCCACAGACGCACGTCAGTAAACTAGGAAAAGAACTTGCGCTCCCTGGGCGGGTTGGCGCAGAAAAGGAGGCGTGTGTCGGCGCAAACAATCCCTGGTGCTATTTTACACTTCCAGAAAACAATTGCGCCACTGACCAGAAAAAACCTGGTCTAAAGTCAGTGGCGCGTTGCGCGTATATTCAGATGCTATTTTAAGCGTGCATGCTTGGCCATAATACAGAGTGTGAACAACGTGGATACACTGTAGATGATTCTCTCAGCAACACAGATGCATTTTACTTTTTGCAAATGATACATTATTATACGGAAAATATATATAAACATGAGGGAAATCATTGTTCTGTCTATGACGATGGGAAAAACAGGCATAAAGCTTACACATTTACCCAAATTATCATATGCATGTTTAACCGAAGCTAATTTGGGTGGGTTTGTCCCATCCCCAGTGTCCCCTTTCTTTCTTTTACAGCCCTGACGAGAACATCGATCTCCTCGGCTGTGAACCGATGCTGAAGCGCGCCGGTAAATGCGCGTTAAAATAGAATTGCGCCATGGAACAGGCGCACCTCATTCATCACGCTCTTAAAGGGAATGTGATATGACGCTCTTATTGGTTTATTTCCCTTACGCCCAAACCACACCTATGAATAATGAAGCTACTCCAGACCAACCCCTTTTAGATTTGCGCCAGGCGCAAGATGCATTTATCCCACCGGGAAAATAGCAACAGCGCCGGGATCCGCCCACAAAGTTACTTGTGCTTTGCGCTTTGACACTTGCGTTTCAGATTGCTTACTTTATTACACTCCCTCGAGTCACTCTACCATAAGCACTGCACTCAACAGTCACTTTTGTTGTTCATACTGTCACTATCCATTTTTTTTATAATTAATTGTGTGTGTGCTGTGACAGTTGTCTCTGTACAAAATGCAGACAGAGCACAGACATTAACAATGAGTAGAAGATAAATAAATAAAACAGAGCGGGAGGCGGGTCATTGGTTCAGAATGATTTCATTTGTCTGCTGTTTCTTTGCACAGTAGCTAGGTGTCACTAGTGACTAATGCTGAATGAAGCTTCGAGTATTGAACCTTTGGGTGAAGCAATGGGCTGAGGTCTCAGTGGTTCAGGAAGCCTCATCTTGCCATCACTACTTCTAGTCTTGTCTATGAGGATGAGAATATTGCAGTTCTTCACTGACCGACTCAAAATCGGCATCTTTCTATAGACTTCACTTACAGTTACACTCAAAAAATGATTTGTTGGCTTTACTTAACTTTTTTTTTTGTAAACAGGTTCCACAGGTTTCACATAACTTTGTTTCGTTAAACAAACATAATTTGTTCATGTAACTTCAACATCATGGAAGTCATTTTAAGCCATCCAATATTCTCCACTATAGAAAAAACGAGTCTGTCGCACCGCGACCGTGCATGTTGACCGTGTATCATGAGCGTGCATACCGCGCACCTACATTTGAAATAACGAACTTGAGCGCGCAACTGACGCGATAAGTGAACAGGCCCTTATGCCTCTGTGTCGAATCGACGGCATACCCCCGCAGACCCCTCTGCGTCGACGCGAACCCCTTCTCGACCCCTCCGCCGTAGCTCGACGTGCACCTCCAAAAATTTGCACAAAACTGTGCGTCGGGGTGACGCAGACAGCAAGGTTGTTGTTCAACGTCGATTAGCTCCAGCTGCAACAACATTCTCTCTCTTTTGCTCGCCATTGTCGGAAATGAAAAGCGGAACCGGCACATGGAACCAAAACAAACTAGCAAAGAGATTCGTGAACCACACCCCCCTAGCGTTCTTGTGGTGCAATGCACCACGATGCAACGCAACCTTACGCAGAAGCATAAAACGGCCACGGCGTCATAGGAGGCTGTAGGCCTATGTTATTTAGCTATGCGTGTAATGCTCGAATCGGTGGGTGGGGCTAAACTGGCCGTGTTGAAGTAGGCGTTGATCTTCTTCTGCAGGGGTGGGGTTTTATCCTCTTTGACGTCATAGTTCCCCACTTTGAAAAACAAGTCGTTTGCTGAGGCTGGTGTCAATAAACGGGATAAATGCCTCTTGCGCCTGGCGCAAATCTAAAAGGGGTTGGTCTGGAGTAGCTTCATAATTCATAACGTGAAATGAACCAATCAGAGCGCCATCCAACATACCCTTTAAGAACAGGTGCGCATGTTGCATGACGGATTGTTATTATAACGGCGGGTTTACCAGGCGCGCGCCCGGAGCGTTCACAGCCGAGGAGACCGACGCTCTTGTCAGGGCAGTGAAAGACAGAGAAGTGACGTTGTATGGGGATGGGAGAAACCCTCGGTTAAACATTATATTAGGGCTGTTTCCGACTAAGGATTTTCATAGTCGAATCTGATTCGTTAGATTTTGCCTTAGTCGACTGATAGTCGAACCTTTTTTTTTTTTTTTAGATGTTTTTTTGTTTTTGATGCGGTGGTGAGCTTGTAACTTGTAACTTAACGCTTTAGCCTAAGGGTAGCAGCGGCGCTGCCGAAAATAAAAAGCTGTCACAAAGAACAAATATATAGCAAGGAGACATTTTAATTGTTTATTAATAAAGATGAAGTTGACGATGCTGCGCGATCTTCGAAGGTGCATGCGCCAGAGAGAAATGCACCGTTCATTTCATAAGCAGAGAGCATTACGTTTTCTTTAGTTTTGAATCGTTCTATTTACAAGTAGACATTTCAGTATAGATATATGTTTTAGTTCTGTGGAGTAGACTATACGTATACGCTGAGTTGCAGTAGTTATATTTATGAGACAAGCTTCGGTGCCTCCGTGCCTTGATTATCAGTAGTCTAATTGTCTGCTTTTCCTTCTTATTGATTAAATCAAGACAATTGGTTGATAAAACATTCATTAAAATCAAGAACAAAAATATATAAAAAAAAACAAAATTCACTTTAAAGAAAGGCTTTGTGCTTTTCTGTTTGAGGTCTGTGAAAGTTTTAAAGCAGTCAAGTGCTGCTTCAGAGCGCTCGTGTCCGTCGGAGAACTGTCACGTCTGTAACATTGTTTTTCCTCTGTGAACACGAAAAATAATATTTTATGTTTTGTGGAGAGCCAACCCTTCCTCATCTGATTTGAGCAGTGTACACAGAATTACAAGAAATATATTTTGCCTCCTATAACTTAGAGATTTTTTGTCACGCATGAATGCTTATGCATCCACTAGATGCACGGTGCGCGGCGCCAAAGGTGAGGCTTTTATTAGGCTAGTGTGAGCGCGCTGGGGTGGACACGTAACTTACATTCGCAGCCTGATTCATATGAGTATTCATGTGCGGAGGCTCGGTGACAGCAACGGCTGGCTGTTTTGAACGAGCCGACCCGGTTACTGTGAACGGGGAGCGCTTGATGAACATTCTGTGACGCGCGTGCAGCGTGTCTGTTAAGAGTGAGCGCTCGTGAGCGGGAGACACACATAACCTGATTTAAACGAGGTTGAACTGGCCGTGTACTATTCGACTATAACGTTCATAGTCGAATCAGACCTCTCCAAATCGAATCCTTGACTATTAGAAGTCAGCCCTACATTATATACATATGTTTCTTGCTACTATTGGGTAAACAGGTCTAATCCTTTAGTACTACAATTAGCCTTAAAAAATTGGGTAATTAGGTTTTTTCATCTTCATGCAAACCACAACGATTTCCCTCATGTGTTAATATTTTCCCTTTATTAATGTATGATTTGCAAAAACAAAAACTGCTGCATCTGTGTTGATGAGAGAATCAAAGTGTGTGCGCTGTGCACCCACTATATTATGGCCAAGCATGCACGCTTAAAATAGCATTATGAACAACGCGCAACGGTCCACTGACTTTAGACCAGGATTTTTCTGGTCAGTGGCGCAATTGTTTTCTGAAAGTGTAAAATAGCACCAGGGAATGTTTGCGCCGAAACACGTCTCCTTTTTGCGCTAATCCGCCCAGGGAGTGCAAGTTAATTTCCTAGTTTACCGAAGTGCGTTTGCGGAGGAAAAAAGCCCGCTTTGTGCACGTGCAAAATAAGAATGATACATGCGTTAGTGCATAAAGTCATTTGTGCCGTGTGCAAGATAGAGCCCATAGTCTTACTTGCAATTTTGTAAATTAATCTGTTAATTCCCATAACCAACTTCCTTTGAATTCCTTTGAATTTTCAAGGAAAAGCCTTTCATCACAATATTTCTACCAGAAAGACTCGGATAAAATGATGTAACAAAGCATCCATTTATTGACAGCTCAGCAGGCAATTATTTGCAAACTTCTTTGGCGTAGGCCCCGTCCGTAGATCGTAATCCGAGGGTCAGCGGATCAGCATTTCCTGCCTGAAGACGAAGGCAGGGGCGCAGCCGACCCCCCAGGGAAGTAAAGATGGGACCATCCTGGTGGTGGTGGGGACGGTGGAGGTTGTTGTCACGTCGCATCTGCGAACTCAAACATGTGCAAGTATCGATCTTTTATACGACAAGAATAAAAACGTGATTGGATAACCTGAAGGTAACAAGTGACATGGTAATTAAGTCTTCCTGGCAGAACTTATGCTAAAGCTTTCATTGTGGTTGTCAAAACAAGTGGAAACTAAACAGAACTTCATTAATTTAGAGACAATATGTTGTGTTTACATGACGGGTAGACTACTGTTATTTTATTTGCTTGACACAAATTTCATGATTTTCATGATTAGCTTGCAATTGAATTTAATTTTTGTCAATATCACTCTCCGCTAATCTATAACACAAGCACTTAATCATTATCTATCGCTAAGACAAAAATCGCTTTTACAAAGACATAGAATATGACAATCTTGATGATTCAATTGATAAGTAGTTCATAGAAGTCTTCAAGATCACAAAATAAAATGGTCAAAACGTCCACCCATACAATCTGTCCTGCCCCTCATCATGGCTGTTAGGAAACTAATTGGTTTCTCCACTAGGTGGTTTCTCCTCTTTGTGGATCTTCATGTGCATCTTCAGCTGACTTTTAATAGAGAAACTCTTTCCACACTGATCACACGTGTACGGCTTCTCTCTGCTGTGGATCTTCTCATGTTTTTTTACATAGGATGAGTGATTGAATCTCTTGTCGCAGTGTGAACACTTGTAAGGTTTTTCTCCAGTGTGGATCCTCTCATGTGTTTTCAGATTTCCAGAAACACTGAATCTCTTGTCGCAGTGTGAACACTTGTAAGGTTTTTCTCCAGTGTGAATTCTCTGGTGCAGTTTTAAAGTACTTGCTGTAATAAAAGTCTTCTCACACTCAAAGCACATGTACTCTCTCACACCAGTGTGTATTTTCTGATGTTCTTGTAAATATTGCAGCACTGAAAAACTCTTTCCACACACAGAACATGAATACGGCTTCTCCTTCGAATGAACTCTCAGGTGTGTCTTCAGATTTGATGACTCAAAAAATGTTTTGCCGCACTGATCACATGAGAACGACTTCTCTCCGGTGTGGATCTTCATGTGAGAATTAAGATTTTGTCTCCGAGCGAATCTCTTTTCACAGTGTTCACACATGATACTGCTTCTCTCCAGTATGAACTCTCATGTGAAGCTTAAGGCATGATTTTCGTGCGAAACTCTTCCCGCACTGATCACATGTGAACGGCTTCTCTCCAGTATGAATTCTCATGTGAACCCTAAGATTTAGTTTGTTTGAGAATCTCTTTTCACACTGATCACACGTGAAAGCCTTTTCTCCAGTGTGGGTCCTCATGTGTTTCTTAAGATCTGCTGAAATACCTGAAACTCTTTCCACATTTATCGCATGTGAACGGCTTCTCTCCGGTGTGGATCATCATGTGTTTCTTAAGGTCTGCTGAATCCCTGAAACTCTTCCCACATTTATCACATTCGTACGGCTTCTCTCCGGTGTGGATTTTCTTGTGTCTTTTAAGTTTATTGGAATCCATGAAGCTCTTCTCACACTGATCACACATGAACGGTCTCACTCCGGTGTGAACCCTCAGGTGAAGATCAAGACTGTGTTTGTCTGAGAATCTCTTCTCACACTGATCACACATGAACGGCTTTTCTCCCGTGTGGATTCTCATGTGACTCTTAAGGTGTGATGAAGTCGTGAATGTCTTCTCACATTTATCGCATGCGTACGGCTTCTCTCCAGTGTGGATCCTCATGTGAACCTTAAGGTGTATTTTTTGTGTGAAACACTTCTCGCACTGATCGCAGGTGAATGGCTTCACTTCAGAGTGAACTCTCATGTGAACATCAAGACTTCGTTTGTATGGAAAACTCTTCCCGCACTGATCACATGGGAATGGCTTCTCTCCGGTGTGGATCCTCATGTGTTCCTGAAGAAGAACTTTTGCTGCGAAGCTTGTCCCACATTGATCACATTCATGCGGCTTCTCTCCGGTGTGGATCATCATGTGTTTATTAAGATTTGGTTTTTGTCTGAAGCTCTTTCCACATTGATCACATGAGAACGGCTTCTCTCCGGTGTGGATCCTCATGTGAATCTCAAGACTATCTTTGGTTGTGACACTCTTTCCACACTGAGTGCAGGTGAAAGATTTCTTGGCTCTTCTTTTCTTTAAAAATGTCCGTTTAGTCTTTGAGCGACTCAAAGGTTTTTCTCCAGGTTGGACATGATGTTCATCCTCCTCTTCACTCAGTTCTTCTCTCTCCTCGCTCTCTTCCATCAGGTCTGACATGAAAGAAAAATATTAATTTAATTTTCAGTAGATCAATAATTCAAATAGAGAAATGTGAAGTGAAAGGACATACAAGTGAGCTCTGATGTAATAGTCAAATGCTATAAAACACTACAATAATTTTTATTAAATAAGTATCTTTCCATGAATGTGGTCTTCCTAACTATTTTATTCATCTCAAAGAGTTCATAATTCCATTCTTCGACTAAGTCATAATTCCACCATTGTGGTTCTACCTGCAACAACTGCACATGTGGAACGTGAATTCCACGCAAATGAAGAGGATAGAGAATCTCAAGGCAAAATGGATCAGGAGGATTTGGACACAACTTCCCCATGTAAATCATATTTTCACTTACTCCATCATGTAATATACACCACTGTGCTTCTAAAAGTTGCCATGCACCTGTGGCTTGATCTAAAAAAACTACATCCCAAACAGCAGAACCATTAAGAGATAGGCTAAACATAGTAGAGCATGAGCAAATTACCCACTCATGTTCCTCAACACAACAGTCTGTGGTAGAAATCATTGGCGTATCACCTTCAGCCCAATATCCATTCCTTCCAAATCTAATCACTGAATTACCTTGTCTAACACCCATTGATTGGAATTGCCTGAGGCCATATCATAATCAAAGGTAACATTCCAGAACCTGACAAGGAATTTTCATTAATAGCAATAAATTTAACTAATGGAATACGTTTAGCAGAAGTCAAATTAAGCTGATTTCCGAAAACCGCTAACAAAGATTCTGCTATTCGCTCAGGAACTTGGTTTCATCCCTGGACTTTCTGGATGATAAGGAATGTGGAATTTTTGTTTGATTCCCTTCAATTTCATTGCTTCCATCAATGAGTTGCAATGTCAGAATCAAGATAATATATGGAAGACCCCAGCAAGGAAAGACTTCTTCCACCATTACTCGTGCTGCCGCATCAGCAGTGCAAGTTTTTGTAGGGAATGCTTCCACCCACCTAGTAAATCTGTTCATGATTTCAAGTATGTATTGATACCCTCCACTGTGTGATAAAAGTCCTGTGAAATAGAAATTGAAAATAGCCTAAGTCAGAGGTCTCAAACTCGACGGCCCGCGGGTGATATTTTACGGGGCCCGCCGTTGCGTTTGCCGCATTTTTTTTTATCCCTTATGGGCTACTAGATAGTCTCGTGACAGCTTACGGTGGGTTTGTTGCAATAGTTGTCATAGACAATCACGAAGTTCAAACATATACTGCGCCTGAAAAAAAATGAGCGCGTCACTTCAATTATGAGCGCGCTTATGCGCACCTACATTTGAAACGAACTTGAGCGTGCAAAATATGTGAGCGCGATATGTGAACAGCCCCGAGGCGAGCTTCTACCACCGAATCAGGCCACAAGCTACTGTTAGCTTGCGAGCGACGTGTTGGATATCCCTGCTCTAAAACAATGTGAGAATAATCATTTTGAGCTTGTAATATGTGTTGTGTCTGAACGCGTTTAATGAATGATAGTTCATGAACTTGTTCATATTTTGGGCGAACGTGAACTGAACGTAGCCTACTGTATTATTGCCTGATGAATGTTACAGTGAACTCGTTCATTCTAGTGTCTGTGAACCGGAGCGAGGAGGTGTCGTAAGATCATTTAAAAGGGTTTTATGAGGTCGGTGAGGATGGGAAAATCTTACATGTCTGTGCAAACTCTGCTCAAAAATTATTAAATAATTGCTATCTGTGGTTGTATATTGGCTGTGGCAATAATAATAGTCTAATAATAAAAATGAAGCTCGCAGCAACATATGGAAAAAAAGAACTATGAACTAGTTCATTTTTTGAAGTATGAAATATGAACTGAACTAGTTCATTTTAAAATTTGTGTACTGAACTTTGGTCCAACAGGTTGATAAGAAGGTTTGCTTTGATATGTGCAAAGTCAGTAATTTGCCTGAGACACTATACATGTGTAGAAAGAATTATTTGTATTTCAAAAGCAATAATTGTTTTTCTAAGTATAA
Source organism: Hybognathus amarus (assembly GCA_030378365.1). Classification (NCBI taxonomy): domain Eukaryota; kingdom Metazoa; phylum Chordata; class Actinopteri; order Cypriniformes; family Leuciscidae; genus Hybognathus; species Hybognathus amarus. Next base: position 4,679 of record JAQIUQ010001070.1, on the reverse strand, counting down.
TAAAAGGAAATGTGCCTTCCGAAAAAAAAAAACATTCAATATAATAGTGTTGTATAAAGAAAGTAAAAAGCAAATATGACAATCCCAAAGATGTTGTGTATAAGAAAAAGACAAAGAAATTTTGTAAAATTAACTTCATCTGTCAGAAGGACAGCTCATGAAGAACCAATCATGTAAAGAAAGGAATGTTTAAATTCAGAGGAACAGTTCAGAAGAAACGTTAATAATAAAGATTGAGAAGATTGGATCAGTTGTGCTCCATTTTTGGAATACTTGATGCGGCCCGGCCTGACCCAGACTCTATCTCCAGCGGCCCCCAGTTAAGTTGAGTTTGAGACCCCTGGCCTAAGTAATGTAACAAAACGAAAATAATCCTATATGCGGTCCTACAATACAGCCTATTATTATTATTATGATTGTTTTTTAGGGTATTTCGTTTTTTTGTGTGTTTGTTTTAAAACGCCTAGATTGGCTGGACGAAAGTTAACCCATAGCTTTCAAAGTAAAGAAGCATATAGCCTGTATAAACGAGAGCTTTTGTTAGGATTTTTCATTATGTGGCAGATAGCGGTTATATTTTTTGTAGCGTGTGGTCAGGTGCGCGATTGTGACTGTTATTATAGACCTAGGACAGAGCTCCTCACTTTGCAGTTAAAAAAAATCACTTAATTTGCAAAGAATTGTATTATTATTATAGTTTCATGTATTTTGATGTTTTATAATGACAATTGTTAAAAAATGTTCAAGCAAAACATCCCGTCTTTTTTTTTTTTTGGTCGACTAATGGACAAGAATTATTCGAACAAGAATTAAGTCGAAAAGTTCTATTATTCGAAAATGGATTACGAGTACTATTATTACTTTTTATTAATATTCATAATCAGAAGTATTATGTATCTGTTTTATTACCTTTTGTATACATACATAATCATTTGTAATCATTGCATTTTTGTGAATTATACATGTATACAAAAGGTAATAAAACAGATACATAATACTTCTGATTATGAATATTAATAAAAAGTAATAATAGTACTAAGAAAGAACACAGAGATTTTTAATCTTCAAGTTTAAACTGAATTTGGTGACAGTGAAGTTATTGACTGCTTTCGTAGCTACGATTAAAAAGTGGTGTCATTTGTGCATGTTTAGTTCGACTTTGTGAGTTTATTTCCAACTTTACTCAACTGTTAAAGTGTTAGTAATACAACATGGTTCTAGTAGCCAAATAACTTTTTCGGCGGATACCTCGTGTCTAAAGCTGTGTTATCTTAATGTATCACAACAGTCATTAAAGAAAAATAGACACCAACCTGCTTGTTCCTCGTGTTTAATTCTCGGGTTCTGCTGCTTCACTCCAGTTCTCCTCAATCTCGTGTAGGGATGGCTGACGCGAAACACACACGTTCCGAAGCTTTGCGAGAACTACTACTGCAGAACCGCAGAACCATATGTGTGAGGACGACAGCGCCAGCCTAACAGCCTGATGCCGGAAGTGGGCGCGGCAAGGCATTGCGCTACTTCCTGGTTTTGAAATGTGTTAAAGTTTAAAACAACGATATTTTAAAGACTTTTTAAACGATTTAATTGAATAAGAATTATGAATTATTTTTTCAAAAGTTAAAATGATACTTTGTCTTTATCCATTTGCTTCGTTTGTTGAGTTAAAAGATTAACAATATAAATTGAACAGCTTAAAAAACAAGGAAAACAAAGCTTGAGCATTTGAACATAGCATATTATTTAATTGAAAATAATTTTTAATACTCAACCAACATTTTTTTCATAGACCATACACAACACATCAATTTTTTTTCTCTGAAATATCAAAATATCGTTGTGTGCTCATGTGTATATATATATATATGGAAGAAATATATAACGAACAAATTAGAATTGAAAACTAATATCCTCTGATTAGGTAATCCGTATGAAAGTTTCTCTTCTTTCTCTCTATAAAGGTGCATCCGCCTTATATGATCCTGAAGCACAGATGATTTGAAACACTGATCCGAAGCTTGATTCAAAACACCCATGTAAGAAATTACAGTCTGCTCCGATCCAACTTTCCACTCCAATATAGATATATTGAAATGTTCCTTCACTTAAAAGAGCTTATTTATCATAGAATCAATCCCAATCTTAAAAGTATCACAGGCACGTTCATCACCTGTAGTGTGGGAGCGACAGCGGGTATCCAAGAACTTCTTGATTAGTGAGTTTCTGAGAGATATTATCACCTTTAAACATTTGGCCGTATCACCTTAACATTTGACCGTTCTACATTGAAGTGAGTACTTTGTGTTTTACACTTTGGAGTTGTGATGATGATGATGTCACCTGTTAAGCATGCCAGTCCTGTTCTTTCTATTGTAAGTTAAATTGATCAGTTGGGCTGATGGGATTATCATCAAGGTGTGAATGAGACTGTTATGCTGATGAGATTAGGACTGGGGAAATAGGCTGATTCCTGTAGGCTACTTCATTTACATGCTGAGGGGGAAGACGAATGGAATACAGTATAAAATGTTTGAGCTGAGATTATTTCGGGGTTCATTCTCACGCCGGTGAACCCAAGGTGCTTCTGTGCCTTGCGACTGCTATGCTGTAATAAACTTCATTTTTGAGATCTTCGACGTCCGCTTCATTTTTCTTACACCCACGTCACGTGACTACGGCTAAGCTTTCTGAGTGTTTCATCTGGGGTGTATTCTAGAAAGCAAGGTTAACTTTCCGTCAGATAAACCTTGGGCTCTTGGTTGATTAACCCCAAAATAGCTTACTCTGGGTATGTCGGTTCCAAAACACCTGTGAGGAGTTAGTTTAAAGGGGCCATCTGGAATTCTAAATCAAAAAATAATCCATATTCCATAACAGATGGGGGCAGTATACCTCCAGAAAGTGAGTTGTGCCGCGGCCGCACGCACTATCACGTCTTCAAACACAAGCGAGAGCTGTTTTGCTCTTTTTCTCACGCATATTATTCAAATCATTTTGATAGTAAAAGGTTGGAAGACCGCAGTTTCACGTGGAGCATTTGGATATTTTTAGAGATCAGAGACTCAATGAACAACATCAACACTAAATGATGAAGAATTGCGAGATATAAATTCAGAATTATGTGATATAAAGTCATAATTGCGTGTTATAAAGTCGCAATTGTGTGTTATAAAGTCGCAATTGTGTGTTATAAAGTCAGAATTGCGAGATATAAAGTCAGAATTACGAGATATAAAGTCAGAATTGTGTGTTATAAAGTCAGAATTGCGAGATATGAAGTCAGGAATTACGAGAATATAAAGTCAGAATTGCGTGTTATAAAGTGAGAATTGCGTGATATAAAGTCAGAATTGCGAATATAAAGTCAGAAATTACGTGTTATAAAGTGAGAATTACGTGTTATAAAGTCAGAATTTGCGGTGTTATAAAGTCAGAATTGCGTATTATAAAGTCAGAATTGCGTGTTTATAAAGTGAAGAAATTGCATTGATATAAAGTCAGAATTACGAGATATAAAGTCAGAAATTACGTGTTTATAAAGTGAAAATTACGTGTTATAAAGTCAAAATTGCGTGATAGAAAAGTCAGAATTGCAATATTAAGTCAAAATTTGCGTGTTATAAAGTCAAAATTGCGAGATATAAATTCAGAATTGTGTGATATAAAGTCGTAATTGCGTGTTTATAAAGTCAGAAATTGCGAATATAAAGTCGCAATTGTGTGTTATAAAGTCAGAATTGCGAAATATAAAGTCAAGAATTGTGAGTATAAAGTAGAAATTATGAATATAAAGTCAGGGAATTGTGAGATATAAGAGTCAAAATTGCCAGATATGAAGTCAGAGAATTACATATTATAAAGTCAGAAATGCATGATATAAAGTCAGAATTGTGAGATATAAAGTCAGAATTGCGACATATTAAGTCAGAATTGCGTGTTATAAAGTCAGAATTGCGAGATATAAAGTCAGGAATTGCGAAATATTAAGTCAGAATTGCGTGTTATAAAGTCAGAATTGCGAAATATGAAGATCAGGGAATTAGCGTGTTATAAAGTCAGAATTTGCGAGATATTAAGTCAGAATTGTGAGATATAAAGTCAGAATTGTGAGATATAAAGTCAGAATTGCGAAATATTATAGTCAGAATTACGTGTTATAAAGTCAGAATTGCGAGATATAAAGTCAGAATTACGAGATATTAAGTCAGAATTGCGTGTTATAAAGTCAGAAATGCATGATATAAAGTCAGAATTGTGAGATATAAAGTCAGAATTGTGAATATAAAGTCAGAATTGTGAGATATAAACTATTCTGAGGGAAAAAAGTAAGTCTTTTTCCACCCCTTAGAATTGGCCTGATAACTCGCAATTGCAATTTTATATCTCACAATTCTGAGAAAAGAAGTCAGAATTTCGACACAAACTCACAATTATGTTATAAAGTCAGAAATTGCGAAGATAAAAAGTATCACGCAATTTTATATCACGCAACTCTCGATTTTACATGCAATTCTGATTTTATATCTCACAATTCCGACTTTATGGGCTCTATCTTGCACCCGGCGCAAATGACTTTATACACTGACGCATTTATCATTCCTATTTTGCACACGCGTAAAGCAGGCTTTTTTCCTCCACAGACGCACGTCAGTAAACTAGGAAAAGAACTTGCGCTCCCT